>VWZZ01006438.1:70296-200379 GCA_013399095.1 Psophia crepitans
TGCCGGCCGGCGCCCCGGGGCGTTTCCTGTGGGGGGCTCCCGGGACGCCGGTACCCCCCCGGAAGGTTCCCCCGGTACCCGGGAGGGCTCCCGGCTCCCCGCTCTGCCGCGTACCGACCCGCGGTCCCCGGGGACCGGTGGCCCCTCAAATGCCGGAGGCTCTGAAGCTCCGCGTGTGACCGCAATGGCTAGTTCTGGCGGAGGAAGGTGGCAGGAGACCCGTCTAGGGGCAGGGGCTGCAAATCTGACCCGGTGCTGCAAGGTGCCAAAACCAAACAAAAGGGTTTTCCCAGAGTGGAAGGAAAAAAACCCAAACCTACGTGGATTTCTGCAATCCTTACCTCCCTACCAAAACAAGCTTTCACTCTGCGAAACAACAAGCAAAGTGTTTTTTGAGAATTTACTGAGCACACGTGGCATGCTCTTGGGGTATTTCTGAAACAAGTCAATGATTTCCTGATTTATGAAAAATGTAAATGATTTCCTGGGGAAGAGCGAGCGAGCGTACACACGGTAGCAGCAGTGCTCTGCGTGCCAGCTGCATCAGGAGTTTTGTCTGATGACATACGTCAATGATAGAAGCAAATACTAAAATTTTGAAATCGTACGAAAAATACTGTTGACGATTTTACTTTCGGTTAATATTGTAAGGTAGCAATGAGTCTGCTTTTACCGTCTTTATTTTCTGCTCTTTTTAGGAACTTGTGCTTCCTAAACTCAGAGATGCTCTACTTACATGTCTGTGTTTTAAATAAGACAGACAGTAAATAAATAGTGCGTACGTAGAAACTTGGAGGAATAATTTGTGACACAGCGTGCTCAGGAGCGGGAACCTGGAAATTTCCACTGTAGATGGTGCCTGTCTAGAGTAGATGATATTCTAGCTCTGGTCTGCCCTATTCTCTAGTTCACTCTCTCCCTGTATTTTTCCACCTTTCCTGCAGCCAGTCTGTAGAAAACAACCCCTTTCCAAGAAGACGTTTGTCATCATGGGATCTCTTTGCTTTCTTCCATTCCAGGTAAAGCCACCAAAGGAGTAGCCATGAATCTCACTGCGGAAGTAGGCTCTATTCAGATCAGAAATGGTTCCATCATGATCACCTGTGATGGCCTCTACCTAGTGTCCCTGAAGGGCGTTCTTCATTTCCCTCACCTGGTAGAGGAGGACTTGCTGAAGCTGACACTGTGGAAGACAGACAATAAGACCAGCGGGGCCCTCTGTGAGCAAACTGTCCAGGACAGCGAGAAGGTAGATCTCACCACAGTGCTCTACTTGTTTGCTCAAGATAACATCACCCTGTTGACCAGCTGCAATGCCACCGTCGCGGATTTGTCGTTTAGCCTTGTGTTACTAAATCCCTTCATTTGTTTGCTGTAGAAGATGACCTATGAAATATAAAGTGTAAAGTACAGCCTTTCCCACCAATCCATTTGCCTGTGGGAGGGTTGTTCTCACAGGCTGTACTTATACAGGCAGACTGCTCTAGCCTCCCTCCTTGGGGCTGCGGAAAGCCTCAGCTAGAGTGCAGATGGACTTTATGTAGTGCATACCTGTTCATCTTTTTGGACCTCTGCGCAGCTGTTTTGCTACCTAGGATGGTTCTTTCTAACACTGGAGAAAGGGATGCATGGAGCCCTTGAGGAGAACAGAAATGAAAGCCAAAGAAAGTCACCCAAGCTTAGCTCCTACTCAGAGAAACTCCAGGTTTCTCTATTTACTTGACAGCATATGTATATAGTACAAATGCGCTGTATATTTGCTAAAATAAAAGTCTCATGAATCAGGAAGATACCTCAAGTGTCTTGAAGCCATTTGGAGAAGGAGAAGAACAGATCTGCTCAACGGCCCTTTGCCTGGCAAGGCAGGAAACAGGGAAGAGACGGCAGGGGACTTCCTTTGCAGTGATCCAGACACATGCTTTGACAGGTAAAGGCCACAAAAGGAAGGTGGTATTTTGAAGTGAGCTAACAGGACCTGCACTGGACAGCAGAAATGCAGGCTCTGCTACGACTATGAGGGTTTTAGGAGCAGCTTTTAAGTGCGGAGGCCCACTGGCTTTTTCCAGCTGTCTACTGACTACTCCTGAGCTGACTGAATATCTGGTGGGACATTTACATCTCAACACCAGCTCTTGGAGGTGTTAAGTTGAAGGAGAATCTCCTTCAAGCCTGCACACACACAGAGACAGACTGGCTTGACATAAAAATGATCCAGGCACATAAAAATTTGAAAAATCACGAAGATTCTGGATTTAGTGAGTTCTCTCTAACGGATCAAGTCTGCAGGTCTGCACATCCTTTCCCCTGGGAGGATTCAGATGGTTTCTGTGAGCCCTGCAGTAGACCTTGTCATACAGATGTGTACCACAGAGAGATTCACAGGCACAACCTCCGCGACGGACCTGTGCACCCACGTGCACCCTGCCCGGCTCCTGCTGAAGTCAGACTGCTCTCGGTGATCCTGGGCTGCGCATCCCTCTTCTCATTACAGCCTGTGGCTGCTGAGAACAAGTCCTGCCCTGCCCGCGCTGCAGGCAGCATGTGACCTGAGCACAGGCAGCGACTGTTGTATTTTTGTTTGAATTGGGGCAGATTTCAAGGGCAAGTCAACTCCAATGGACTCCAGCAACGTTTCAGCATCTCACTGCTGGCTGTACACTCCAAAGTCTTTTGTTAAAAGTATTTATGTATTTATACTATAGGCATAAGAATATTACTTCAGATTTCTTAGAAACACTGGGAAGGGTTCCAACTTTGGGTTGTCAGCACTAAGCTCCTCTCTGCAGGTGCTCCCAATGCCCCGGAGCATTCCTGCTACACGGGCACCATGCTGCTGCCCACCTCGGCTCCCGGCTGAGCACTCCTGTGGGCTCAGGTGCCAAAAGCAGCTAAGAAAACCTTCTGGGCCTCGGTGAGCTCTTCCATATGCTTTACACTGCTGATGGCAGGTTTTATGAATTTCATTATCTGGGGCCAGGCCACAGCCCCAGGGGAAACCTCTGTGGCTGAGGCAGTGATTCACGCAGTGCCGAGAAGCAGCTTTTTCTCATCTCGGGACTGAGAAGCTGTGGGCTGACTTGCACCCGCAGGGTGCACCTCCCCAGCTGCAATGGGCATTTTTGGCTCTTACCTCTGACTGCTCTGCCCACTACCAGGACTGAAGGCAGCTGCGCCCTGCCCCCAAGCTGGGCTTTGTCACACTCCCTGGCTGAAGAACATGTTTCTCTTCCTAAAACTAATAAAACTTTCCTTTGTAACCTTTGGCTTGCAGTGTCCCTTGGGGAGGGGGTGCTGGTGAACTCTACAGTCACTGTGTTTGAGCAGACATTTTCACCGGTATGAAAACTATATGAAATTTTCACATATTTACTTTTTTTGGGTTTTTTTTTTTTACAGCTTGGCTTCAGTTTCAGCTCTCCCTAAGGGTATGCAAGGCTGGTGCTTCCCAACATGGGCTAACAGACAGGGCAGGCCGTGTCCGTGGTGCGGACAGGGGCGCACAGGACAGCAAGAAAGATTAAGCCTAAACACAAGTGGATGTGTACCTCAGAAGGGTGCGCCCTTTCTTCTTGTTTAGAGCAGGAAAGGACATTTCACCCCCTGATTCCTCTGCACTTTCAGGCTGAATATTAACCTACACATATACCCGTACACTCTCTTGTTGTGAAATAAAGGTTGAAGCAATTCAATTCCTGAGAATGATTGCTTGAGGGACTGACTATCCTCACCACTAGGTTTCCATACCATCGGCTCTGTTTCTATCTGGTGACCCCTTCCTCACAAGGTTAAAAGTCTCTTTGATGTGGGAAACATTCGTTTTTGTTACTGGGGTTGTTAAGGCCTTATAGGAGCTTGTAGATGGTGCTAAAGTACATCTTACAGCTCCGCTCAACCAGAGCAGCGCACTGAGGTTTTAGGTCACCCCTCGAAGGTCATTACAGCTGGAGGCGTTGAAGCGCAAGGCTGGACTATGCCGTTTCTGGAGACAATTACTAGCTCTAGAGGGACAGCGCATTCCCCTTCCCGTGCTTCCTGCCACTGAAACGGGACCTTGTGGTCCCTCACAGTTTTCATGAGACCAGTTTCACAGAATATAGTCATCAGCTGGGGATTACTGACTCCTCCACAATTTTTAAGCAATCTCCACTACTGCTGTCTTGTGTTTAACACACGCTACCGCAGAAACTTCCTTCTCTTCTCTCTCTCCTCTTTCCTACCTCCCCGCTCATGTAAAGCAAGAGACAGGGTGGTAAAGCTGATGTAAGAGCTATGGTCACCCCTGAGGAAGGAGCTGGCCTCACTGCGCCCATCAGAGCTGTGGGGCTTTTGCTCTCCAGCCGAGAAGAAACTACTGAAGGCAGCGCGGAGCAGAATGGGACGGGGACCTCTGCTCTTTTCACAGGTACAAGAACAAACGATGGGAAGCATTTAATTTAAACCCCATTTACATCCCGTCAAAAGTCATCTCCTTTTCCACCACAACTGGTTACCAGTAATGGTGGATAATGAGCCTGTGGTTTTTAGATACCACTTTTATTTCATCAGCTGACATGAGTCACAGCTATTGCCTGTCTGCTTCACTAGGGAGAGAGAACAAGGAAGCTGGAATGTGCTTGGCAAAGCGCAATCAGTCCCGCTGCTGTAAAGCTAGCGCTGGCCAGCTCAGCAGAAAGCACAGGCATTTGGTTTCCATATTCAAGTATCAAAAGGGGAAAGTATAATACGAAATCCAACAGTCTCCTGCAGTAACTGGTTGGGAAGGTTTGACTTACTAGATTTTTCTCAGCAACATCCATAATTTCAGCCAGTAGAGCTGTTCTCTGAGCTGATAGCTATTGTTTTCCAAGGGATCTGGACCAGCCCTAGGGATGCCTGCTTCCAGCTCTGTGGTAGTCCACCAAGTAAAGCAAATTGAGTAATGCTCACTGAGGACTGGGAGAAGGGGTTGATACCAGGCCAGAAAGGGACAGTGGCAAGAGAGCTGCAGAAGGATTTATCATTTGCCATTTGCAGCCTTGTATGCCGTAAGGCCAGGGAGGATTATTTGCTCAGTTCTGTAAGCCAGTGAGGAAGGCTGTAAAAGGGCTAACAACCTGGGCAAGCAGAGCAGAGGCTGAAGACATGTCTCCCTATTAATAGGGTGCCAAGCAGTGAGTTCACTTGCTGGCAGCTGCTCAGCATCCCAGGGCAAAACATACCCTGGTGGCCGCCCAGGTGCCGTGCCGGCAGGGCCTCACTGCACTTACTGCACCAGCGAACGGGAGCCTGAGGACTAGAAAACGCGCAGGCCAAGGCAGGGACTTGTGAGGCTGGCCGACCTGTCCCAGGGGAGCTGAGCATGGGCAAGGACACAGGGCAGAAAGTCCTGGCAAGCACAGGGGAGGATTGCTCAGGAGAGACGCGATGCTGGCAGCAGGTCTGTGGGTTGTGCTTAGGAATTTGGGACCATGGAGTAGGACAGACGGAAGACAAGACTAAAGGAGTGGTTCTCCTGTGAGCCCATGCTCAGTGGACCGGACCTCTGCAAACACCTAAAAACAACTGCTTCCTCCTCAAACACCCATTTCCTCCTCTTAATGTAAAGCCTTGCACAATTACCTTTTCAATACGACAGCTGGCACCAACCGTTCTATAACATTGCTCACCTCTTAATGAGGCAAGGTTGTCCCAAAGGGATTACAAGCTAGAGCTGCCCACAAGCACAAATGCGCTCCCGTTCATGGGCTTGTACTTTCTCCTGGCTCTGCGGTTTGCTGGGGTTGGTAGCCCATGCTGTGCTTTCGTGGCCAGCCAAGGCAGCAGGGTATGGAGCTGGGCCTCTGGCCAAGGTGCTTGGCTGCTCCATCAGCATTCAGAGAGTAAATAGGACAAGGTTTGGGGCAAGACAAAACTCAGTGTGGGCACAAATGTACTTTCCTAATAATTGCTTTCATTCTTTGCTTTAAGGCAAAATTACACCTATTTACTGGCAATCTAGAAACCTGTTTGGTTTATTTATAAGGAAAAAAAAATGGTATTGAATGCACCTCCCAGTATAGACAAACATTTAACCCAGCACAGAACATGGGTCATAGAGTTTACAGCAAGCCTGTAATTTCACCACCAAGTAGATCCCTGTGAGAAGATACCACTGGTATCATCTCATGGAGTTCAAAGGACTCAGTTTCCTTTGTCTGGTTTTGTTAATTTAAGGTTTCTATTACTGCCAATGTTTGCTTATTTGGCTTACTGTCACCAGCGCAGAAGGTTAGCAGGATGCATGCATTCAGTGTGGACAAAGAGATGAAATTTGGTTTCAGACCTTTTGGGGGGTTATGTGCAGCATTTTGAAACATCAGTTGATCTGCTTCTCCCTCCATCACTTCCCATAAGACCCAGAGTACATTAACACACCTGCCAGCAAGAAACTTCAATGTTTCTTATGTTCCAATATTGACAATGTGCGGGACTAATTCTGGTGGCTGCTCACCAGCCCTGAAAAGCCTCCAGACCAGATCACACATTGTTTTCAGCAGCATCCACCCTTTACAAGAAAAGATTTGCTCCAGCTTGCAAGAGGAAAATCTCACTGCATCCCAGTTGGCTGCAATAGTGCGACTCATCTCTCAGGTACTCCTCAAGTTATGCTTGATTCTTTTTACAAGAAGTGTCCTTTCTAGAAACAGGGGCAGGCTCTGCCTTCCCGTACCAGTGCTTGACAGCCCACGCACCAAATCCTGACTGTTGTGCTGCCTCTGATGTCACAGGTACAGTCAGAGACCTCAGCTACCCTGTACCAGAAAGCAGCTGGCTCTTTCTTCCTTGCTGTTGTGGGTACAGTCACATACATCGATGGCTCTTGCCTGGGTTTGTAAGAATAACAGCAAAAAAAGTAACAGCAGGTGGAGAGAGATAGAGATAACCCTCCACTGACCCTTCAGACTTTCCCAAGTATCCACGTGCGGTTCGGACCAGACAAGCTGTGGCCATCAGCAAGGACTGCGCTGCAGGAGGAGATGGTCTGAGCTGAACACCAGAGTCACGGGACTCGAGAAGCACACCATGAATACTCCAATGTTTTAGGTCAGCGCAACCCCTGTTGCATAAAGAAAGCTGTGCCAGAACCAGAGACCAGGCTGAATCAGTAACTAAAACCTGAGCTTAACAGAAACAACCTCTTCTGCATAATTAACATCTGCCAGGGTTCACGTTGTAAACACAGCTGATCAAAAGAGCAGAGCTAGACAAAATCATTGAAAACCAGCTCTGCGGCCACGGTCGGGTGCAGAGGTAGGCAAAGCATACAGAAGGCAGGACAGCTGCCTCTGGCTAAAACCACACGCAAGGAGCTCGCAGCGGGACCTCGCCAGCACTGACACAGCGAGGGGCGCCTGGTGGGGAAAGGCGTGAACGTTTTTCCAAGCAGGTTGTGAAGACGGCTTTGCTGAGAGACAAGCGGCCCCTCCACGTGTGTCAGGGTGCAAGCTCTTGACCTGCCCACGAGCATTCCCCTCTGCGGCTGGGAGCAGCCTGCTCGCTGGCACTGCTCCTGCACGCAGACCCACTAGGACAGCGTGTTTCGGAACCCAGGAAAGCCACAAACACAGACCATATACAGTAAGACTGTCCTGTAATTAGTAGGTTGGCGCTACGACAGGGCATACAGACAAATCTGCAACCTCCAGTAGAAACGGATTCAGAAGGTCGCACCTTCCCAGCCTCAACAAAAAAATGCTGTTACAGATACTGGTTGCTCACAAGGTGAGCATGCGGCAGGAAGCAGCAGACAGCTCTCCAGCTTGGGGTCTACGAATGAAGCTGGACAGAGAGTAGAGAGAAGAGCCTGGCAGTGTCAGGGGCCACAGGCATCTCAAAGACTCTGCCCTGGAAGGCTTTGGGGCTTCCATCAATGCTGAGAGCCCTGTGGGCTGAGACTGTATCTTGTCTTATCAGCACACTGAGGCCAAGTGCTAATTCATGCAGTGTCAGCCTAGCTATTTCTGTTTTGCAATGCTTGCACACCTTGCTCCATGCTCAAACACAGGTGCAGATATGCCAGGAGCATCACCTGTTCCTCACAGCTCCTTTAATACCAACTTCAGCAAATGGCAAGGTGTACAAATTCAGGAACACGGTGGAAAAATGAACCTCACGCCCAGTCTCCTACTTTTGTTTGAAGCGGACATGAATTGCCACCCTGGTATTCATCAGCTTGAAATACCAGACCGGCCACTGGGGGGTTGCAGGAAACACTCTGACACTGTTCAAATGGTGGAGAGCTTGCTTGCTTCTGCTCCGGTTGCATCCAGCCAAGTGATGAACGCAGGAAGCGGTAACACAAAAAGCAGAAGTCACCCTTGGGGAGGCAGTTAAAGCAGGTCTCCATCAACTGTACAGCGCAGACAGCAGCCTGTGCGACCACGGCTGCTTCACAAATACACTGTCCCCACCTGTGCCCACAGATGGATTCAGATCTCGAGCACTGATTCATCTCTTAATGGCAGAGCAGTGCTCAAGTCAGACAGGCAGAGCTTTAAAAGCCCACGTTAGCACCACCGCTCCTGAGCGGCATGTTGGGAGAGCCATGGTGGTCCATGAGGCACTTGGGACAGCTTTTGTCCCCTCCTGGCCAGCCCCACACGGCTGAGCTTTATGACAGCATGTCCCCACAAAATGTGATTCTGCCTGAAAAAGTTACTTCTTATGCAGCCCACTGCCTTGCTGTGTATGCCACCTCTAAGTCATCTGTTGTTAACGTAACCACCCACCACGGCAGGATATGTTGAACTTCTGGTGATTTGGGCTCTCCCAACAGAGCCAGTGGCTGTAGAGCCCAGGCTTTTCTCAGTGCCCACCTTGGGCAGTCCCTGCCCCAGACGCCAGGCCCCTAGCCCGAGGAAGCCAACCTCCCCCTCTGCGAGTAATGGAGAGGTAGGTGCCTACGAAGCCCTGCAGAGGGAAATCCAGGCTATCTTGCTCCCACAACTCCTTCTCTAGCAGGCTGGAGAGGGCCAGCAGGAAGCCATCATCTTTTCTTCCCCTCCCCAGGCAGCCCCTAAGATCCCCACTGGCCACATGGGCTTCAGGGTGCCTGTCCTTTGCTTGCCAACCTCACTGGAGACCTGTGTTCAGGTCCTACTGATTTGGAGGCCAGTCATTTCCAAGCAGCAGGCCATGAGATACTGTAGGCAAAGCAATCTTGGAGGCTTCTTGGCATGCCATTGTGGTCCTAAGTCAAGAGGTATGAGTAAGGAGAGGTTAGATTTGGAGATAAGGTCTCTGTTCCTGGACCTGGTTTTAGTGCTTTGCCAAAAAAGGACCTAAAGCAAAACTAATGAAGGACATCTCACCCATGACAGCCTTTCAGCTGAAGTTGGGATCCCTCTGGCTTATTCCTCTCCCTGTCCCATCACCTTTGCGTGGTGACACAAGTTCAACAGAAAGGCTGCAGCAGGCTGTCCTACAGCAATGAGAGAGGCCTCAGTCTGGGTGCAAGTTTACTCTCAGGCAGAACGATGCCTGCTGCTTGTCTTCCACATGGGTGTAAAACACCACGCAAAAGCAGGCCAACATCACTAGCTGAATTCTGGTCTTCTGATTTTTCAAGCTTCCCTGGGGATGGAGGTTTAAGTGATTTCCTGCCTCCATCTGCATTGCAACAGACCTTGAGCAGGGTGAGAAGAAACAGGGGTTTTCTGAAAACAGGCACACTGAGTCACATCAGGATGAAAAAATTAGCTGCCCAGGGAGCTTCAGGCTGAATGCAGAGGTTCCTAAGTATAGTATGTCCCAATGAGCTTGGGCAGTAAAAAGGTGTATGTGATGTCCCTACATATTTGAGGACTAGATACCGCCTGACATGCTGGCAGGTGTTGTAAACATGGTGAGCAGCAGCTCATATGTGTGTGGGAAACACATCTTTGTAAGCAAAATAAGCCCTACGTGGAGGAGGAGATGGGAGCTCCCAAGGATTTAATTACAGCAGGAGTGAGGGGGCATGTCACAGCCCTGCAAGGCTGCCCTGCCATCACAAGACTTTTCTCGCATCATTTTTCTGGGATGCCCTGAAGTCAGAAAGTTTGCAAACAAAAATACGCCCCCTTCCCGGCTGCGCCTTCCCTGCCTACTCCTTTTCTGCTTGCCCTCACCTTGGAAGGGCCCTGCGCCGCATGAGATCATCCCGCCAGGTGGAAGGTGGGCACCTGGGATCTGTCAGCAGCCTGCCCACTTCTGCGGGCTCGTAAACACCACCTCCCTTAGCCCAGAGGAGCAGGAAAAGAGGTTTCTCACTTCTGCCAGGGGAGATTGATGGGAGAGTCTTCCGAGGGAGGTTAATAATTAAACAGGGATGCAAAAGATGCCTACTGGTAATGCCGGATCATCAGTTTCTGGGCTGGGCAGAAAACCTCACTACGGCTACAGAACTGACTGACGGCTTAATTTTTCTTCCGGTGAAGTCTCAATCAGCTTTTCTGTTCCGAAAGTAAACAGAGAAGGCAGATAGGTAAACAGAGAGGAATCAGCTTTCACTTTCAACCCTCCACACATCAGTCGGGTGTGAAACATCAGGTAAAGTGCACTTCAACTGCTGGCTGCCTTCCCTCGTGCGCTGCGCCTGGGGAGATTGCCTTGTTTCCCCAGCTCCCTGCCGAAATGATCTCCCTCGCGCCTGTGTCGCGGCAGGCGCGCACAGAAACCGAGCACGGGCTGCTGTGACTGCTGTCTTAGGGGAAAACGATGATTAACAAAAGGTGATCATCCATTTGACACTCCCAATACATAATCTCTACGACCTTCTCTCCCACCAACAAAACACTACAAGCTAAAACCTATCATATAAAAGCCTGTGGGAAAGTACAGCGTGCCTTTCCTGGGGGGGAACTTCAGGAGAAAGCTGTTACTGCTGCTTCCCACCCACTCGCGCTGGAGCTCGGCAACGCTAACCCTGCCAAAATGCCAATCTTCAGATGGCTGCGTTCTGCACGGCAGCTCCCAGCGCACCCGGGCAACACACAATTCAAGTCCCTGCTGGAGTCCTGACAAAGTGAGCTGCAGAGCTGAGGAGCAGCTCAGATGGGATGATACGGGTGAATACGGTGATAGATCAAGAGAGGCAGTGAAGGAGGTGATGGGGAGAGGGGCCTGGGTCTTGGCAAGCAGAGATGACCCCTGTGGCAGGGATAGGGTTGGCGTGCTGGGCTGTGAGCTGGGGTTTGAGCATATAGAAACCGGCGGCTCTTGATGCAGTCAGTCTCTGCGGCATCATGCCTTTCACAGGTCCGCTCATGGGTTGGATTTCAGGAAAAGGTTTGTGACTTCTTAATCTGAGCAACATACTTGATTTGGGTGAAAATACCTTAATTTCTGCCAAAACCACCAACCTCTTTCCCCCAAGTGCAAGTCAGTAGTTCAATAAAATCAGTCAAGGGCTTGGACTGGGTCATTTTAACATCATTTGGATTCAAATTAAAGCAGTCACATTCCCACAGGCAGTAACTTTCTGTTAATTCCTTTCAACATTAAATGTTTCCATGTTTCATGGCAAACTAAGCCTTCATTTCCAAACTAACGGCAGTTGTTTCAAAGCCAAACAAATAAAGACCATAAGAGCAAACCAAAACATTTCACATGGGGATGACTGAATTTCTGATACTTTTGTCTGCAAAGAGAAGCAGGGGAAGAGGTTTTTCCTTCTTGATCTTTAAAAGTTTTTAGTGAATTCATAGACCAGATGTTCACACAGTTCCAGGGAACCTTCTGCTGTTTTTTCATACAAGTCCTTTTTTCCAGGACACCTCCCAGGCGCTGTGCGAGGAAACACAAACCTCGGGAGCTTCACAGTGATAATGCACAAAGGAGTTGGAGGGCTGGATTTTGTCCTCGATTCTGGTCCTGGCCAAAGGACCAGAAAAAGAAAGCTCAGCTCTGGGAAGGCAAAAAGCAAACAAGTGGAGACAGTAGGCAGTAACCCAAGTCAGCGGGGGGGCTGCAGGCTGTTGAAAGGCAGAACCGGCCCCTGGCTGAGCCCAAGGTCAGTGCTTGGCCATCGCCCCCCCAGATTCTTGTCCAGCTCAGCATGAAAAGAGAAGGGGATGTCTTCAGTGCACAACGGGGATCCCCAGCCTGCTTTTCTTCATGGCATTTCCAACCCTGCTTGCTTTCCTCTGGACAGAGCTCAGAAACTATCTGCTAAGTAAACATGGGAAGGAAACTCCTGCAGAGGAGCTTTTGACACAGAGCCACAGGGTTTCTACCAGCACAGTGGGTTCACAAGCTGCCAATCCGTGGAGCCAGCCAGGGGCAGGTCATGGTGTCTCAGGCACCAGCCACGCGTCTGTGCGTCCTGACCCCAGGGAGCAGAGGCAGGTCCGGGGACAGGTCACACACATGGCTGCTCGAGCCTGCGGTCTGCTTGGAGCGTGTTTGTGGATGTGTGGGCCGCAGCACAGCATGGCTGCTGTTGCAGCAGGCATTTACAATTTGCCTTGCTCACCACAAACTCCACAAGAGACACTTTTTGCTTTTCTGAGCGGCAAAATGCTACGAACTCCAAAAAACACCCTGAGCTGGGATATCCTCAGAAGTGGCAACTCCTTTCTCAAAAGATTTTTCTCCACCACATCCCTGCCTCTGTCCTGGGATCCCAGATGGTCAGAGGAGAAAGGGGACACCCTGAGCTCCACTACTCTAGGAAGACCAAAGAGAGCCCTACCAGCTGCAGGACGACGCATGGACCCTCAGAGACTTCAGCAGCAGGAGGGCAAGCTGGGACCGACGTTCACTGTTGCTCACAAAGCAAGCTCAGGTAGAGGTGAGCATCTCATTAAGTGGACAGATAACAGGTTTAAATGGAGAAAAAGGACTTCTAAGGTTTTTTTTTTCATGCAATAGCCAAATAACCTGTTGAAGTCATTGCCATGAGAGGAAGTTAAAAAGCTGGATAGACAGACTCAGACAAGAGAGATCCCTCACTACTGAGCACAAAGAAACAGACTACACCAGAATCCTGATGTGAAAGGCAGGATATCACGCTGGATGGGCTTCTGAGCCTGCTCAGCTTGTCCACTGTTACACAAGGCTGAATGGAGACATCAATAATTCTGCACGTGGGTCCCCAGAGCTGAGTACCCAAACCAGAGCACTGCCAGTCCAGGCTGTCACACCCTGCGCAGGCAGGCTCACTGCAGCACGCCAGGGCTGGCTGTCCCTTCGGCAGTGCCAGCCACCGGATGCCCTGCCAGAGGAGGAAATCCCCTCTTGGAAAGCACATGTGATCAAGGGCAGGGAGTTGTGCAAGGCAGCGTACGGGAGGCTACTGCACAGCCCTGGCTCCATCACTTCCTAATGTTGGCTTTGCTGGGAAGGCGGTGGTTCTTCAAATGCACGGAGGAAATAAAATCAGCGTCTGACGATGCAATGTGAAGGAAGTCAGGAGGAGGAAACTTAAAAAAAACATCCATGCATGAGACTATGAGAACACAATTAGCACAGCCACCCTTGAGCAATGCCATGGGAAGGCAGGGACATATCAGGGCAGGGGTGGGCAGTGCAGGGACTGAGGGGCTTTACTCCTCAGGGGCAAAGGCAGGAGCAGCCTCTCTCGCAGGGCCGTTCGCCCTGCATGGCTCACATGGCATAGCACACTGAGGGTTCCGAGCTAACAGACAGCCCAGCACTGCCAAGGTTTTTGGAGCTGGGGGGTCTTGGCAGGCTGGCCCAGAACGGACACGCTGCCCCAAGCTGGGCAACATGCAACAGCAGGGCCGTAGTTTCATTTCATCAGTGAGGGCAGCAGAGAGAGGCAGGCTGCCAGATGCTGATGCAATGCAAGAGGCTGACTTGTAAGGCTTTCTAAAGGATTAGAAGAAGGAGATTTTCAGTGTTTGGGGGCGGATGACGCAAGCCTCCCAACCCTAGGCTGGGGAAGAACCACACATGGCGTTTCATAGCTTCCAGGAGGATTTCTTCTTTCACATAGTAAGCTGGGATCTCTGCCAGATGAGAAGTAGGATGGATGAGTAAACAAACAGCACTTGACTTTCTTAAAGCCATTTGGAAGGAAAGTGAAAGAGCTGAATAAGATAACAACTGCTCTTTTTCCTCCACTCCTCTCTCTTGGCTACTTGCTACAACATGCTCTGGGCACGCTGGTGTGCCCAGGGACTACTCCACAGCATATCCAAGGGCTTGGTGATTTCACATGAAAACCAGATCCCATCCTCCTTTATGCAACCTCCTACATCTCTAGAAGGTACATCACTTCACAGTTGTTCCATGCAAGGAGCGTCTGGATTTTGCACAGAGAAGCCAAGTTCTGCTGTTACACAGACAGCATATAAAAGAGAAGGAAAAAAAAAAGAGAGGAAAAAAAAAAGATAGGTCAAGTCTATGACAGAAGTAAATCCATCTCAACCCGGCCACTCAGCTAACAGAAATCCCTGCAGTTCCAGTAATGAATATGGGCCAAGCTGATATCATAGAACGGTTTGGGTTAAGGGACCTTTAAAAGTCATCTAGTCCAACCCCCCTGCAATGAGCAGGGACATCTTCACCTAGAGCAGGTTGCTCAGAGCCCCATCCAGCCTGACCCTGAATGTTCACAGGAACGGGGCATTTACCACCTCTCTGAGCAACCTATTCCAGTGTTTCATCTCTCACATCAAAAAATATTTCGTCCTTATATCTAGTCTGAATCTACCTTCTTTTAGTTTAAAATCGTTACCTCTTGTCCTATCACAACAGACCCTACTACAAAGTTTGTCCCCGTATTTCTATAAGACTCCTTTAAGTATTGAAAGACCTCAATAAGGTCTCCCTGGAGCCTTCTCTTCTCCAGGCTGAACAACCCCAACTCCTTCAGCCTGTCCTCGTAGGAGAGGGGCTCCAGCCCTCTGATCAGCTTTGTGGCCTCCTCTGGACTCGCTCCAGCAGCCTCATTTCTTTCCTGAACTGAGGACCCCAGAACTGGATGCAGCACTGCAGGTGGGATCTCACAAGAGTGGAGTAGAGGGACAGAATCCCCTCCCTTGACCTGCTGTTCATGCTTCTTTTGATGCAGCCCAGGATACAGTTGGCTTTCTGGGCTGCAAGTGCATGTTGCCAGCTCATGTCCAGCTTTTTATCCACCAGCACCCCAAGTCCTTCTGTGCAGGATTGCTCTCAATCCCTTCATCTCCCAGCCTGTATTGATTACTGGAGGTTGTTGCAACCCAGGTGCCTTGTCAAACCTCATGAGGTACATGTTTAAGTCCTGTTGGAGCCAAGGTGAACGCTTTCCTGCAGTAAGACCCCACGATTGATTCAGATTACTGTGTGAGGGGCTGGGTATAGAAGAACAGGTATAGGCTTTCAAGTCTGGACACAAAACCAGGAGTGTTATGGAAGGACAGGGTGAAGTTCAAGTGATCTGGACATCTGGAGAGAGGATCTGAAAAAATGAGACACAATTCAGAAAGAACATGCAAGTTTATACTCTACCTAAGAAGGAGTGATCTGGAATGGAAATGCAATAATGAACAAACAGTTTGGGAGAAAAAGCATCTGGGGTCTACAGTGTGCTAGGACCAAGCGGAAGATGACACTCACTGGAAAAGGCAGACATCACGCTGTACATGAAAGCTTGAAGACATGTGTGGGCGGGCTGTCTCTAGTCCCAAATATATCCTTTCCAGAAAGGGTATGAATCACTTGCACATAATTCAAAGGAAAACTGGGGTATTTGGAGGTGTAGAAAACATCTCCTAAGAGTCGTCTTGTCCTCTGGACAGATTTCAGGTCTGTAAACAACTGATGCAAAGACAAAGTAATAACCCTGTTCTCTGTGCCCATGGTGGATAAGAAACAGGCCACAGGCTTAATTCTTGGAGCCCATCAGAGACTGAGGGAAACTCCACATTTTTAAAGGGAGTGGAGCCCCAGAACAAAGGGCCTCTTTAAGATTTTTAAGAGCAATTTAGACAAATTTGGTTTTGTACTGGGAAATACCAGTGCTCTGACCATGGGATGAGGCGAGGGGGCAGAGGACGTCCCTGGGACATGTGATGCTTACAGCTGAAGGACAGAACAAGCACCAGCCTTCTGGGACAGCTTTCCTGAGACTTTGAAAACTAACTCACCCATCTGCAAAAGAATTGAGTCAAACAGACTTTTTGAGGCCGGTGCAGAACCGCTGTGATTTTCTAGCTAAACCAATATCACTGGTACTCACTGGGTGAGAGTGCAAACATGAGACCAACCACTTCTCTATTTGTCCTCTTTAGAAGACCTTGTGTCATAATTAGAACTTTTTCACCCTGTTCCATTCACGCTGTTTCTGCTAATGCTCAGTCTCACGCTATAGCTCCCCAGCTTCTGCAGCAAGGGGAAGCAGAGTAGAGTGAAGTTGCGCTGCTTTTTCCAACCCAAGTGACAATGGCTGAGGAATCAGGAAGGACTCTGTAGCCTTTTCAACTAGACAAATCACCATTTTACTACGGGGTTTCAGACAGAGAAGTATCTCCTTTTCTGGAGTCCCCTGTTCATGTTTTGGTTTGAATGCAGGACTTGGGCAAGGGGAATGAGTGGGCTCTGTGATGGAGACTTCACAAAGTAGCATTTGCAACATGACACTCAAACTCTTATCCCTGCAGCCCTCCTCGAAGAGCACTGACAGCTTAGATGGCCCTGACACCCTTAGCTCTGAGCAGGCACTACCAAGGGCCTGGAGCAGGTCACCCTATGAGGCATATCACCAAGCTTGGACCTGCATCCCTGGCCCAAGGGGCAACCCTTACCACCTCTAGCCACTGGCACACGCTGAGAGCACATTCACAGATAATTAATATTGCTCTATGGATTCTCTGTGGTTTTTTTACTCTTTTTCATTAGGCTGATGAAGACATCCGAGCCTTGTTGCAATATAGTATTATTCAAACCACATGGTGCTGCTACTGCCTTTGTGCTGCTTCCTTTGGTGAGATTTCTTCCTGTTATGGTTTCTAATAGCTTGCAAATTGGCTGCCTTAACAGTTAGTGTTTACAGGCATTACTACTGAAGGAAACAGAAGAGTTAATCAGAGAACAAGGAAAAGAAAGTGGCTAAATATAAATCTACCATCTGATTGTGTCTGACACGTACTTCTTCACAAGAACTAGGAGAACAGAGTAGGCATAAACCAAGGCAATAGCTTTTAATTCTTCCTACTGAATGGAAACTGGTCAGAGTCTTCCTCTTCCTCAAATACACGTTTTATTTTGCTGCTAGGGGATAATTGTGGATATTGACCAGCTCCAAGTTAGCATACCCCTCTCACCACGGGCTGTTGAGGGTGAAATAAGTAGGAGGGGAGAAGGCAGCTCCCATGGAAAGCTGGCATCGTTTCATGGGCTCAGCCTAGGACAGACTCACCCAAAAGCTCTCCTTTGGGTTCCTGCACAGCTCCCGTCACTGCTGTGCTCACCAGGAAGTGGAGCAGGGAGAAGCAGACCAAAGCTGTCAGGGGAAGGAAAAATGACAGCAAAATGCTGTCATTCCGGAGGAAGGCTTTACAGACTAGAGGCTGCTGGTAAAAGCATCACAGATGGAGCGTAACCAGTCGGTCACAAGATGCAACACATAATTTCATCACGCACTAGGAAAAATGTGGTTCTAAACTCACATGGGAAAAAACAGTTACAGAGAAGACACTATACCCAAGATTCTCTAGTGTTCTTCAGATTACTCTTATCTTACTTTTTTGGATTTTTTCAAGGATATCGTAAGGAAGTCTAATTTTCAGGTAAGTTTCCAAAATGTCAATCACTAATTCTTAACCACACTATTCAAAACACGTACAGAGCAGCCAAGACCATACAAGGAAGCCCAAGAAGCCGCTTGCACATAAATCCAGCTGTGTACTTGTGTACAATGTGATTCTTAAGTAGTTCATGTGACACCACAAGAGTCCAGAAGATTTTCAAAATTTTTCCTGAAAAAATTATGATAAAAAGCCCCGGGTTCTAAAATGCTTATTCAGTCCTGAAATATTTCAGCTCCAGAGCAGCCAAGCACATCTTGCTGCTTTTCAACTCCAGACCAGGGAGCATGTTTAACACTGCACTTCAGCTCTCAACTAGCATCTGGCAAGGATCAACAAGAAGCATTTCCGGAAATCTCTTCTCAAATGGTGCAAGAAGAGAGTCAGCTTCCAGTGCTTAGGCCACATTTATGATTGCTGTGAAGGGAGAAAACAGGAAACCCAGAGACCTGCTAGGATACTTTCTTGGTTTAAGCCAAGAGGGAAACTGGTGAGGATGCTTGAGATGAGACAGGAACCTCTCAAGCATTTCTCTCTTTTATCTTTGGACTTGCAGGGAAGAAAATGAAACCCTAGTGTCTGTGGTCGTCTCAGCAATGAATGTAGATGATTTTGCAGAGAGCCTGGCCCAGTGGCTCTGAGACAGGTGACCTGAGAGGGGCAGAGCTAGTTTTCACACCAGTCATTGCATAAGTGGTAGCGATCTGATCTCCTGTGGAGAGGAGATGTGGGGCTATGGTTCTTGCAGTTTGCTTTGGGTGACACTACTGTATCTCAGGGATCCTACATGCCCAGTGCAGAACTCGAAGCAGGTACAAAGCAAGACTTGCTTCTCCCTGCTATTTAGAGGAGTAAAACCTAGTGCAGAGCCTGCAACCCCGACTGCTTGTCCTGAACGTATTACTGCAGAAAACCTTTCTTCTTGGTTTTGTTGCATGTTCACGTCTACCTAGAAGAGTAATCACAGCAGACTGGACACACTGCCCAAGCTCAGTGTGTGACCTAGCAAAATGCACACCGCATAACAGTTTGGGAGAAACAGGAGGAACCAACGTGGTACAAACACCCCTCAAAGAAACAAAACACTGGCGTGTGTCAGAGAGAACCTCACCGCATCAGCACAAGTGCTGACAACCAGCAGACGCTGGGTTCACAGAAGCTGTCACTCTCATCTGCCTGCACATGTAATAGAGAACATGGAATTTCCTAGCAATTGGTGAAATCCCTGCTGGGAAATGCTGTGGTATGGGACAACCTATGCCTCACGAGTTCATCATAGTTCAGCTCTATCAGCTGCATCAGAGAAGAATGGTTACCTTCAGCGTAGCACCATTGGCAGACCTGGCTTTTACGATGCTAAAACGCTCACAAATGGAAAATACAAAATGGAAAAAATGTTTGAGAGGGAAAGTAAAGGAAAGATGGCTCAAGGAAAGGAAGAAGAGGGCAGAGGACACGTCATTTGTGGTGTTTACATATGACAGCACCATCCTACATGGCTGCTGATTAAGAGAGACCAAGAGGAAGTGAACATTAACTCTGAGATGCCAGTGTAGAGGTGGAAAGCGAAGGAGGCTACTGTGAGCAATGGTGAGTGCAGGAGCAGAGGGGTGAGCTCAGAAGTGCAGCCCTGCTTTGTGGGGTGGCCTGCCTGACTCTCACACCGGGCAGCAGTAAAAAGAAATGATGTGGAGAGAGAAAACCCAGGGGACAGGTGAACAGTGTGAAGCTGGGAGACCTGCAACAGCTTGTTCCTAGTTACAAACAAACGCAGTTTGTCAAAGGCCGGTATAACAATCTCCCCTCTCCCTTTTCCACCATCCGCACATACTGCACCTCGCAGATTTTATGGTATGTTCAACCGCCAGCAGGTGGAAGGCGGGCCAGGCAGGGCATGCCCGCCTTGCTCGTGGCTACAGCAGGGAGACGCTTCGCGTGATACAAAAAGTCCCCTTCCCCAGCATCCTTGGGACCTTACCACAAAGTCAGGGTGACTTTGCTTCTTGCGGCCAACACACAGCCTGAACCAACAGCCAGCCTCTGCCTTAACCCTTCTCACACCCAGCAACACAGCAAGGAGGTGAGCTCAGCGTGGCTGGGGAGCCAGGCAAAACCCTGGGCCAGCTCTGCTGGTGGTGGGGAAGTGCCTCCTGCCCTGGCTCTGTGGGAAGATGTAGGAGCAGTGCTGATATTGTGCATCAGAAGAAATGTTCTTTGATGTCAGATCAGAGCTCTGAAAGGCAATATGGAATCACAGCTTTTGGAAAGCCCAAACCCAAAGCATCTGTTGTACAGTGGAACATTTAAAACACAAAACATCCGTCAGTGTCAGTAGGTCCCCTGGAGCTGTGAGAGCCTGCTGTGGGTGTCAAGTAGGAATTGGACTTGGCCTTTTTTTTCCCCACCCTTCCCATTCCTACAGCACTCCAAGGAGGAGGGTACGCTGCCCATCACCTCATGGCCTGGAGCTGCCTCCAGCCTTCTTCCAGAAGCTGCTGGCTTTGCTTGATTAAGGCTCCAATCACCAGTCACAATATCAAATACGCAGAGAACAGCTTTCTGTCTAAGGTGCAGCCACTGCTCCACCCACCCCCAAAATCAATCGTTATTCAGATCATACTACTCACTAACGTGGTAGCCAGTGGCCAGATGAAATATAGGGGGTAGAAACTGAAGGCAGACAGTGAACAGGGAGACGAGAACAGCAGTAATACCTTGCACTCAGTACAACAGGTAGATCCGAAATTCAGGATCTCTCAAATCAATCTTTCTTTTTCTCTATTGCTGCAGATTGGGGTTAAAACTCCACTAGAGCTCTTCCGTGCTGCTTAAGCCTCTCTCACATCCTTGGAAAGCTGTGACAACTGTAAACATGCCAGTCTTCCCACAAAAACACAGAAAAAAAGGCAGTGCCACCAAGTAAAGAAGGGGCAACCTTCGTTGTCACTGAAAACAAGATAGCCGGGACTTGGAAAGCTTACCCCAGGGCCTAAAGCAAACTTCACACTTATTCTGGGTGGTGCCAGTATTTGACGATGAAACCACACAGGATTCTCTGCTGAGGCTTTGAAAAGCAGCTTCCCAGGGACAGGCTGCAAAGCACCATCCAGTGTCTGAGCGAGAGGGGCTAGGACAAACACATTAACGAAGGTAGTCGCATAGCACCAAGCAGGCTAACGGAAACCTCCCGTCTGAATATGCAGGCGGTAAATCTGCAAGTCTCAACGTGTGCCGGAGCCGTGAAATTACCGTAAGTCCCCAGGGCCAGGCAGAGGAAATGAGGTTAGAACTGCACAGCAGTTGAGCACATGAATTTCCTATTCTGCTTTAATCATATTAATAGATATTTCGTATTTAAAAGGCAGTCAAATGCCTACCCCCATGCACTCCAACACAATGGAAATTCAAAGGCTACAGGTAAACATCGTGTATTTCGAGCTGTGACAGTGTTAGTGCAAAGCCTGTCAAACACTTGTCTTTTAAAGAAACCAGGGAAGGGAAGCGAGGGAGAAAAGGCAGGCAAGAGTCACATCCTGCTCCTTCATACAGAGTGCATCTGCTTCTACACCAGATTTGTTTCCATCCCTTCCTAACAGGCTGTTAGGAGAGAGAAAGGAAAGGAAAGGAAGGACAAGACCAGCATATGGTGGGCGCCCTGTCGATAAATGCATTCGTTGCAAAATCGTATTCCGAGAGCTGAGGCTACTTTTGAGAAGTGCTGAGAAATGAGGAAGAAAATGAGCCCAAATGTGGTGGTGATCGCATCCTCTGGTTTGCTGGGCTTAATCTGAGCCTGTTTTTCAATGGGGGGTAACATGGTTAAACACTGGCTGAATGAAACCTGCTGGGGTCTGTAGGGAAAATACAGTTGATATACAGATAAGATTGCAAATAAAAAGACATCTTAATTTAAACAGTGCTTTTGCTGCTCCCAAGCTTGGGTGAGACCGGTGGGAACTGCAGAATGAAATGCTGTTGCTTGCCAACTCCTGCAAGGCAGATTTATAGCCCCTGGCCGTAGTCCTCCAGTAGTGTGACTTAACAGTGAGTCACACAAACTACTGTATCTGTGCGTAATGTAATACAGTGTGATATAATTAATATAAAATAAATAAAATAGCTGGACTCCACCCAAATGAAATGCCTGTTTGATATCTCAAAATATTCAACTGTAGCCCCTTACTGATCCCATTTGATCCCTCCCCTGCATGATCCTTCCCACTTTAACATGTATTCATCTAAGTAACTGACAAATTTTAGGTACTGGGACTGACATTTTCTGCCCTGGAACTCTATTGGTGGTAGCAATGATAGTTTTTAGTTTGAACAGAAAAAAAGTTGTTCTTTTGCAGGTTAAAAAAAAAAAAAGGTTGCTGAAATTGCTGTTGGTAGAGCTTCTTTTCTTCTTGCAATGTTTTCCTGTTTTGGTTTGTTCGGGTTTTTTTTTTTGAAATATACTTATTTTTAGACCCTTTTCTGCCTCTGCACTATATGGGATGTCACAGGAAATCTCATTTGCATGCTTTAAAATGAAGATTGCTTAGGTCTTCTTTTGTGGTTCAAGTCAGGAATTTAACAAGTTGCGAGCTTTGCATCTGGGGCTGCAGGGTTGAAGCTGCAAGTCAATGCTGGTTTGGGATCAAAACGCAGCTTCTAAACCAGCCTGCGGGAGCACCCAGGGAGAAGCTGGCTTTCTGTCCTACTATAAACAGCCCTGACTTACAGCTAGCGGTACATTTGTCATACTGGCGCTGCATTTCAGGGTGACTTCAGAGTGTGATTCAGATCGGAGGAACAGCTGGATCATCAAGGGTTCTTGCACACATGGCTGAAATGAACCAATTATTTAAGGGAGAGAGGAAAGGGGCTGGTGCAGGGACAGACATTTGCTCTTCCCTGGTGTCACTCCAGGGCAGGGTGCAGAGGAAGGCATATCTCATAGAGGTTAATAGGTCTCCCCACATAGACTAAGTCCTTAATTGCTTTTGCTTAGGAAGGCGTTTGTGGAAAGTACCCTGTCTCCTTAACATTAGTCATGCAGAGTCACTACTAAGGCAGGAGGAAAACCTATGTGGGCTGAGGTGGGGGGGGGGGCATGCACAGCAACATTGCATGAAGGCTATCTGGGGCTTTCCTTTACCACAGCTTGTCCTGAAACTGCCTCAAAGTGTGCACACCACTCTGCCAGCCCTGAGCAGGCAGCTCACTGCTACCTCCATCACTGCCCTCCCATGTTTGGCTTGACTCCGAGTAACATCCTTCCACCTTCCCTCTGAGAAGCTCCAGATTTGACTGCGAAAAGCCAGGAGTGGTGGGTGGCTTTGGGCTGGTGTGTCCTCCCATAGCAGCAGCAGCATGGCTAGGAGCTCCCCAGCAGCTCAGCTCAGCAGTTTTCTGGAGGCAGCGCAAGCACGTTTCCCTCTGTCTCGCTCCGAATTAAATACACACTAAGGACCTGCTGTATCGCTAAGTGAGAATTCGAAAGACGAAGTGGAGTATTAACACAACAGTTCACATTTTTTAGTTTTGTTCTTGTGCCCCTTCTGAATTTCTGGTTTCATTCCATCCCTCTGCAACACACAGATATTTAACTTTGGTTCCGTGCGGCTGGAAGAGTTGAGCCGCCTTCTGCAGGTTGGGAAGAGAAGGGGAAAGAGCAGAAGTGAGACTAAAGTGTAGGAAGGACACCTTCCATGCATTCCATCCCCACCAAGGGACTGCAGCAGAGCTGACAGTGATCTCTAAATAGGATCTTTGTATGTCAGAATTTCTTTTTTTAAATAAACACCGATAAAGAACACTTTTTCGTATTGAAAGAAAATAGAAAAGAATGTGCAGCATATAAAAAGTACTTTCAAGGTTGACAGTTGAAGTTATATTCCTTTTAGGTCTTGTTTAGTTTTTCTTTGTTTTTTACTTCTCATGCGTACCTGCTTTTTCTTTCTTTTTTTTTTTTTTGCCTCCTCCACATGACTCCTAATTCACAATTTTGTTTGCACAATAAGGAATTGAAAAAATAGGTAAGAAAAAATAAAAAAGGCAAAACTCAAAATTATTTTAGGAAGACTTTGAAAATCAGCCAGCTCATTTCAAACTGAAAATTGAAAGCCATTTACAAAATCCCACCTCTTTTCTTACTGTCCCTCCTTCTGAAATGGCTCAGTGTGGAAGTCAGCGCTGGTGGTTGATGCAATTGTTTCCATTTGCCGATACGGCTACACTCGTGGCTCCACAGCCATGCTTCACTTGCAGTCGCATTTTTTAGGTGTATAGTTTCACTTTTACTGCATGAATCACGTCCTCAGGGAACTTCAAAAATGCGCTTCCATCATCAGCACTCAGAGCTGTGCTGTCGAATGAGAAACAGATTTAATTTGGTGCCAAATTTTTCACCATAAAAACCACTGATAGCTTTGGAGACAGAAGCAGATTGCACGAAGCCATCGGGAGGTTCCTGCGCTTGGAAACTCATTCCTTCGCTTTGTGTTTGCTGGAAAATTTGTAAACTTGACTTCTTGCACGAAAGTCCGAGGTGCTTTTCGGAGCCCTTGCAGCCTGTTGCCGGAGTTTCATTTCGGTCATTCTGGGCCAGGAGCCAAATGAAAGTTCTCTGCCTCAGTTTCATGAGGAAACGCTAACTCGTCGCATCTTAGCCCGGGCTAATGATGAAATGCACCGAGGCTCCTCCTCTTGGCTTTATTAGCATATAATCGGGTCCATGCTCTGCTGTGGCAATAAGGACCTCAGAAATTCTGACAGTGCCTTTCTCAACAGTGGTGCTGTTTGCATCCTCACCTCAAGCTGTCTCAAGGATAAGCATCATGGAAGCACCAAACTTGCTGGAGAACAGAAATATTCCACAGGAAAGAAAATTACCATGTTGTCAAGTGGCTTTTTATACTTCAGTATTTGTTTTGATTATTATTTCAACCCTGATTTCCGTAACCTTCTGTTTCCTCTATCATAAGCAGGTAAGGACAAAACAAAATTCCTAACTCTGGAGTGTACAACACGTGTAATCCTAAAGATTAACATTGCTGTGCTGACGCTATCAACTAACTGCAACTTAGTCACTCTTTCTTTTTCGGCGACAGCTAATGCTTTTACTTTCCAAGATTTCAGCTGATAACATTTCCATCAATGCCTTGTGCAAATATCTTCAGAATTTCGCTTTCATTTCTGAAAGTTTAAAAAAAATAATGAGGTTTTATTACTCTCTTGTTTCCTCTCCCGCACCAATGATGTACGCTGTCCTAACGTGGTATCAACTGATGATGCTCTGTAAGGTCAGGGCAGGCTGAGGACTCCTAGTGTTTCACCAGGCATGAAGCCTTTTCACTCTTGATTTTACCAAGTGCTAATACAGTCTAGCCCAAATAGCGGTTACTGAGTCAAGTTGTCTTCTGCATTTCAGTGGGTGATTTCAATGGGCTTTTTCTGTATCTATCTGGATGTATGGTAATGAACAGAAATACAGGGCTGAGCAGAGAGACTTCTTCGAGTTTTTTATTTTCTGTTTTCCAAACTGTGAATCAGTCTCACGAAGGATCCAAGTGCTAGTTTGGGATGCTGGTTTACATATCCTGCTCTGATGTAGCTCCCTTCAGTTCCAGTTCTGGGGAGGAAGGGGACAAGGAAAAATTCCCCCTTCTGCTAAGAGGCAGGATGGCTTGTTCTCATGGTCTGCCAGTTTCTTGTGGCATAATGACACCAGGAACACCTCTGAGGACTGATCCTGCAAGGCACTGGTTGTTTTTATAAAATATGAAAACTGCTAAATTCCCACAAAAGAGAAGCTTGCTCTATACCTCACAGCACTATCATTTAGCAGACAATGTAAAAAAAAATAAATTAATTGCTTTGGTACTTTTAGCCCTGCTTCTACAGCCTCTCTCATCTATTTGGGAGCTGTGAAGCAGCAGCTCTGTGACCTGCAGTCACAACTGCATTCCTCTGATAGCAGTGAGCACACGGATACAATCAGCATTTCACACAGAGTCCACTCCTCTCCCTCTTCTTTTTGTATGGCAGGAAGTTGCTTTAGTAAGTGAAGTAATTGTCTCTATTTCTGTTGATTTGTATTAATTGGAGAAAGTGGGACTGGGTAATGAAAGTGTTCCCTGCAAGGGAGCTGACAACCTCCCCAGCACTCAGGACAGCAACTTCCTAAGGAACAGATGAGGTTGTGCTTCAATAGCAGTTCTAAGTATTTCAGAGCTTGCATCCACCGAGACGTGAGACAGAACTGGTTCCTTGTGCCTGTAAGTTGATGCCAAGTTTGCTTTTTATAGGCTCTGGCCAGAGAGAGAACACAGCTGCTGTGTAGGAAGAGCATAACCTCCATAAGCAAACACTGAGCCATGAGTCATAGGAATAGACTAAAATTTCTTGCCACTGGCAGTTTACCACCTGGGCACCCATGGAGCCACCTCCTTCTCTTGGCTGGAAGGGTGACAGAAAGCTGCTCTGATTAGTGGATCAGAAAGCACTGAGCCTGCCACCCTGAGCTAAGCACAGTGAAGTGGTTAAAGAGAAGTAGGCTTAAAAGTCAGAAGTTGTCCTCCCTGTTCTGCTTATCAGGTGTCACCTTGAGGGCATCCCTTCAGTCCTCCATGTCAGGGGCTACAAAGCCCGAGAGAGACTCCAAAGAAGAGGCGGCCGCTGTCGGTGTGCCTTTGCTGCTCTCAGAGCACAAAGTGCTATGGAAAAGCATGCAGGCATTGCGGTGTGTGGCTGCTACATAGCTCTGGCACACGCTGAATCAGTGCTAAATTATTTCAAACTGTGATTTGCAGGAGGAAAGGTTAATGTTTTCAAGGAGGGCGAATCAGCACAACACTGTGCGGTATGGACTGGCTTTGAGTCCTTGTCCACAGAGATGTCACTCGTGACGGTCTGCGAGAGCTGAGTTCAGGGATGAAATGAAAGTCCTGTTACCCAAGATGAGCGTAGACCTCCTCTAGGCACTGCTGATGGTTGTCGTCTTTATTTTGTGAAAATACCACCAAAATGGATATGAAAAACACTGATCTATTTTAAACATTTCAAACTTTGTTGCAAAACAACTGCTTTTTCATAACAAATAATTGCTTGTGTTTGTTTACAATTATGGATAAAAAGGTTATTTCCCTTCCTGGGAGAATGCTTTTGTAATGATAATGCTCCTCTGTTGAGCTCACTGATAGATGGAAAAATTGCAGCACAGAACACTGATCGAGAGCTGCTTCTTTCCACAGGCACCGGGGACATGCTGGGCACATGGATTTTGTAAGTATGGAGATGCTAGATCTGCTTTCTGGTTTTGTCAGACTCGTGTTGTGACAAGGATAACCATCTCTCAGTCCTCCTGCCTGGTTACCACTGCTCCAAGGACAGGCGCAAGGTCTGACTGCAGAAACACAGAGCCCGTAGGGCACTCCGGCCACAACAAATAGAGCTCCCCAGCTCTGCACCCAGGGCTGGCACCCAGCAACCGTCTCTCTGTGCCACAATCAGCCACGTGCACCTCTCTGAAAATTGCCGGTAAAATCAGTGTCACGAGGGTCATATTTATTGCTGCCAAGTGTTAGTCATCAGTTCCCTAAGCTCAGCCTAGAGCAGTTCTAAAGTAACGCCCCATATACCAGTTTAGACTCTCAGAGAGATTTAAATGAATCAATGAAAAACTTCTGCGTGCATGAAACTTCAGCTAATGACTGTTGACTGTGCAAAACCCTAACGAGCCACGAGTCCCCCCCACAGACACAACGCCTGAAGGCACCGGCCTGCACTGCGATGTGAGCTGGGTGTCCCTGTTACGTGGTGGTTGATCCACTCTGCAGCAAGCCCGCACCACGTTACGTACTGCAGAGGGCCGTGCCCTCACAGCACACAGTCTAACAGTGCCGCGCGTTGCCATCTCCTTACCCAGTTTGTCCGTGTGCGCAGCAAGGGGTGTGACAGCTGCCACCTATCGTTAGCTTTAACGCTGACAGCATGCGTTCGTCCAGCGCAGAGAGAGGGGGGAAATCTGGGAAGATCCTCCAGGCTCAGCTCTTGTGAAGAGCTGTAGCCAGTGAGCAGAAGATTACCACCCTCATCATCCTCAGAGATGGCTGAAGTTCCGCCCAGGAATTTTTTCTTGTTAGAGACCAGCTCAGACCCAGCCCGCAGCCTTGAAGGTTCCTCACCTCCAGGGTGCTTTTGGCAGCTAACCTGTCCTGGTGGGGAGCCCCTCCAAGCCGCCCATGGCCATGGGGGTCCTTCACAGCCACAGATTGAGACCCCTTTCTAGCACATCCAAGGAATTAGTAAACTAAAAAGAATCAACAACAACAATAATAATAAAGTCAGGAAGGGAGTGGGGAGTGAGATGTACCAGTGGGAAATGGTAACAAAACATGCTCATCTACACGTACAGGCTGTCCTTAAACAGAATTAATCACCATACCCATTTTGTCTGTGCTTTCCTCAGTAAGAGAGTCTTCTATACAACCAGAGGCCAAAGGTAACATGAGCTGGGAGTGGAACTTAGAGCACTGCGATGGATTTGTGCAGAAGGACCATGACCAGTACCTCATAATTGAGCACAGTGGCAACTACTTCATCTACGCTCAGATAAACCGCCAAAAAAATATGGACGTGCCTTTTACATTGATGCTGTACAAAGAGCCAGAGATCCTTCTCAATAAGGTGGTGGGATCAAAGGAGGGAGATGGAAAGGGCACGGTACATTTTGGGAGACCTTTTTTCCTGCAGAAGGGAGATAAGCTGTACTGTCAGGCAAATTTTCGTCTTGACTTGATTGTGGCAGGGAATCAGACTTACTGGGGCCTGTATAAAATATAGCGGGATTCTGCTCTGAGTCAGCTCCTCCCTTATTATCTCCAAGAAACCTTATGGCATGGATGAAGAGTCTGCAGTTTCTCTTTGTATGAAATTCAGCTTGCTAGAGTACATGCCATAGTAGGCTGGTATCCTGCAGTGACAGAGTAAGGTGTAAAACAAAGTGAACAGCAAACTTTGGTAATAACGGGTGCACCTGATTGTCACAAACTATGAGAGAAAGACGCTTCTGGGAGAAAAAGTTCTTGGTGCATTATGGGGTTGACTCTGAGATCTTGGAAAAACAAGTTGCTATATTCAGTCTGTTCTGAGCTGGGGAGGAGCTGAGCTCTGCAGCAGGTTGCGTTTCATAGCCAGGTATGTGTCAGTACTGTGGGTCCCTTCTAATAAAAGGTGCTATGTAAAGCTAACGTATTCTATAACCTTCCTGCACAACCTGCCCGTGAAGCAATGTGTCTACAGCAGATGGATGAAGTAGTTCAGAAGCTGTGACAGAAAGGAAACTTCTCAGCCCCATCCACCACCTTGCCACTAGCAAGGGAAACATGTAGTTCAGAGCACAAGGACCTTTCCAGACAAGCACAAGCAGCGTTTCACCTCTGTGAATTCATGTCAGCTCCCTGCTGCGGTCCAGACATGCACACCACAGCAAGCTTGTGGATCCAACCAATGCAGCTGCCATAGAGGATGTATCACCAGCGGCTGAATAGCACAGAAACACAATGGAAGTTGCTGTTTGTACGTAGAGATTGTGGAGAGGAGATGAGGACAGAAAGGTACATCTGAGGAGAGTGGGCACGGAATGGAGAGCAGGGGATGGAGGGTTGGAATACTGTTCCCACCATTTTTTTACTATGCTGTGTAGCAGATGTCGCAAGCAGGGCAGAGCAAAGAAGAGTCCCAACATGAAATGGGGAAGAACTAAGCATCCCTCTCTGCCACCTCCCCCCCCTACAGGCACAGCTTTGATATCCAGCACAAAGCACAAGCCGTGCCAGTATCACAGCAGGGAGGTGGGAAACATGAGCTAGCAGGGGAGCAGCACATCTTTCACCTGCTTGGGGAGGCAGCAGGTACTGAGACACTGCTCACTTCAGGGCCTTGACTGTCTGCTGTGCTTCCTGGGGTGAGCATCAAATCACCTGTAGACCACAGGAAGGTCTCAAGACTTCAGCAAAGCAAAGCACTCTTGGAAGAGCTGGCTGCTGTGGCTGCACGACAGCCCAGCTGCCCCATGGCATGGTTCCTCTCCCTTGCCTGGGCAGGTTTTCCCAGGGGGTCAGTGCTTTGCTTTCCCATCAACTCAACTTTCATGGGTGAAAACTCCCCTGCCATTCCTCAGAGTATGTCACAGCCTTGTGGATGGATTTTCATGGGAAAGCAAAACAACTGAGAAGCTCTCTGGAAATAAATAGTAATTTGGGGTGGGTTGGGGCAATTGGGGGTGCTATTTACTCTTATAATTTTATATTCGATGTATTGTAACTCTAAAGATCTGCCATCAACCTTTTGCAGAGATGTCTACAGTATCATATTTTGTTTCACAGAAGCTGTTACTGATTAAAATGTTACTCTTGTTCTTACTGCACTTTGTTGATTTACCTTAGTTTAAAATAATAAAAAAATAATCTTACAAACCACAAGCGTATCTCACTTCTTTGATACGTACTGAGAAGATAACTGACACATTTCTCTACCCTTTACCTACTTTCACTAAACTGCCTCTTCTGCTCCGAGAGGCTGGCAGTATCAGCATGGAGTAAGGTTAGTTTGAGCGGCATAGTCCCAGGGCAGACCCTAGCCTGAAGACTTGGTTCCAAGACCCAGGCACCCAAAGCAAGGATGACAGCAGAAGACAGAGGTGAATGCCGCCGCAGTGAAACTGCCTGGAGGCCTCCTTGCTCCATGGGATGTTTTCAACATGCCCACCAGAAGGTCACTCAGAGCTGAGATGAAGGATAGTTACAACAGTGCTTCCCATGGCTTCCTACAGAAGCTGTTGGGCCTCCCATCCCTACCCTGCACTTCAAAAATAAATAGGAAAATCTATTTCTCTCTCTGAGTCAGGCTTTGCCCAGGACTCGCCTATAAAGCTCCTTACAGAACAGTACTCACATTCAATGGGACCAGCATCAGGAACCTCAAGAAGAAAAAAAGAGGGCACCAGCCCCTCCTCGCAAACCTGCCAGTGACCAAACTGATTCCTTGAAAATTTAAATGTCCCTCCTTGCCTTGCCCCTAGCACCTGGGAATCTACAGCAGACCTAAAAGACAAATTCAACAAGGGCTAGTGTAGGGTCTTGCATCTGGGAAAGAAGAATCCCATGTGCCAGTATAGGTTGGGGACTGACCTGCTGGAGAGCAGTGTAGGGGAAAGGGACCTGGGGGTCCTGGTGGACAGAGCGATGACCATGAGCCAGCAGTGTGCCCTGGTGGCCAGGAAGGCCAATGGCATCCTGGGGTGCATTAGAAGGGGTGTGGTCAGTAGGTCGAGGGAGGTCCTCCTCCCCCTCTATTCTGCATTGGTGAGGCCACATCTGGAGTATTGCGTCCAGTTCTGGGCCCCTCAGCTCAAGAAGGACAGGGAACTGCTAGAGAGAGTCCAGTGCAGAGCCACAAAGATGATCAAGGGAGTGGAACATCTCCCTTATGAGGAAAGGCGGAGGGAGCTGGGTCTCTCTAATTTGGAGAAGAGAAGTCTGAGGGGTGACCTCATCAATGTTTATAAATATGTTAAGGGTGAGTGTTAGGAAGATGGAGCCAGGCTCTTCTTGGTCCCATTAAGCGATAGGACAAGGGGCAACGGGTCCAAGCTGGAGCATAGGAGGTTCCATGTTAATATAAGAAAAAACTTGTTCACTGTGAGGGTGACAGAGCACTGGAACAGGCTGCCCAGAGAGGTTGTGGAGTCTCCTTCTCTGGAGACATTCAAAACCCAACTGGACGTGTTCCTGAGTGATGTGCTCTAGGTGGCCCTGCCTTGGCAGGGGGGTTGGACTAGATGATCTTTCGAGGTCCCTTCCAACCTCTAATATTCTGTGATTCTGTGACAAAGTTCCCCAAAAGTCTCAGGTTGGAAATCCTGCCTCTCTGAAAACTGTTATGCAGAATTATCAAATCAATGCTGTATCAAAAAGTAATTTACATTAAAACCCCTCTTCTTTTGACATTTTGAAATTATCACTTGCCACTTGGAGAGTGTTTTCACTGAGATGTGGGGTTATGAAAAAACAGTGTATTTCTCTGTGCCATGATGCCTTTTAATTTTATGTGCTTTCTAATCTACAGGAAGTATGACTTAAAGAAGAGTGAATGCATCATGGGACTGTATAAACAGCTAGTCATGTGCCTTCAACCAGGAAAATTTTTTTTAATTTTTTTACAGGACTTGAGGAGTTTCTGCTTTCCCAGAAGCTTCGCACACTGCACAACACCCCCCACGGGATCAGAGATGCAAATGGCCCTTGACGTAGAGAGTTTTGTGTCTTCAGAAATTAGCCCAAATGTGGTCCAATAAAAGGAATAGTCCAATAAAAAAAAAAGTGAATACAAATAACAACAATATATGAAGCATTTTTTTGGTTCGACAAACAGCCACACACCACCTGTCATCCCCACTACACTTCCCATAGTCAATAGAGGTTGCCTATTTTTTGTTCTAGCATGATGTGAAAATTTAATTCAGACTTTCAGGCAAAAAGTGCCACAAAGCACATCAAAACCAGTGAGGCCTTTCCTCTAAGCAGGCACACAGACCCTTCTGATGATGTTGCACAGACACATGTTTAGGACATCACCGTTACAGGGGCTTCTCAGGCTGCCCTGAAAGTCACTACTAAGCCTGGCCAGTGAGGTGAAGTAGCCCAGCAGACCTGGGGCCAAGCAGTCCCAGTTCTGAGCTGCCCAAAGACGCATTGGTTTCTGCCTAAGCTGCTGACATGTTGAGAGCATCCTGCGTCCATCATCAGCTCTCTGAGGACAGGCAAGTGATACAACATGCAGCAGTAGGGCCGGCAACCCTGCCCCAGCCCAGCTCCTGCACACTCTCTGCTCATGCTGGTTAATAAATAGAATAGAATAGAATAGAATCATTAAGGTTGGAAGTGACCTCAAGGATCATCTAGTCCAACCATCCCCCCACCACCTATTACCCACTAAACCACGTCCCTAAGTACCACATCTAACCTTTCCTTAAACACCCTCAGGGATGGTGACTCCACCACCTCCCTGGGCAACCCGTTCCAATGCCCGACCACCCTTTCCGAGAAGAATTTTCTCCTCATCTCCAACCTGAACCTTCCCTGGCACAACTTGCAGCCACTCCCCCTTGTCCTGTCACTAGTTATCTGTGAGAAGAGACCAACCCCCAGCTCACCACAACTTCCTTTCAGGTAGTTGTAGAGGGCAATAAGGTCTGCCCTGAGCCTCCTCTTCTCCAGACTAAACAAGCCCAGTTCCTTCAGCCGCTCCTCATAAGACCTGTGCTCCAGCCCCTTCACCAGTTTCGTTGCCCTTCTCTGGACACGCTCCAGGGCTTCAATGATGGCACAAAACCCCTGCACTGGCAATTTCAGCTCTAAAGACGAGTGTACAGGATGTTCAAATCTGCTGAAAACAGTCTGCCCAGAAAACCAGTAAAGTATTTTTTCTTATTCCTATCCATGCAGAGCAAGAAGTGCTTTTACAATTATATTGCCCATGTGACTTGAGAGAGGGTCTTGTGGCAGTCTTAACCCTCCTTGTTTCTCAAGCGGGTGGAGATTCAATGGTGCAACCAAAAGCCTTAGGCACTGGGCTTCTGGTGACAAGTCACACACCCCAGCTGAGGTGCAGCACTCCCTTTTCCTGCTCTCCTCTCCAGCTTAGGGAAGGCTTTGCAACATGCCCAGCCTCTTCACCTCCCAGGCACACCAAAGGCTGCCCCACCAGGCAAGGTGGCACTAACAGATTCTTAGGGAGGAATCACCCCCACCATCCACATCCACATTTCTGTGCAGGCTGGTACCTCCTGATTTCAGGGCTCCACTGTGCTGGGCACTTCACTTCCACATAAAGTGAAAGACAGCCCATGCCATCACAGATTTTAGCCTAATAAGCAAAATATATCTTAAAGGGGAAGAAAGTATTATCAGCACTTTGAAGACAGGGAAGAAAAGCACACCAAGATGCTGTAATTTCCTTAGGGTCACCAGAAGTCCAGACAAGTGGAGATGAGAATTAATCATGGAACTGAGGGGAAGGCATTAACTAAATATCCTCACCATGGACAGTAAAAGCAGTGGTATGAGCACTCAGGAAATAAACCCAGAAAGTGCCACATCTGGATTCAATTTGCAATGATTTTTTTCCTCTTGTAAAGAAAACAACATAACGCATTCACAGTTTCCCATAAGTGAACAAAAAAATTTTTCAAATGCCAGAAATGTGACTGCGGTGCAGAGCCCAGTGGAGTTAGCAGGCTGGCCAGCACAGTGCGCACCCACCGTTTCCTCTGGCCTCGCTGGGCACCTGCCTGTGCTATGGATCCCTGGGCTCTGGCCAGCTGGGAAGCAGAAACCTATTTCTTCTGCTTCAGGTCTTTCGACTTAGGATTTTGTATTGAATGGCTTTCCCAGAATAAATTTAGCAAATCCCACCTTTCATCTCATTTGAGATGAAGGAACACAGCAGCATATTTTCCTTTCACATATGTCATTTATCTGTGAAAAAGAAATTCTGATTTCATGGCATCCCTACACAGAAAGATCCCACAGCACCTCAGCTCCCAGTGCCCACAGAGCAGTGACGGGACACTGCTAGCATAGGTTTTACGCACAACACAGAAAACACATTTGCTTTTGGACCTTTTCATAAACAGCACAAGGGCTCAGCAACTGAGCAATGTTGGAGAAACTGCCTCACGGTATGGCCATGCTGCTGCAGGAGACGTGTTGATACAGGCCAGCATCCTGCCTGCTCCTCTGGCAAACCTCTGAAGAAGTAGGAAGGATTTGGAAGCAAAATGTCCTGTCTTTGAAAGTAAACAATTCACAGAAGAGCCACTGAAGGGAAGTCACAGGGCTATGACTCACTTCTAGTATAAAATCACAAAATATTTTACGTGATAGTGTAAGAGGTGAGAACTGGGTGCTGTTTCATCTTGCAATTCACAGCTCACTTGCTGTTCCAGGCAATATCTTCCCCCAGCTCCATCCTTGTAGGCTCCCTGGCACGCATCTTTCCTGTTGGAATGCTTTGGGTCATCTCAAGCCTTTCAAACATTTCCAACCTGAGATAAGGTCCGCCTGGCTGGTGCTAACTCCTCTACGTACGAGGCTTTTGCATCCAGTGCCTCTTTCACTCTCTCATCTTAACTCTCTTGCAATGCTGACAGCTCACTGCCACCTCTCCTTGAACAGTGCCACAAAACTTGCATCACAAGCCTTGCCAGTGGCTTTACCACAGCACCAGATACCGGAAATATAAGTTTTAGAGGAAAAGTGAAAAAAGAAAATGAAACCAAAGATATCAAAAAGTGCCAAGATAACAGACACTAAGCATTTTGCTTCTGTTAATCTTCAGATTTTATAGCTGGTTTTACAATATTTGAGATCTCAGTCAAAATTTTTGAATATTTGAGACTAGCAATAATGGAAGATTAAGTAAACCATATTAAAAAATGCTAACATTCAGACTTGTATGGAAACCATTATCAACAAGCCATAGCTTACTGAAGTGTTACATGCTGTGGACCATGTTACGAGATTTAATGTAGGAAAACCTGTACAAACTTTTGAGATGCATAGAAGCAGCCTTGCATGACATGGTGGGGAGGAATATGACAGCAAGATCCAATTTTGGACATTTTTGTGCTCATGTCATAAGTTTGTGAACTTATAGAGAAGGTCTTGTTTCTTTCTCATGACTGACATTTGTCTCAAGTTCCTTCAAATGTGAGTCAAAACTGTATAGCTGGAGCTGAACACTGGGAAGAGCTTTCAAACTCCACATCTAAGGTTGATCCCTGAACTTGCAGCTCAAAGCTAGGACAATAAATACCACTGGCTTTTGATAATCATCAGGTTAAAATCTTACAAATGTTTTCAGACCAAGATAATTCTATGTAAAGTTCTCCTGAAGGGTCATTGTAAACTCTAAAGGCAAAATTCCCCTCCAATATCAAGAGTATCCAATATATTTTCCCACAGGAAAGCGAGGAAACCTCCTAGACATTCCCTTCACATACAGCAAGTCTACACCCGCAATAAGTGGAGCAGGGATGGGTATACTCTGACATGAGGGAGACCAAACACCTGAGCAGCCTCTGAGCTGTAAGTCAAGAAAAGGCCTTTGAATGGACAAGGAAGCAAACCACACCCTCACAGGCCTCTACAGCCCCTGTTTGTAGGGCTAGGCAGCGTTCTTTGGGTATTTCATCTGAGAAAGAGTCAGAGTGGATGCAGGGCAACTCTTCAAACTCTGCCTCTCTGTAGGTGTCTAGCGCAACTCATCTTTGCAGCTTTTCTTTCCTCCTTCATTAGCCAGATCAGGACTGCAAGCAGAAACGCAACTCACAGCACCTGATGAACGAGCCGTTCATTTAAATATCTGCCTAAACATCAGAGCTGAAATTCAGATATTTACCCTATTAGTTAAAAGGGACTGAAAAAGCACTATGGGAAAACTAGTGGGGATGGAAACCAGGGATGAATCTTTAAGTCCTGTTTGGCACAACTCTTTACAAAAAAAGCTGGAAAATCTCACAGCGTATGCTGAGAAACTAGAGATGGCTGAGTCCTTTCCACTTTGGGCATGGAGCCTCTACCTCCAAAATGGACCAATATCTGCTTAAGATCAGCAGAAATGGCAAAACCATTTTGACAGAGCACTGAAAAAAGAGCACCCAAGGGCCACCCTGCAGCAGAATTTCATAGAATCAAAGAATCATTATGATTGGAAAAGACCTTTAAGATCATCAGGTCCAGCCACATCTATGCACCTTTAAGTACCTCCAGGGATGGTGACTCAACCACTTCCTTAGGCAGGCTGGTCCAGTGCATGATAACCCTTTCAGTGAAGATATTTTTCTTAATATCTGATCTAAACCTCCCCTGGTGCAACTTGAGGACACTTCCTCTAGTGCTATCGCTTGTTACTTGGGAGAAGAGACCGACATCCACCCGGCTACAACCTCCTTTCAGATAGCTGTAAGAGAGGGATAAGGTCTCCCCCTCAGCCTCCTTTTCTTCAGGCTAAACAACCCCAGTTCCTTCAGTCACTCCTAAGACTTGTGCTCCAGACCCTCCACCACTATCATAGTGATTTGATCCAAATCACTATGGATTTTCTTTATTATGGACACAAAAATGTTATCAAGTGTCACAGGCTTTCAAGACTGTGAGACTCCAATCACAGGGAGGACATCCAAACCCTGGTGGGGTACCCTAGCCAGGTACAGACCTCAGTCCTGACACACAGCTGGGCTACTGAGAAGGAAATGGAGGATATCAAGGAATTAGAACATATATATGCATATACTGCAAGCTGGCTTATAAATTCACTTAGCATAAGTGAAAGAGTATGTTTTCACTGTTGATGAAAAGATATAAGGAAAGACTTTCCGGGCTGTCAATATGCTTGTATGGATGCTTTTTAAATATGTTTTGTTACATGCTGAAATTCAGACGGTTGCACAACAGCCTTGGCTTTGAAAACACAAGCCCAGTTAGACACTAATGCTATCTAGCGGGGAAATCTATGTAAACAGTTTATAGTACCTCTTCCGTAAGTAGGGGAGACTGAGGGCATAAGTCCAGTACAGTAACATCTCCTGCTTAATCATCTGGCAACTTCTAATATGTGGGGGTTGAGGACACTATCCTGCCCTTACCAATAATTCTAGGCTTTGTGTTGACAGTGGATTTGGATAACTTTAATATGAGCAGGGATTTAAGTACTCTTCTAGGGACAAAGGCTTGACTGATGGTTTACTATTAACTATTAAGTAATTGCTTAATTGTTACTGTTAATTGGACAAGCAAAGAAATGCAATAAAACCACAGTTCAGATTACTTTGATATTATTTCCTGGAATCCCATTGGAGTCCTGCAGCCCTCCATGCATCCAAACACAGGACAGCAAAGCTGTCCTGGCTCTGCTCCTATGAACTCAGACATGCCATTAACATAAGGGCAGAACTGAGACCCAGGAGACATTTTTTCAAAGAGTGCCCAGAAATCTATGATTCCGTTACTGGATTCACCCACATACTTCATCTTAGCTCTGCCTGTTAGGTAAGCAGGTAGTTGAGGTCTTCCTCGGTTAGGTCTACCTGCTCACTTGGCTACTTACGGCACTGGTGGGACAGTTCCTGATGTGCCTGGAGGGAGCCTGCTTTGTGAGAAGTCTTTCCTTTGCATAGCAGACATGAAGCCACCTGGTTACTCTACTACTAGTTGTTTATTAATGCAACTTGTATGAAAGGGCCCATGGTACCCGGGACTGCACAAATATGAACTCCCTGTCCCAAACTGCTTGCAAGCTGAACTGCTGGTAGGTACAGAAAAGGGGAGTTCACACTCCAGCTTGTAGGGAAACAAAGCACGAGGTGCTTAAGTGATTAGCATGAAGTCAGATGAGCTGGGACAGATCTGGGGTTACAGTACCTCTGCCTTGATTCCTAAACCAGTACTTTAATGGTTTGATGATGGCTTTTCACCCTCTGTCCACCTTCTCAAACACCTGCTAACATGAGTCTCTATCTTGCTTGTTTGGAAACAAAGGAAAAAATAGGGACATGCAAAGAACGTGGACGTCCAGTTTTCAGATGTAGCCAGGAATACACAGGAGCTGTGATCCCTGCAGCGCCCTGCATCTAGCCTAGCCATAAATCCCTTGGGGATAATACTAAGCAACAAAGGCCACATCTTCCAGAGAGTGTGACTTCTCTGCCACTCGCTGTGGCACTCAAAACTGGCAGAGTGGGAGTTTCAAGCCGCTTTTAGAAGACCCATATTCCTTTGTGATAAAGACAGAGCAGCGCTTGGGTCTCTCTCATTTTTGTGTTACCATGATGTCCCTTTGAGCTCAGTCTGTTGGGGCTGAGTGTTTGCAGTAAGAAGTCAAAGTTTCCCAGTTTTTCATCCTGCTTAAGTATATATCTGAGTGTTTCCACTTGGATGAACTATATGACCAAAGCATATGAGCAGGGGATTCTGGAAGTCTACCTCATACTTTTTCCTAGGAAAATCATTCAAAGCAGACAATCATTTCTTCTGAATGCCTGTGGCTGTTCCACATTGGCAACAAAAACTCCCACAGATGAGGAAAAGGCACCAGAGACAGGCCTTCTTGGGGCTTTCCTGTTCACCTTTTGCCATGGGCTATGGTGGTGACTGCATGCCCTTTCCAGAGTGGAGGTGATAGCAAAAGTAGGCCACTGCTGTGATCAAATGCAGAGTTAGCTGCTGTATCTTCACTTGGCCAAAGTTTTCTTAAGATCCTGAAAATATTTACTGGATGAAGCCCACCAGAGAAACAGGTCCTCCTCTGCTCTGGGGCTGCCAGGGAGCAATGCAGCATTATGCCGAGTGCTGTCCAGACTGGACACCCTGGGCACAAACCCAAGCAGAACTTGGGGCGCCTCCAGTCTGGAGACTGGCTCAGGCAGCGTCTTCCTCCATGTACTGCAGGACAATGCACAAAAAAGACTTTCAGGGGTCCACTTTGGGATTTTGACACCTTATTCCTATTTAATTAATGCTTCAGGATCTAAGTCCTGTTTTGCCTCTCTTCCTTCACTGTTAACAGAGGGGCACAAAGAAAACATTTTAAAAGACAGTATTTTCATATTGTCAGCTCAAGTATTCAAAGTTTAGGAAATAATCAGAATGTAAGCTGCTTTGCAAATGCTAATTCCATTTCTAGCTATTTGTGTGCATGTGCACCGAGACATGCCATGGCACATTCTCACAGCACCAGGTGTCATTTTACAATGGATATACATCCATTAGGGGTGGATCTGATCCTGTGAGAAAGGAAGCTCTAGCCTATCTAAGCTCTGTTGTACCTACTACAGAAATTGGGACATACATGTGACACAGAACAGAGGACTGCAAGCTGATGGACAGTAGCCTCACAGATAGGTGACTTAAGAATGATTTCATCGTTTTACTTTTGCCATGCCTTCTGCCAACAGCACATTTGTATGATGTTAAGCAAATAACAAAATCCAAACCTTTTAAAAGTGGTTTCTAATTGTACATTCCTCATTCTCTGACTTGAGATGCTGGACTCTGATTTTTTTTTTTTTATTTTTTTTTTTTAGAGCTACAAGGATCCATGGCTGCAGGTTAGATCAAAAGGTCATTTTACACTCTAACAACAACAGTAAGCTTATAGGAACATCATGATCCTTGCCGTGAGGAAGGCAAGGTCCTGGATCATGGAAACATGGATTGCTAATGCAATCACGAATAAAAGCTTGCCCCGATTTCTGTACACAAGGACCCAAGCCAAAGCTGCAGAGGCAGCTCTAAGGCTGCGTTTCCTGCTTTGTGAATGCTCAACCAATCAACCTTTACAGAGGCACAATCTGAGGTATTTAACAGAAATTTCTGCTTTGCTTTTGATGTATGGACAGAGGCAATCGCTAATCTTAATTTTCAGTTCTTTTGCAACATATCTAGTATTAATATTAATGTGGCATATTTTACAAAGGCTCTTACAGATTTACAGATGCGTAGGGGTTGGAAGGGACCTCTGGAGATCATCTAGTCCAACACCCCTGCTAGAGCAGGATCACCTAGAGCACGTTACGCAGGATTGCATCCAGATGGGCTTTGAATATCTCCAGAGAAGGAGACTCCACAACCTCTCTGGGCAGCCCTTTCCAGTGCTCCATCATCCTCACAGTAAAGAAGATTTTTCTCATATGGAGATGGAACTCATCTTGCACAAAGACCTGCTTACTCAGCATTTAAAAACAAGAGAAGAAACAAGTCTCAGATTTCTCTCCCATACTGAGATGGAAAAATATTTTTTTGTTCAGAGGAAATTAATAGGTTACAATTTAATTATCATGTCCAAGAATTCCTCTCTATGCATATTTTTCTTTGGCCCCGCATCTGCTATCTGCTGAGAGTTACCCTAAGTCCCCTAGGGAATGCTGTTTCACCAGCATTGCAGTTCCATTGTAGCCCCCAGTGCTTCCACCTGTGGGGTTTTGACTATTTCCAGGGCTGCACTATTAGCTGTGTTTAAGGAGGTCTCTTTCTAAAACAACCATACTTGTGCTCTTCCTGTTTAGCTTTAAATACACACATCCACATACAAAGTGTGTGCATCAGAAATAGTGTGGCCAGCAGGTCGAGGGAGGGGATTCTCCCCTTTTACTCCACTCTGGTGAGACCCTCCCTGCAGTGCTGCATCCAGCTCTGGAGTCCTCAGTACAGGAAAGACACGGAGCTGCTGGAGCGAGTCCAGAGGAGGCCACAAAGCTGATCAGAGGGCTCGAGCAACTCTCCTATGAGGACAGGCTGAGGGAGTTGGGGTTGTTCAGCCTAGAGAAGAGAAGGCTCCAAGGAGGCCTAATCGTGGCCTTCCAATACCTAAAGGGGGCCCACGGGAAAGCTGGCGAGGGGTTGTTTCTTAGGGAGCATAGTGACAGGACAAGGGGTAATGGGTATAAACTAAGAGAGGAGGGATTTAGATTGGACATTAGGAAGAAATTCTTTACTGTGAGGGTAGTTCCAGAGTGGAACAGGTTACCCAGAGAAGCTGTGGAAGCCCCGTCCCTGGCAGTGTCCAAGGCCAGGTTGGATGGGGCTTTGGGCACCCTGGGCTGGTGGGGGGTGTCCCTGGCAGGGGTGTTGGAACTAGATGATCCTTGTGGCCCCTTCCAACCCAAACCATTCTATGATTCTATGAAAGTAAAGACCCAGTCCTAAAGCCTACCTTCTGCTAAACTCCTGATAGTCAGGTATTTAAAATTAGACTAAATTTTAAGTCAAAATGCTTAATCTCCCCCACCACTCCAACACCATTCCAAACAAACTCCTATTCCTGCCCTGGTTTCTCTTCAATTTTCAGTCAACATCCCATTATGAAGTGGATGTCTATCATCACAACCCTCTAGAAATCAGGCTTAAAGAATCTCAGATATTCAGAAAAATAAGCTACCCAAAGAAACATGCACAAACCCTCAATATCCCATTTCGATATTGGCCCACGGAGGCTCCTCATTCAGCATTGCTCTTTGCAAGCAGGTGCTGGTGTGAAGGTACAGACAGGGAGTTACTCACGCAAGTAACCGGTCTTGTCTATACAACGTGTTGCACAAGCATGACTGCTGCAGTACTAGAGTCCCACGTAACTGATCGGGGACTTTTAAGAGAAAGCTGTTATCCCAATTTTATAGGAAGCAAAGGAGGCCCACTAGGGCATAAATGATTTTTCTAAGCTTACAAAGTGGTTTTGCTACATGTTTTTTCTGACTCAGACCAGTACTGGGACAGAGAAAAGCTCTGTGTAGCAGCCAGTGACCAACAGTGACTGCTTCAGCTTCACCCCATCACTTTCCTACACCTTTCTGCCATGCAGATGCTGTGATGCCCACTACCTGAGGGAACGTGCCTGTTCCTCCCACATCAAACTCAAAGCCACATGATTTTCTTAGCTTTTCTGCTGTGACATTACTTCCTATGGGTGCTTCTCTGGTACTGAGCAACCCCTACCCACTCAGCAGACTCAAGAAGTGCTTAAAAAGGAGATGATTTTTCCTCAGATTTTTTTGATGCACACTCTAAACTGTACTGTTTCTGTCTGGGCCTGGAATTTTAATTCATGGTTTCTGTGGTACTGCTGAAATTGCTAGCTCATTCACCTGGTTCTACCCTAAACTGACTTCTACATGTATTTTAAAGAAACATAAAGTACACATTCTTTATTATATAATATATATATCTCTATCTCACTTCAGTCTCAGCAGAAGATCTCACTCTCTTCTCCTCTCTAATTTTTGCCACGGTGTTAACAGAAATACAACTGACTATCTTTTGTCCCTCAAGTTTCTGATACGCGTAGTATGACCACATCTAGCCTAGGAATGGTTGTACCACTGTGTTGATTTTCTTTTTGGTGCCTTATTTAAACAGAACTTGTTTGGTTCTGTCTGGTTTTCTTTTCTTGTTTGGCTGTCACTGTCCTCTGTCCTTTCCTCACGGACACAAAACTTCTGCGGCTGCATCAGTAGTGGTTGCGTCATCTTGAAACTCATGTGCTTTGCTCCCTGGGAATTTTCCCCTGCTCTTTGGTTTGAAAGGCTCGCTGATGACACCTTTCTGGATTTGAAGTGGCAGCTGCCTGTTTCACTTGTAGTTTAAATAAACTGAGTCTGTTCTTTTGACGTAGACTTCCTCTAGTCCAAAAACATCCCCAGTCCCTTGTTGGGCAGAACCCTTCCTCCTCCAACCATTTGCTCTGCCAGATGTCCATATTTCACCCCCCGCTTCTTCCCTGGACCAGCCCTACAGGTATCACTTCGAAGAACACTGCCACAGATGAAGAAATGTGGGGGAAAAAAAAAAATCCACTGATAATTCTTTACACTAGGACAAGCTAAGGTTTAATCTTCTCTTTCCTCAATAAACACAGACCACAGCAATTTGAAACAACCAAGTGTGGTTACACTACTCACGCTCACGATGACTAGGAACCACTAACATGTTACCACAGTGCCAAAAGGGATAACTTTCAGAGCATGGCTGCCAATGACAACAGGTTCTCATCTAGAGTGGAAAGGGTGTGCAAGCCAGGAGGAGTTACTCTTGCAGGGAGGCATTTTCTTGCAGCCCACCAGTTGCATGGAAGTTAGCACAGGTATCCTTTCAGTTGGCTACATTTCATTTACATCTGAGTTCCTGTTCTGAGAAGACATTTACTGCTTAGGGCACACAGAACAAAATAGCAATGTCAGCAAGATACCCCGTGTGGATCCCCTTTCAGATCCTGTTGAGATAGGATTCATTACGTTCCTCCTTTCACTATCAGATGGCTTCTCTGAAACTACATGTAAGAATCAGTGACCAGCAAAACTTCACAAACGATCAGCTCCTTTGGCTGATGAAAGTCTATGACCAAAATAGATAACAGCATCAAAACAGCATAACAACAGTGAGACACACAAACAGGACTGAAAGAGAAAAACATACTGCACTTCAAACAGAAAGCTTTCTATGTTTAAAACTCAGGTCTTGGGTTTATTCAGTGTGAAAATGTCTCAAATACTTCACACCCTGTAATATAATGACTAAGACTACGAATGCAGGACAGCACATAAAAGGGATAGAACAAAAAAAAAACCGCCTGTGAACAAAACTGAAGCTTATTGGAAATCACTTTGTATCTATGATGGGGTCACAGCTGCTCATTTGGTTTTGTTTTATTTTAAAAGTGCTGGTACCTCTGAAACAACATCAAGCAGATGTGACCAAATTCACTGTTTCTCCTTGCCTGTTGTGGTTCAAATCCACCAAATACAAATTACCAATGTTAAAGTTTAAATGCACTTAGATAAGATTTTAATTAGTTTTAGACATATGGTATTTGAAATAGTGACACTGCGTTATCCTAAAATTTCATTTTGGCTAGTAACAAAATTATCCTCAAGGAAACGTGGCAGATCCTGATGAAACAATAATAGTTTTATCCATCCCTACCCACTCAGATTCCCATAGGCCAAGAGCTGGTTTCTTAATCAGCACGAAACTCGCCTGAGCAGAAGTTAAGTGCATCTTTGTGTGGCTCAAAGCTTTCTTCCCTTTACTGCTAGCCACACAGAGAGAGAAAATACTTGACTAGGGACCATCAGCCAGGTAGTGTGAGAAATCCTCTTTCTAGCTCATGAGACAGCTCCTTTCAAGACAGAAAATTTAGGTTTTAAAACCCCAGTGCATTTAACATGTAGGATCAGGTCCACACCCAACAGAGCTGCAATAACCTAGGCAGGCTGACACTGCTTCATCTAGAAAGCTTTCAGGGGAATGTAGGGAAACGTCCTCCCCTGCAGCTGAATATTGCTGAGGGTTATAGTGGTTGTGTCGCTGCACCTCGCTGCGGAAATCTATATTTCTGCCCCATTTCCAGCCCGGCACCACTCTCAGCCTTCCTTGCAAGGCAGGGTGCAATGTGTTGATCGGCTGGAGACCTGCATGGAGCAAATGTGTAACACTTGCATAGGCATGCCCTCAGTGACCTATCCAGCAGAGCTAATGCACCTGGAGACCGGAATCATTTCTCTTTTGTTATCATACCTTCATCAAGCTCTCTCACACCTGCCTATCGCTGGAGTCTTCCCAGGTTTCCAGCTTGCTTTGCTCATTAGGACCATTTGATGCTAGAACAGAAACCAGCAAGCATTTCTGCATGTGATTCTGGGTACCCTCGGACAGGAGGAAGAGATGCAGGCAAAGAGGGCAGCAGAAATAGCTTGTAGGAGAGAACAGGTAGCAGACTTGGGCATATCCTCAGCATGGGAACAGGGAAGAGACTTTTTCTACCCCATTAGAGAAGGGAAAGTTTCAGCAGTTGCAACAGGCTTTGTAAGGACCATCCTAAGGACACTCAGATCATTAGTATGCCAGACTTGAGAAATAAGAGTTTAAAAAAGTGCACGCCTTTCAGAGTGGTTAGTAGTCTTTCACAGCTGCAGCATATTCTATAACAAAGATCCCAGAAAACTGTAACAGCAGCCCACATTTGGACTTTTTCATTGCCTAAGAGAGTCTAAACTTAATGTCTTCTTCATGGAGGCACTATAAGCCTTAGAGGCTCCATATGGTAGCAGGATGGGCTTCAGGGGTGGATTCTGTGAGCAGAGATCAGGAGAACTGTCCCCATATTGGACAGAGCCAGTTCCAGCCATCTCCACAAATCATGCCTGGCAAAATTGGTGGCCTTCTATGATGGGGTCACAGCGTCAGTGGACAAGGGAAGGGCAACCGACATCTTTTACCTGGAATTGTGCAAAGCTTTTGACACTGTCCCGCATGACATCCTTGTCTCTAAACTGGAGAGACATGGATTTGACAGATAGACCACTCACTGGATAAGGAATCAGCTGAATGACCGCACTCAGAGAGTTGTGGTCAATGGTTCGATATCCAAGTGGACCTCAGTGATGAGTGGTGTCCCTCAGGTGCCCTGGGACCGGCCTATTTAACATCCTTGTCGACGACATGGACAGTGGGATCGAGTGTACCCTCAGCAAGTTTGCCAATGACACCAAGCTGTGTGGCGCGGTTGACATGCTGGAGGGAATAGATGCCATCCAGAAGGACCTTGACAGGCTTGAAAGGTGGGCCCGTGCAAACTGCATGAAGTTCAACAAGGCCAAGTGCAAGGTCCTGTACATGGGTCGGCACAATCCCAAGCACAACTACAGGCTGGGCAGAGAATGGATTGAGAGCAGCTCTGAGTAGAAGGACTTGGGGGTGCTGGTTGATGAAAAACTCAACATGAGCTGGCAGTGTGTCCTGGCAGCCCAGAAAGTCAACTGTGTCCTGGGCTGCATCCGAAGAAGAATGACCAGCAGCTCAAGGGAGGTGATTCTACCCTTCTACTCTGCTTTGGTGAGACCCCATCTGGAGTACTTCATCCAGCTCTGGGGTCCCCATGATAAGAAAGACATGGAGCTGTTGCAGTGAGTCACAAGGTGGCCGCGAAGACGATCAGAGGGCTGGAGCACCTCTCCTATGAGGACAAACTGAGANTCCAGAGTGGAACAGGTTGCCCAGAGAAGTTGTGGATGCCCCATCCCTGGCAGTGTCCAAGGCCAAGTTAGATGGGCCTTTGGGCAACCTGGTCTAGTGGAGGGTGTCCCTGCCCATGGCAGGGGGTTTGGAACTAGATGATCCTTGTTGTCCCTTCCAACCCAAACCATTCTGTGATTCTATGAAAACAGACCCACCACTGGCCAGAGTTGAGCCCATCAGCGATGCTGATGGTGCCTCTGTGATAACATAATTAAAAAAGGAAAAAAAATCCTGTGCAGCAGCTGTGAGAGACGAGAATGAGAAAAATGTGAGAGAAAGCCCTGAAGACACCAAGGTGAGGGGAGGAGGCGCTCCAGGTGCCAGAGGAGAGATTCCCCTTGCAGCCCATGGTGAAGTCTGTAGTGAAGCCAGTTGCCCACCTGCAGCACCCCACACCAGAGCAGGCGGATATGCTCTGAAGCAAACTGCAGCCTATAGAGAGCCCATGCCGGAGCAAACGTCTGGCAGAACCTGCAGCCCATAGAGAGGAGCCCACGCTGGACCAGGTTTGCTGGCAGGAACTGCGGCCTGTGGAGGATGCACAGTAGTTTGTTCCCAAAGGACTATACCCTGTGGAAAGGACCCATGCTGGAGCAGTTCTTGAAGAGCTGCAGCCCATGGGAAGGACCCACTTTGGAGAAGTTTAGGAAGCAGTACAGCCCATGGGAGGGACCCCATGCTGGAGAAGGGGAACAGCACGAGGAGAAAGAGCTGCAGAGATGAACTGTTGTGAACTGACCACAACCCCCAATCCCACTGTGTGCTTTGGGGGGAGGACGCAGAGGAGTCAGGAGCGAGGCTGAGCCTGGGAAAAAGGGGGGCGGGAGGAAGATTTTTTAAATTATTTCTCACTATCCTAGTCTGTTATGAACTGGCAATAAATTAATCTTCCCCAGGTCAAGTCTGTTTTGCATGTGACAATAATTGGTGATTTCCTTGTCCTTATCTTGACCCATGAGCTCTCTCATCTTATTTTCTCCCCTTGTTTTGCTGAGGAGGGGGACCAAGAGCACAGCAGAGTGGGCACCCGGCAGCCAGCCAAGGTTAACCCACCGGTGTCAGCAAAACGCGCACAAATCCTTAGTCAGAACAGCAGTATTCTCCCTAATCTGAACAATAAGACAATTCAAATCACAGGGAAATGATGCTCTTTCCATTTTTAGTTTCTTTTTTTATGTATGAGACTTTTACACTTCAGGGTATGGAAAGGTCAGCTCAGATAGGGATGAGGCAATGAAGAAATATATATTTGAAAGTTTTAGCAACATCTCAACAGAAGCCCAGAGAAGGGCTGGAATTTTCTGTGTCTGTTCATGCCTGTCTGCATTATTGCACAACAGTCCTGCGCAATTTGTTATGATTATTTTTAATTTGTGCCAACTATTTCACATACTGCAATAAGGCCATTAGTCATAGAAAGGCACATGGAAATAGACTGCAGAAGTATGTAGAATAAGCGACGAGGACATTAATTCAATCCTACTCTTAATCATCTGCTTTAATAAGTGAGGCTGAGGACTCCCTGAAATGCTGTTTTTCTCTTCAAGTCTGTATTTGACGGGTTAGCAACTTGCTGCATTTGGGGAAGCACTCTGGGTACAAACTGAAAATCTCCAGGACAGTGACAAAGTTCCTCAGGTGATAAATTATTTTTTTTTTTAATCATGTAAAATAAATCAGTTGCACAGGGGTTTATAAAACAATGGCAGAGGAGAAATGCACAGTACATTTCAGCATCGCTATTGATGTTCTCTCTTTTTCAGGAAACAGTAAGAAAGTGAAAATAAGAAATCTTTCAAATGGAAAGACTGCATATGATGAAGCCAGGAGCTGAACATGTTTCCTATGCAGTTACATAGTCTTTAACAGACTGAAGTCCCCCTCTTTCCCATCATTTCCAGACAATGTGTTTCCAAGAAACAGCATCTATTCCTACTATTAGCCAAAAGAGTGGCCTCCTACTTTGTGTTACTTCGTTATAAGTCACCAGAGATGTTTAGAAACAAAAAAAAATGTTTTCTATCTGCATGGTAATAGAAGGAAATTTATCAGGTGAAACACCCTGCTGGTGGTCGGAAGAAGGCTATGCTCCACACTGCAATCACTGCCAGTCTCAGAAAAAATTCCTTTCTCTTCTGAAACGTGACCACCTGCTAAGCCAGTAGTGCATGAGTGAGGCAGAGCACTGAGCACCAGAGCATCTAATACCAGCAAAGGAGCCTCATGCGGTCTCTTGTCTCCACTTGTCACCCATATATGATACTTACAGAAAGAAAAAAAACCCAGATGCAGAATTCACCTTGCACCAGGGAAGAGAACAAAAACTTTCTCACCTCAGCAGATGACAAGCAGAATCCCAGAGCAGTTAAAGAATATTAACGTCACCAAAGATTAACTGCTGTTAAATACTCTCCATCCCTTTCTTGCCATGACTAACACTACTGGCAATCCAAGGATTTGTACCGTTAAAATTTCCACCCCTTATTCTAAGATTACTTTCAGATAATCTCCTCCTTTAACTCCATATAGAAGCAATTCCACAACTCACCCAGAAAGCTGTTCAGAATGGTTACAAAGCTGTTCACAATTTTCAACTTCATCTATTCATAATGAGTTCATTTTGGACTCAGAACTAACCTTAAACTTAAGTAGTCCTCTTTATATGTTTATGAAGAAACCTGGCATATTTTGTAAATCTGCTACCTGCTATGCTAAACACCACACTCTCCACTCTTCTTTTCATGGGAATTTATCTCTGGAGGCTGACCTGGCCATCCTAGGAATACTTTTACTCCTCTCCAGTTTGTTTATTTTCTTTTAAACATCAGGAATCAAAACTGTACCCAATACTCCAAACGAGATCTTAAAAGCAGCTTCTACAATTATACTACTGCTTCTTTGTCTCTGCTAGGAATTTAAAGTCTGATGCATCCCACAGACTTACAAGGCTTGCTTAGAGCTGAGTCACATTGACATCCTTCTCCCTCCTACTCCACCGTCTCTCAGGAACAACTTCCCAGGCACTATTGCAAAAGTTCTTGCTCCTTTTCTCTTAAAAAGCAACTATGCAGTTCATGGTACTGCTTTCCTCAAAAAATTAGATGAGTTCAAAAGCTCATCTGATTATTTTCCTGTAAGAAAGAACAGTCCACCACAGAGTTGATATTAAACCCAGCTGCGTCATCCGCAAACTTCATGGCCAAATATCTGTCTAGCCAAAGAATACATTAATAGGGTCAGTCCTAGCTTCCACACTCCTCATGCCTCTTTTTCACTTAGTCCATCTTTATCTTGTAGTTTCCCTTATCGTTTCCACTGTGAAAGAGAAGATTCTTATGTGGTTACAGATCAGTGTTTTACTTGACTCTTGATTATGTCCATGGTGTTACCCTTTTTAAGCAGCTATTTATCTTCTAACAAAACATATTAAATTACTTCTGAAATGACTGACCTTGGTGCGTGTGAAGATTTTATCTTTATCCCATTCTACACTGCCTTCCCACCTCCAGCCATCCTTCCTCTTGCATGTCTAGACTTGATACTTTTGGCAGCAAATTAGGAAACAGATTTCTGGGTGGTGTGTTTTGACTGTTTTTTTTTTTTCCGTTTTTAAAGACAGGCACTTGTTTCTGCCACTTCTCTGTTGTCAAATTTACAGATTAATAAAAAATCTCTTCAAACCCATCTGCAATTTCACGTGCCAAGAATCATAAAATCATAGAATCCCTAAGGTTGGAAAGGACCTCTGAGATCATCAAGTCCAATCATCAACCTAACACCACCATGCCTACTAGACCATGTCGTGGAGTGCCACGTCTACATGTTTTTTGAACGTCTCCAGGGACAGCGATTCAACCACTTCTCTGGGCAGCCTGTTCCAACACCTCACTACTCTTTCCATGAAGAAGTTTTTCCTAATATCCAACCTAAACCTCCCCTGGCGCAACTTGAGGCCATTCCCTCTTGTCCTGTCACTTGCTACTTAGGAGAAGAGACCAACACCCACCTCACTACAACCTTCTTTCAGGTAGTTGTAGAGAGCGATCAGGTCTCCCCTCAGGCTCCTCTTCTCCAGACTAAACAACCCCAGTTCCCTCAGCTGCTCCTCGTAAGATTTGTTTTCCAGTCCCTTCACCAGTTTCGTTGCCATTCTCTAGACACGCTCCAGCAGCTCAATGTCCTTCTTGTAGTGAGGGGCCCAAAACTGGACACAGTACTCAAGGTGAGGCCTCACCAGAGCCGAGTACAGGGAGTCACTTCCCTACTCCTGCTGGCCACGCCATTCCTGATGCAGGCCAGGATGCCATTGGCTTTCTTGGCCACCTGGGCACACTGCTGGCTCATGTTCAAGTCAGCTGTCAAACAGAACCCCCAGGTCCTTTTCTGCCAGGCAGCTCTCAAGCCACTCCGCCCCAAGTCTGTAGCGCTGCCCAGGGTTGCTGCAGCCAAAGTGCAGGACCCGGGACTTGGCCTTATTAAACCTTATACAGTTGGCCTCAGCCCATAGATCCAACCTGTCCAGATCTCTCTGAAGAGCCTTCCTACTCTCAAGCAGACTGACACTGCCTTCCAGTTTGGTGTCATCTGCAAACTTACTGAGGGTGAACTCTATCCCCTCATCCAGGTCATCGATAAAGATGTTGAACAACGCTGGCCCCAAGACTGAGCCCTGGGGAATGCCGCTAGTGGAAAGCTTTCTCTGAGACTGTGGTATTTTCATACTGATCAGCCTAAATTTTGCTTTCACCTCAGATGCTGCATTTTCCTTCCCCTATTAACATTTTTATAACAGACTCCAACATTAATCTTATAACTCAGTTTTCAGTAAGGATGGTATTAAGGCATTAAATTCAGTATTTGGGCCATACTTCAACCTACACAACTTCCTTCAAGTGTAACATCTCCACTTCCTCCACAGGTGTTCTCCTTCTGTTCATGAGGCTGAAATTGTTACCCTCCATTACTTATTTCCTTTCCACATTTCATTTCAACTTTTTACCCATGATGGGGCTCCTGGACAGGGGCTCCTTAGATATTCATGTTATCTTTGCATTCCATGTAGTCTCTAGATTTACCCTTGCTGGGGCTGTTTGCTCAGCTGGAGAGATCCATCACTGTTCTTTATGGTAATTTTTTATTTCAGGGAAATGAAGCTCAAGCTTCATCTTTTTGGCTGAAATCCTATGCCCTATCTCCACACTCAGATAGCATCTCCTCAGGTTCAAGGTCAGCCCAATGCTTCCGTATGCTGTCCTAACCAACTTTCTTTTGTACTGACAATACCTCCTATTTGTGTCAGAATTTTCCTTTCCAACTATTATTTACATGTAATGGCCAACACCCAGAGTCTTTCTTTACATGGGCAGTAGATGTAAATTAGACTAAATTTGTTATGATTAGAACAAGACAATATTGATCTACACCATGACTACTCCCAGCAAGCCACCTTTCTAAGACGAACAGCTCTTTCTCACAAGTGTACAACAGCATCAATCAGTTCTGAACATGCAGGTTTTATTTCAGTCTCAATGCATCCAAGAGAAACAACGAGGTTCACATTCTACAGTCCAAAGGCATATTTGGATGCAAAAATAGTCTGGGGTACGGACTTCATAGATTATTGCTGAAACTAATCTCTCTCTTTAATTAGGACTCATCTTTACCCTCACATTTGTGTTTTTCTTAAATTTGTGATTCCTCCCTAATATTATTCCAAAATAATGGATTAAAAGATAGCATATAACACAACAAAGAAACTATTTTGCAGCCCTAGTATTTTTAGCAAACAATGATAAACCACAAAGCAGTCAATCCTACCAGTGCAACTCTTTTCGTTACATTGCTCAGGTTGGTACAGTACTAGCACACTCCACCTGAGCAAACAGAAGCAGTGGGCCTGGGGGGAAGAGTTTTGAGTCTGGCAGCTCAATGGGCAGCAGGGCAGCGTTGTGTGAGGCAGCGGTGGGACGCAGTGCCCCGGCTCCTGGCTGCAAGTGCCCCCACGTAGCTCACATCGAGCTCTCTGTGCTCGGTGGTCCTGTGAAACAGACTCAACCTGCTTCTGCTGTGGTTGGTGCGCAGGTTACCCAGCTCTCACTGCCCCACCTGAAAGACCAAACTGATGAACCACTTTTTATTTACAAATTCAGGAAGTTTAGCTGCCTTTTTGTTTTTTCCACTTGCATCATAGATCTCAGCAGATAACATCAAAGATCTTAGGCTGATCAGCCCAGACTGTGATATACACAGCCTGACACACACCCCTCCGTTGGCATCACAGTCCATGGTTCACAGCAGCACCCTTGATGAGACAAGGGAAACGAGCACTTTAATGGCTGGCCAATGCAGATGGTGTCTGCTGGCACATAGCGTCAGAAGTCACGGGACTCTCTACAGATCTCAAGTATCAGAGGACCAAGACACCTTGCTCTTAACCACAAAGAACAAACCAAGAAATTTTCTAAGACTTTGTCCTGGTTTTCAGCTGCGATAGAGTTAATTTTCCCTAGAAGCTGGGACGCAGCCAGGACAGCTGACCCAAACGGGCCAAAGGGATATTCCGTACCATATGACATCATGCTCAGTATATAAAGGCAGCTGGCTGGGGAGGAGGAACCACTGCTTGGGGACCCGCCGGGCATCAGGCTCCCAACAGTGACCAAATTGCATAGCATACTACTGCTTTGAATATTCTTTTCTAAGTACTGTTGTTGTTATTTTCCTCTTCCTTTGCTGTCCCAGTAAACTGCCTTTATCCCATCCCACAAGTTTAATCTTTTGCTTCCGATTCTCCTTCCCATCCCACCAGGAGAGGAAGAATGAGCGAGCAGCCACATGGTGCTGCTCAGCTGCTGCTGGGCACGATAGATTTATGGATGGGTACCAGCATAGACACTCATATTTGCCACCGTCCTTTCTGCAGTCATTGAAAAAGTTCTGAGATACATCAAACTCGGAATCAAATCGAAAATAGAAACTGAGACACTAAGTATGCAGAAACCTGAAAAGGACCTATTATGTAATTATTGTTACTGGCACAGGAGAAACTGAAACAGATTATTTCTATGTCAGTGTCAAATAGGAGAAGCTGCAGGGAGTGCTCCTTCATACACAGACAACCGTAAGTGATACCAGAAGGAAATTCAAGTAGGATAAGTAAGCAGCAGAAGTACCGCACAATAGCACAGGTAGGCATCAGGATGTGAAAGAAGATGCCCAATTTTAACATGAGCATGTTGCAACTCATTCTGAAATCAATACAATTGTACTGAGGCAAATGAATGGGTTCTGCCTAGTGCTGGAAATCAGATTTGCGCTCTGCAGCCCATCCCTGCACAGGAACATTTGACTTAACAATTCTCAAGATACCTCATGTGGCTAAAAAGCTCACGTTGAAGCTATGGCATGGTAAAAAGGGTTAGGAGATTCTTAAAGATATAGCAGGCCATATCAGATAGTACAGAGTGGCACCACTTTCCGTTCTGCCTAGGGAGAGGGTCACCTGGAGGGCAGTCTGCACCTCCGTGGGAGGGCATGGCACTGCGCAGCTCTGCCTTTGCTTCTCTCAGTATGTGGGGAAACCCACTGCTTTGCCTCAAGTCCCATTCGTCCTTCCCCACGGCAGAGGTTCTGCTGTCTGAATGCTGCTGCAGCGAGGAGAGGCAAACAGCCTTCCTCTCCCGATGAGCTCAGATCTGCCTGCAGCTACAGACCATCCCCGAAGGCCCCCCCCAAAAAAAATCAGGAGGAGGATAGATCCGTAATAAATTGCATGTTGTAGACTAGAAAGTGATGATATTATTATGAAGATCAAAGACGAGAGCGTACTGTCAGCAGCAGGATTGTTATTAAAACAGACAGAAATCAAAAAAGGCAACTAGAACAACTAACTTCTAGAAGGACTTAGAGCCTGAATAAAGCGGGACTGTTTACACGAGGTGGCCAAGAGAGAACAATAAATAGATGAGAGAAAGCAGACTGAGAACCTGTGTTCTCCTCTCCTGCAAGCAGAAAGAGAGATGTGTAAGAAAAAAAAGTGATGTTGTATGCAAACCTGGTAAAAGAAAACACCCCATTGCACAGTGCAGAGTTGAGCACAAAGCCCCTGATCTCAAATCACCATGAAAAGGGCCAGTGAGGAGAGGGAGCAGTGGATTTGGTCTTGGGAGTGTGCTGGAAGCGTTCTCTGCTGTGCCCATCCCCTCTGCCCTTTCCCCAAAAACTAACACCCCCTTTCTCCTCACTGATCTGGACTTATCTCGATAATAGTTATCCCCCCCTTCAGGACAGCTTCCCTCCCCAGCACCCACTACTCCACCCAAAGCCCTTCTCCTGGCCTCATACTAATGAAAAGAGCATTTGGGATTGGGAGCCCTCAAGAGATGGTTTAGAGGACCGGGGGCCAGGTCATAAAGCTGTGTAATAGCTTCTTGCCTCCCCTCATGCTGCAGAGTTTCCTCTCATCCTTTACACACGCGACATCTACGAGGAGGAAGACCAAAAATCAAAAAAATGCCAAAGCACCCACAGACTGACCCCCCCAAGTGCTGCTCAGATGCCTGTCTGGAAAGCATCACAGCCAGCAAGAGCAGCAGTACACAGGAAACCTCTCCTATATATTTCATTGACAAATTCCAAGTTTGAAGCTGAAAAAGAATTCTTTATTTCACAAATGGCAGAAGACCCTTTGAGAGTAGCAGAGCAGTACATCGTCTGGCTAATAAAAAGCCTCCTATAAATAAAACTAGGAAAAATCACACACTCTTTTAGCTGCTTTAGCAGAGCACACTGATAACTAGTTTTCATTAACACTTTTGATGCCTGAACCACTTTGGCGATATCTCTGTAAAGAACAAGCCTTCCTCAGAAGTATCCCTGAACAGTTTATTGCTTATTGTGTTAGTGGCTGTGTCTATGCATCATGTCTGTGAAATCCAAAACACGTATGTGAACGGTATGTGGTTGAGACAAGGCTCAAGCTTGCTTAAAACGCCAGGGCAGAATCTGAACACTGATGTCCTGGGAAAACTGGATCCAGATTCAAAACATTAGTCATTATGGTGTAAGCCAATACAGCCTCACCTAGACTATTATACCCTGGCAAGCACCAGGTGCTTTATTCTTGGAGCTGAGATGCATTGACAGCATTGCGGTTACGTGTGATAATCTGTTCAAAGATCATCAGTCACCAAGATCAGCTTGCAATCTGATAATTTAGTGATGGGCAAACCTTCAAATTTTTTCCATGTTTAACAACGATGGGAAGTGTTAAGAAGAGCAATACTGAGAACAAGAAATGTGCTCAGGAGTCACGGTGATTCATGGCCCTACTTGTGGTCTGTGTTGCAGTTTTGGTTCCAGGAGATAGTGGATGATTAGACGTAAAGATGGAAGTAGGCTTTCCCACTTTCTTTCAGACCTTTCTCTCAGCACTGCTGCCAAAGCCCTGAAGGAATTCTGAACTCTCAGACACACAGGGGCTTTTCTGCTCATTTCCTCGTGCATTCTACATATATAAGCAGTACCACAGACAGCCTCACATGTATTGCAAAGAAATTATTTTCCTTTGAAGAAGGCTGAGCACCTATCTCTGGCATCTCAGAACACCTAGTCTCCAGGTCACTGCTAGCTTGCATTCTACACTTCCCCTGCCTAGGACATTTTCATTATCTCTTTCCCTTCCACTCTCTCATTTTTCCCACATGGTGAAATATTTGACTGCAGTACGAAGAGACAAGAAACACAGGATAGACTGTCAAAGGTCAAGCTAGCTCTTCTGATGCTCTCTCATACTGGAATCTTTCACTGCTGTGTCCTGCACTGTTTGATCTCTTTGGAACTTGTCCAACACAAATACAGTCTGTGAGCATGTATGTGCACATCCGTATTGGCTTAGCTCAGCAGTTGGAGGGGATGAGTTCTGCTGGTACAGTGTCTGTTCCCTGTGCTGAAATAGCAAGAAAATGGCACCATGCTCTTACACATAGGCATGCACATGGACATACAAGGACATGAAGAACACAGGGGGGTTTGTGACAAAGGAGAAATTCTTGCATAAGAGAAGCCAAGCAACTCAGAACTTCCTCATGAAGTGAAATCAGTGCAAAACAGCACTCTGCTTTTGACAGAATGAAAGGAATGAGACTGCAGCTGCATCTTTACAAACAACATTTGTTAATGAGAACATCTGCCTGGTGTGAGCCACAGATGTTTCAATAGCCTGATTCTCCTGCGGGCCTGCCTGGGAGAGCCCTGGAACCTGCCACTCCGCCTAACTCGCTTACGACAACAGCTGCACTTGCCTTGTCCGGGAAAGCTCTGACAATGGAGATTCAGCAGCTGCTATGGATGATCGATGACAGTATCTTGCCATTGTCACCATTAAAAGATATCTCCTGGGTCCAATTTGAATGTTCCTTCACTGCAACAGCTCATGACTTTTTGCTCAAATCGACCATGGATCTGGAGAACAACTTATCTTCCTTCCTGCATGTGCTTATTTGCTTGTGTTTGTTTGAACACTGTTATGACCCTACTCAGCCTTCTCTTCTATGTGGAATAGACCCAGTTAATTTGATCTATGAAAGCATACATTTAAGGCCCCCTGGAAAAGCAAGCAAGCTCCTATTCCACTTCAGAAACATAAATTATCAAGTTGAGTTCCTAGGACACAGTCTTTATTTCTAGTGACAACATGAGCTACGATAGGAGCTCAGGCTCCAGATCTTAGAATGAAGCTAGTAGCCAAGAAGTCTTACCTTAGAATTAAACATCTTTGATTTGAAGTTAAAAGCAGACTAAACATGGAAATCCAATCCAGACTCATTCCTCTCTGCAGGGTCTACATTAGCCAAGTGTAAAGGAAGTGTGTTGTTGACAAATACAAGAATGAGGCACTCGAAGGAATTACTTTATGCTTCTTGCAACTATTTTTGGGTCCCGAGTTGGTAACGCAATTCAGCAAAAATGCAGGTGGGTTGTCTCTGATGGTTCAAATAAAAACAGCTGCTCAGAAGGCAGCAGTAAGCACAGGAAGCTCACAGAAAGATAAGAAAATATTATCAGAAAATACTGTCATTACATTGCCTGTGTATCTCAAAGGTTGCACAGCACTTCATGGCTGCACCTCCCAGCCAACTTTCTTCCAACTCCTGGCTTGTTCCTGACCCTCTTCACCTCCCCACAGCATGACCCATTGCTCCCCGACAACCCTGCTGTCAATACCAGCTCCCGTTCCCAGACCCACAGACAGACCAGCCCTTCCACATCAATACACTGCCCTTCTGCTCTGTGTTTTTTCCTACTTGCCTCTACACAATTTTTTTTTTTTTTTACTTAGAAACTAGCAGCATTGAAAGTTCCAGGCAACTTCTTGATCCCTGGTTCTGTAAACAGTAAAATTGCTTGGATACAAAAGAGAAATGATACGGGAAACCCACAACCCAGACATGGAGACAGACTCTCTTCAGACCATTTGGCTGCCAAACAGGAACACATTCCTACTAAAATGTAGACACATCCTCAATAAATCTGGTTGCCTTCAGATTAATTTTTCCTATAATTCCAAAAGCGTGCATTTCTGAAAAGCACGTGGTTTCTCTGCCAAATTCAGGTGGGCACTCCAGGGGCAGAGAGAAAACCCTGATCAGTGCAGAAGCTGCAAAGAGAATGACCTGATCAACCAGGAACACTCCCTGCAGCTCCAAACAGGAGGCGAACTGAGCAGTTGCAGCTAGCTTGAATAAGTTTGTCAGATCGAAAAATAACTGAAAACAGCGTTTAAATATAAAATATTCTCATTTCATATAATTTCCCAGAAGAAGATTTAAAAAAAAACAAAACAGGAAAAAGTATAGTAATTGTTAATCACCTACTAATACTGGGGATTTGTGTGTGTTTCACAAATAAGAAAAACTCTCAAGAGTCCTTAGAACTGACAAGCAAGCAGAGATATTCCTGAATGCTTGAGATACACCCCATCCATAACAAACTCTTAGTTTGGGATTTCGTTGTGGATAGTTCCGAAAAGATACCGGCCACAAAATAGAACATTGAGAGGTGAAGTTTCAAAGTGCCTGTCTTTCCCCACATATTTTCAAACAGTTTCAAGATACATCGTTGTTCTAAGTTCAACAGGCGAAATGCTTGCTCCTCACATTACAGATAAACGAAATTCAAGGTGAAGGGTGAGATGATAAACTTTGCTCAAATATTCGCAATAGTGAAATCCGAACGTGACTGTGAAGAGCCGCAGAGGGCTCTTGTGGTCCAGGACAAGCGAATAGAAAACTAGCAGATGGAATTCAAAATCAGTAAGCACTGTGTAGTACAACTAGGGAAGAAAACCTGCCAAAATATACACACGCTAATAGTTACTAAATTAATTGGGGAAGGAGAACCCAATGTCCTTGTGCAGAACACTCTGAAGGCACAAACTCAGCACTCATGAGATATGACAGAGCATTAGGAATTATCTTACGGAAGATACACCAGAATTAGAAAGGCAAAGAGAGGGAAGGGACAAGGTGAAGCAGCAAAGGCTTGGAAGCTGCGTAGAGATTAGGCAAAGAAGAATTTTTCAGTTTGGAAAACTTTACTGCAGGAGAAGCAGGCAGTCAGCAAATGTACAACTATAAGTAATAAGATGACGAGTAAAAAGGGATTATTTCTTGCACAAAATCTAGGGGCAGCCAATGATGCTTTCAGGCAGCACGTTTATAAGAAACGAAAACAAACATTTTGCCTTACTGCATAGTATGACACAGGCTGTGGAAGTTCCCATGGAAAACTGCAAAGGCCAAACACACAAGCAGGTTTGAAAAAGCACCGAACAACATAATGCAGTATCCTAAAATCTGATTTGCTTTGACACTGGTGGCTAGGGGGCTCGCAGAAGAGCCCTCTTGCTCCGTGCTGCATTTTCTTATTTTTCTGCATTTGGCAAATACATTTGCTCTTTCCCTTATTAAGCACAGTTCTTCATCCAGCTTGACTTTTCACTTCCTCATGACTCCATTATGCCAAGAAAAAGCATCTACCTCCCAGAGAAGGGAAGTGTCTCCAACACATACACAGATACAAACCTATTTTCCCTGAAAACAGCTACCTTTTCACTAGAAAACACCTTTGGGGATTTTGAAAGCTCCAGCCAATATCTGAACACCAATTTTCGCTGTTCCTACTGGAGAGTTAACACCATCTGGTTATCTTACCTGGAAGGAGAGCATGGACTGTCAGGTGTTCAGTAGTCTATTTCAGAGAGGCCATGAGGTCTGAAAAAGAGAAAACAAAGAGACATGGAAGAGTAAGTATAAGAGACCACAGAAAAATACAGCACAAGTTCTTGGGAAGTTCATTAGGCTGCGTGTGGTGTGAACTCAGCTGTCTGCAGAGGTTAATATGGACACCAGGAGCTGAACAGCCGTGAGAACATAGAGCACCAAAAAGCTAATTTTCTGCGAACAAAGCTGAAATATCTTTCACGTTATGAGTTTTGCAAAATTATTCACTCTCAAGCAGCAGTTGAGTCTGGGAATATCTGCCCAAGCAATAGAAATTTGGAGGAAACTTTAACAACTGAGAAGTGGGGCTAACAATTTGTGTGCCTTGCTGCCTGCTCTGCAGGGGCTGGGCTGTTCCTTAGGCTACCCCAGCTTCAGTAGTAACCCTGGGAGTCTCTGAAAGCAAGACTTTGTGTCTTGGTTACTTCTGAGATCTAAAGAGTCCAAAACATTTGACAGGCCTTTATTATTTGTGTTTTCTTCACAATATGGAGATGTTCTTTCTTGTTTGGAGAAAAAGGGATTAATAGGAGTCACTCAGTGGCAGAAGGAAGTCTTCAAAGTAAGGTGGGACACCTCACTCCATTTCCCACAGCCCAGGTCCCAGGGGCTGCTGTGAGCCTGATGCAAAAGAAAACCAGGTTTTGCTGCTGCAGGGGTTTGGGCAAAATCTCAAACCACAGAAGAGTTTCTCACGTGTGGGAGGAAGATGCCAGAAAACTGTAGGTGTGTAAAGCACGTGAGTCAAATACTAGAAATCTCACCTAGATCTTCCACTCACAGGGGATGTCATGTTCCCACTGCCAGGTCTATGAGCAGGTTAAGCTTTGTTTATGCAGGCGGGGATCTATCTGAGCTTTGGATAGGTTGTAAGGAGCAGTGGGAGGGGGGAGAATTCAAACGGCTAGTTTTGTGTGTGCTACCTACTGTTGCCCCAGGAGAACAGGGCCAGTCTCCCCATTTCCAATTCACACTGCCCACCACAGTAATTTATTTGATTACTTTCACCCACTGGTGATAAATGGACAAGGAGGGAAAGCACACGTGTCCTTTCACGGCAACCCTGAAATCGAATTGGCATAGCCACATGCCAATTCCAAAACGCCAGATCTTCAGAACACATACCATCAATGCTAAAACACGACAGAAATTTTTATATTACTAGGGCAGGCCCCTGTGAGATATGTGGTTCCTTAACACAGCTTCAATAGGAGTATTCCGAATTTACAATGTAAAATATAGGAGGAGTCTCAGATGTATTTTTAGGATTCCCTAGGCAGCTAGACTTTCTCTCTCAGAACCAGTGAAACGTAGGAGGACTGAAACCAGAGTTACACAGAAACTTAAAAGCACTGCATAGTAGTTTTAGGACAGCTAAGATGTATTTCATTGTATCTGCCACTACCAAACCAGAGAATTGTAAAATCCCTTCTCTGAAAGAAAATCAGTGGAAGTTTTGGCATTGATTTGAGCAGGGTCAGGATTTCAGCCCATACAATTAGAGGAACAGAGAAAGATGCAGGAAAACAGACAAGTGACAGATGATGTTCAGAAGGTGATGCCTTAGTTGTAGTGATTTGGTACGGTACTGAGGGAACTGGGCTTGTTTAGTCTGGAGCAGACGAGGCTCAGGGGAGACCTTATTGCCCTCTACAACTACCTGAAAGGGAGTTGTGGCGAGCTGGGGGTCGGCCTCTTCTTGCAGATAACTAGTGACAGGACAAGGGGAAAGGGCTGCAAGTTGCGCCAGAGGAGGTTCAGGTTGGAGATGAGGAGAAAATTCTTCTCGGAAAGGGTGGTCGGGCATTGGAACGGGTTGCCCAGGGAGGTGGTGGAGTCACCGTCCCTGCGGGTGTTTAAGGAAAGGTTGGATGTGGTACTTGGGGACGTGGTTTAGTGGGTAATAGGTGGGGGGGGGGACAGTTGGACTAGATGATCCTGGAGGTCTCTTCCAACCTTAATGATTCTGTGATTTAAAATATTTGGTTTGGCCATTTTTCTTTAAAGGAGAAAAGATGTGTTTCTTGTTATATTTGGATAGGACAATTTTCACGCAGGAACTGATATTTCCACAAAATCAAATGCCCCCCCCCCCCTTTTTTTTTTTTTTTTTAATTTCAACTTTCTGTGAAGAAAGTTATGGAATGAAGTTTTGGTCACGTTACTCATTTCTAACTGATTTTTTTTTTCACTTTGTTGAACTGTGCTGCAGCTGTTTCATTTCCAGGCAATTTCAGATAATGCAGAGCTATACTTTCCTAAAAGTCTGGAAAAAGTTACCAGGCTCTTTGGAGGACCGTATTTCTTGTAATGCTAAATAAATTTCTAATTAAACCAGGCTGTGTATAATGCCACATTAGTCAGCAGTATTATACACAGCTTGGAGATACTATCCTCCAAGACAAACTGTATCAAAGGTCAAAATGGCAGCAGCTCAGAAGCTGCAAGTGGGCTAAGATTCGAGGCAAGGCGAGACAGGACGAGGCTTTTGGAAAAAAAAATTCTTAATAGGGCACTAGAAGAAAATACACAAGTTTGTAACTCAGTTTTTTAAACCAAACTATTTTGAGCTGGAGAAATGTCAAAAATATTTCAACATTTTTAAATGTACTCTTTCTCCTGATATATTTCAGTCCCACAAGAACACTTCAGAGTTTAGTTTTGATTTGGGAATTCAAAATTCTGTTCAGTTTCTTCTGTGATTTTGTAAGTCATTGTGATGGGCAACCAGACATAAACCAAACAAGGCATTGCCTCTTTGAGCTGACTCTGAACCTCTCTGATCTTTCTTTCAGAGGAAAAAGAATGAGAAATGTATCCCGGAGTTAACATATTTAGCTAATTCAAAGCAATCAACAGATTATTTAAATTTTTTTAAGCAGAAGCAGTTCCAGGATGCATTTATTCCAGGCACAGCAAGAAGTGAAATGATTGCCTGTCTAGACAAGAATGCTGTGCCTAAGAGTAGCTACTTGTGAGGGCTCAGAAGCAGACACAACCTTCCACTCTGCCAATTCACCTGACTCTGCAATTTCCTTCTCCTGATGAATTACAGGCAGCTTTTTCTGATTAGGACACAGCCCTACAGTCTTATTTGGACTAAAATCCACAGGACCACTGGGCTACGTCATTAAAGACTGTCAATACTTTTTACTTTTATACTTTCATCTTTCTCCTCAAGAAAATAAGTGTGTCTTTAAAGCAAACACTCACCTGCCAGTGGCTTTGCTCCAGGCAGAGGCATAATCTAAGACTAAAGGGAGAGTGGAACAGCAGCAATGCGCATCTTCTGTGTGACAACTTGGTGGCTAGACAAAGAGACAGGTCTGATCTCTAAATGTGCCTGAAGCCTGAAAAATCAGTGCAGGTACTTTTACATGATTGCAGGTATTGAGATTCTAACCTTACAACTGTGCCGTCAAACTGTGCTAATTACCCCAAGCTGAGAATGTGGCTAAAGTAACACCTGCATTTTCAGGCAAAGCAAATGTCAAAACCAATAGACCTGCCAGACTGCCCCATTCAAACGAATGAGGACACTGCAAGCATAGAGATAAACCAGGAAGAAACAAGTGCTTGTAATTTGGTTTGTGGGCAAGAAGGTGGGCTGGAGGCACATTGGAGAGCAGACACAGGTGATCCACCTCCTCCCATGAAAACTGCAAAGCAGTTCTAAGTCCAGAGAAGTCCCTTCAGTCTCAGTGCTCAAGAGGTAAGAGAGGAATGTGTGATAGGAGAAGAACCAACAAGTGAAATTAGTCATGAGTTATTTTCCCTAATCCTTCAGTTCTTCCAGCTAAGTGCAAATACCACTGGAGAATGATCTCCTTTCAAAGGAAAACCTTGAGTCAGAAAACTTAAATAATTTCAATCTAGTTGAAAACCTTTTGGATGTGATGGGTAACAACTGAATCAAAGGATATCCTGTACATAAAATAGTTAGGAAAATTCATCACAACCACAGAGATTGAGACCTTCCAGGCCATTCCCAGAACTTCTCACTGTACAAACTTTCTTGCACCACCCATATAATTTTCCACGGTGGTGGTGTTCAAGGAGACGAACACAGGAGCTAAGTAACAAGCTGTAATGCACAATGATGTGTCCCGACACTGTCACTCTCCCAGAATCAGGAGGCTGTGGGCAGGAAAGTCCTAGGTCACCTTGGCAAGGACAGCAACTCAACAAGGGTGCAAGAGGAGTAGAGAAAAAAATCAAACTCCTGATGTCCCAAAAATTACTTCAAACCAAAGGCAGAATTATCCAGCTAGGACATGGACCCTGCAGCCAACACCAGTTACCGCAGGGAGCTCCTGCAGCGCAAGGCAAGGTGGCTCACTGCACCTATTTGCTCTGGAAAACAAGACTATTAGGAGAATGCCAGCCTGAGAAGGGGGATTTGAGGTGAACCTTGGTGTTTCGGGATGCGGGGGTTCACACAGAGAGTTCTCAAAACATGTCAATATTGTCCTTTGATCTTCCACACAAACCAATGAGCAGGTGAGACAGGTTTCAGCCCTCATTCTGCCTTACCTCTTCGGAAAACCTCGGTTGAGTCAGAATGAGTCACTGTGCCTTTGCCCGCCCATATGATAAAAAAGAAAAAGAAAAAAGGACAGATATTATTCTGTTCAATGTGGAGATCAAGTATAGTTCAATGTTTTCGGGTTCTGAGGGAACAGAATAAAAAGCATCAACTAGCAATAGAGTCTAAATGTTAGATTAAGAATAAGGCCATAAAGTTGAAGAGCAGGTTGTACAACCCAACAGTGCTTCTTCTGCCACCATTGGCCTGGCTGGTGGGCTCCAGCTCTATTTTGGAGACAGCCTGTAACCCATATGCAGGACAGACTAAGGATACTCCTAAAGAAACCACCCTGACCAAGAAAATCATCTCAAATCCTTACCACACAGTAGTGACCCTTAAGAATCAAAGGAACGTGGTCCTAACTGTCCCCTACCCCAGACAAGCTGAGCAGCACCAATTTCAGATAGCAAGAGCATGAGCGGGATTTAACTGACCAGACCATGGCAGAACTGGACAGCATCAGCACATGTTCTATAGATAAGCAGAATTAACCAACCAATCTGTTTTCTACTACTGTCTTTAAAACCAGTAGTTAGCAGAAACAGAGTTAGGACCCAGAAAGCAAGTCATCAAGCAAGATTATCATTACAAACCGCTATTGACCAGAGCAACCAGAAAACATGACCTAAACATATGCAATATTTGAGGAGAAAACCTCAGGAGAACACAAGGTCCTGAACACCCAAAACCTGCCATGGATAACGCAAAGGTAAAGGAGAGGATGAACAAAACCTGGGAAAATATCTAGTGATGCTAGGCAGGGAGTTTGTGCGAAACATGAACAAAATAAGTGGGGCAGGAACTAGTGCAAGGCTGTAGAGCTTATTTCTAACATCTGTTTTTGCTGAATAGGTAGGGAAGAATATGTGTTACCAGTTCTAGCGAGCTGATCACAAATTTTGCTATGTCTGAAATAACTACATATTTTAAGTCCCAGCTGTTAGAATCATAGATACTCTCATGATACAGCAAAAACCTACAAAACAGAGTGAAACAAGTACAATCTAGAAGACCATCAAAACAAAGTATATATTTCCAAATGCGTTATTAAAAAAGAAGAAAACATGTATTTTTGAAGGAAATCCCATTGCTTTGGGGTCCACAAAATGGTATTTAGAGACAATTTTTGTCCATACATTTCTATTCACACCCCACAGAAAACCTAAGCCACAGACTTTGCTCCTAATAGTTGAAGATGATAGAAAGGTACTAATATACTTCTCTTAGGCCTGGATCAGAGCAGCTTTACCACTTCAGAGAAGGAAAGGCCTGTGGACAGGGACTTGCACAAAGAAAAATTCTTGGACAAAAAGAGAGCAGAGAACACCAAGGACAGCAATATAGTTTCTCATGGGAAACTTGACAAAGAGGAGAGGCAGCTGAGAGGAGGTGGACAGCGGGTGGACAAGTTAACAGGAACCAGCCTACAGTTTGTCTGGAAATGCTTAGAAAATGAAACAGTCAGAAAAACAAACAAGTAGCACGAGATCCCAATTCAATGTGTTCAGCCCATCACAGAAGTCTAGCTAATCAGGCAAGATCAAATTCACAAGAAGGGCAAGGATGAAGACAGAGCTGTGTTCCCTCATGGAGACAGGGGTCTATCTGCACAAGAGAGGATAGCTTCTCTGGACCTCTCCCTTGAACAAGAGAAGACCCATCAAGCAGGTGGGCTTGGACATGCACTGAGAGCCTGTAGCACCAGCCTGATTTTCTCTATTCCCCTAGGACATCCAGAGTTACCAGAAGAGGAATTACATCCACACTACCAGGAGGGGATAGCACTCAGGAAGGGATAGATGGAAATGGAGTCTGACCTCATCAGACATTTAGAGGACAAGAGCTTCACTCAGCACTGCATGGGTTAAGCCCCACACAGCCTACGCAAGACAACCATTCTGCTTATACCCCAGACAACTGAAAACTTGCTCCTACTGTCCTGGACGGATGAATCACACAGAGAGAACCTCTGGCAGGCAACATGAGAAAGCAGCATCGCAGCCAGAGTTCCCAATACAAGCAAGCAAGACTCAGGCAGAGAAGAGAGGGCACAGCCTTGCTGGAAGTGTAGCAAGAGCATCCATCTGCAGAGTCCTTCTAGTCCGAATGCCCTAAGTGAGTTTGCATAGCGTTTTATGTTTGATGCACCAGGCAGCCATCGGGGAAACAAAGGCATTTATGTTTTACCTGCTCAGGTTGTGACTGCTTGGTGCAGTGTTCCTTGCTATGTAATTGTTCTGCATCTAGAGCATGGGTCTGGTTCCATAAGCCAGTGCTATTGGCTTCATGTGGGAGCAGGCAGCTTCCACAAGGACCAAGGAGGAATCCATGCCCAAAAGGCACTACAATCTCCTCCAAATGTGAAGTGAGGGAGCAGAGCTAGACCAGGCACTGAAGGGAACGTAGCCCACATTGAGCTTGTGTACCAGGGAAGCCACTTCCTACAAGGCAGGGGAAAAGGGCAGCACAGACTTACAAACTCATCACTGTCACAGAGGTTGACTAGGAGCTCAACTTTGCTGGAAAGACTTCCCAGATGAAGCCCTAGAAACAGCTGCTCTTCCCAGATGCTGTGCCTGGCTTGGGGACAAATAGCCTGGGCAAGTATAACCAGCCAGAAACCAAGCAAAAAACGTTGTGTGCTAAGCTTCCCAGCAAGGTCACCATCTGTCATGCTTCGCACAACATTAGCTCAGATCTCAGGAAAGCAAAACCCTGGATGTTTCCAGGCACCTAGAGGGAGCAGAGGAGCATGTTCTCTGCATGCTGTGCATGGATAGCTGTGGGGCAGCAGAAGCAAACCAGCCCAACTTCAGCATTTAGGAAAAATGTCACATTAGAACATGACCAAATTTGACTGAGTTACAGGACAGTTTGTTTCTGCGTGAGAAATTCAACTCACATCCTCTCACATATCATCGGCACAACCGAGTGTAATATCCTCAACACAACCATGCTTCACTGTGCAGGTTGCCTCTGAGGTCTAGATTATTCAGTGAGCCCAAAATCATGGTTCTTACTCACTTGACTTTCTGAAATATTAATGCCGATACTAGTATACGGTTATTCACTCAAGAAACAAAACCTCCAGGACTGCTAATGTCCTAGGAGGGAGCATTTATCTTTTCCATTAAGAATTAGGATCTTTGAGGATTCTTTTGGTTTTCTTTGTGAAGTTTCAGAATATGTTAAAAAAAATTAAAATATGACAGCTACTGTGGTACAAACCTCCTATATCTGTGCTTTTACCAGCAGAAGCATCCAGGAGCTGTATGCCTGCTTCTCAATGCAGAATGCATGCCCCAGCCACGCTCATTTCCATGTGACTGTGACATACCCACTCTGCTGTATGCTAGTTCCCAAAGACACGTAGCAGACTTAAATCGTTTCTCAATACCTGCTTTGTGGTTTTATCATTCATATAGGCACCTGGTAGCTGCTGAAATAATTCAATGGTGACCATTGCTTTAACCTGAATTTCTGCTGATCTTAAAGACAGGTTGTTGAATGAGACTAGCAACCTGTGAAAACACGTGCATGATAAAAGTGCCCTCTAGCGGGAAAGTACCAATCACGTCTACAGCAAACAGGAGGATTTTGGGGTCCACAGTACATTGCTGAGCCTCAGGGACTGGATCAGACAGCAGCCTCATCCATTCAGACTCTCCCTGCGCCTGGCTTGGCTGAGGCTGCAGCTGGGCGGCCTCTGAGCGGCTGCCTGCTGGATTCACAGCATGGCCAGAGGTAACACCACTTTGGTGTTAGGTCCTTCACGTACTGCCGTTCACTGGGACGTGAAGAGGACATCCTATGTCAGCTGGCACCACCTATTAGTTGAGGAATCATAGAATCATTAAGGTTGGAAGAGACCTCAAGAATCATCTAGTCCAACTGGAAGAATGACTTACTGGGAGGAAACTGAAAAAAAGATGGATAAATATCAACCAGCAGACAACTTAGCATTCTTCAAAAGCCTTGCATTCACATGATGCTAACGCTTGGCCAGCACCAGAGCTGAATGCACATCAACAGTGAAAGCTGAAGCCCTGAGGACTGAGAAGTCTCCGCAGGGCCCCGTCCACAGAGATGCCACCACACTGTACCAAAGAGCTGAGTACACCCACAAGTCCCACTCTTCTCCTGACACACCCACTAGACAGTCCAGCACCTTAAAAATGTTCATGGTGTCATCCCTTTTTGCAGCACATGGGGTAAGGTTGATCCTTGATCCAAGGATAGAAATGTGTGTCCAGCAATGGCCCAACACTGGCTTTACAGAACAGCATCTTCTCTACTAGACGAATGATGTGACAGCTAGACTTCAGGAGGGCTATGCAAAGTAGAAAACAAAGCTCCTTATCAGAAGAAAATTAAGTCCAGATAACTGTATGTCTCAACAGTGAAAACTTATTCAAGAGAGGCTGGAAATTGGAATAGAGAAATTACAGCACAGGAACTGATGCACACACCCAAGCATCCCCATACTTCCTAGCTGTACCCAACTTCTGCCTCAGACAGGTGCATGTCTTGGTTTCAGCAGGGATAGAGTTAATTTTCTTCCTAGCAGCTGGTTTTGTATTTTGGATTTAGGATAAGAATAACGTCGATAACACACTGGCGTTTTTAGTTGTTTCCAAGCAGTCAAGGACTTTGCAGCTTCTCATACCAGCCTGCCAATGAGAAGGTAGAGGACACCCAAAAAACTGGGAAGGGACACAGCCAGGACAGCTGACCCAAACAGGTCAAAGGGATATTCCACACCATATGATGTCACGCACCATATATAACTGGGGAGTGGGCTGGGAGATGGGTCTGCCTGGGGTCTTGCGGAGCATCAACTCACTTTGGTGAGAAAGTGTGCTGTTCCTCACTTATTTTGTATATTTTACTGTTATGTTCCTTTTTTGTTTGTCTTTTTCCTATTAAATTGTCTTTATCTCAGCCCACAAGGTTGCTTTTCTCCCTTTTTCATTTTCAATTCTCTCCCCCATCCCATGGGGCGGGGGGGGTGGGGTGGGGGGGAACAAACAGCTGTGTGGTTGTTTTAGCTGCCTGATGGGTTAAACCACAACAGTGGGCCAGACACATGGAGAAATGTGGTGGTCGTCTTTAGTCCACAGAGGAGATGTGGTCAGTTTATACCTGGCTTTTCATGACCAAAAGCTTGTGCTCAAGGCATTTGTCATGGTTTTCTTCTCCAGGAAACTCGGTTCATAACTCCAGTGCCCTTTGCTGCTGTGGCCTTCTCAAGCTCCCCAGCTGTGCTCTCAGCCAAATGACTCCAGAGACTGACCAGTTGCTACCTGTCCCATCCATCCCACCCAGCCTTTCCTATAGCCACAAAGCTTTTAGAGCTGCCATAGAATTGCAGCCCTTGCTTTCACCAGTCATACCATCTCCTCCTTGCAAGGCTCATTGCCTGTCTCCTTGGAAAAAAGTTATTTTCAGCACTAATTACTCACTGTAGTCAGAACCTTTGTGTCTTTCCACTTTACCAAAATTCAGAAAGCAGTAATACCTCACTCTACTGTTTCCATTCTCGTTTGCTCTATGACAGTGCTCCTTTTGCACTCTCTCTTGCCACAGATTTAGAGATACAACAGACTGTTTCCTTGAAGTGCTGCCGATCCCCATGGAGAAAGGCTCCACCACTGCACCCTTACAGAAGGTAAGAAACAAGCTATACTGTGCTCTCTTGGCCAGATTTCACAGCTGCACCTTGCAAACACCAATACATCCATATTCGCCCTCTGTGCTTGCAGCACAACCACACTGGGACATGCAAGCCCGAGGTGCAGGGCCCCCAGGGTAGGAAGATGAGGGACCTTCAGCCCTTGCAGTAGGGTCTGTTGAACATGGTTTGCACAAGGTCACTCACATTCAGCAATCTCTGTTGTCCAACGCTATTCAATAAACCCTATACCAACAAGACCACAGTCAGACAACAGAGAGATAAAAGGGGTAAAATAGTGCAGGGTCTGAAACTGAGTTTCACTGGGATAATGTGAGACTGCAGCATTATTTCCTCTCCCCTTGTGCAGGGGATGCATGCAGAAATGTGAGCGTATTCTTGGCAACATGAGTCAGTCCAGTAATGTTCTTGCATGTTATTAGACTCCGACCTCACATTTAAGTGTAACCACTTGTCCTGGTTTTGCCTGGCACAGAATACCTTTTCTTCATAGTAGCTAATTTGGGGCTATGTTTTGGATTTGTGCTGAAAACAGTGTTGATAACAGAGGGATGTTTTAATTACTGTGAATAGTGAGTAGTGCTTACACAGAGTCAACACAAAGTCATCACAAAGACACAGAAGTCATCACGAAGGTGATTGGAGGGCTGGAGCATCTCTCCTATGAAGAGAGGCTAAGCAAGTTGGGGTTGTTCAGCCTGGAGAAGAGGCTCTGGGGAGACCTTAGCAGCCTTCCAGTACCTAAACAAGCAGTATTTGCCAATCCTTCACCCCTGGATGATGATCCCAGCTTGGACTCTGCTTATTATTTCTACCCCACAGGATCCGAGGGCTCTGGCCAAGACGCCACAGAGACTCACAGGCCTTCTGACAGAATTCAAGTCCTGAGCAGGACCATCTCCTAATCATGATTTGTTCAGTTCACACAGCATTGGGCCAGGCAGATAAAGAGCCACCATGACTCTTTCCTGTAAGCAAGCTCTGGATCTATCACCCTGAAGAGTATTCCTTCCTTCCTCCAAGCACCTGGGACCAGCACACGACACTGCTAAAATGCTTGCAAGTATGAGCTCCCACCTTGAGCTTAAACAGCCACTGAATGAAAGTGCCTACACAAAGACTAGTTTCATGCTGACTGAACTTTGCAGTGGAATTCAGGTCTTCTGCAGGCTAATTCAAGGCATTCTGTTTCTGCCCTAGTTTATACATATTTGCTCTCTTCTAATTTTAGAAACGTACCTACAGATTGTGCCAGTAGTTCCTTATTCATGAAGATGGTGGAACACCGGCTGTTGGCATTAATCTTAGAACAGAAAACGTTTAACTCTCTGGCTTGAACAATTTTTCAGTGTTTGACTCCAGAGCTTCAGCTCAATCACTTTGGTAGACCACTGAACAAACATTTACAAAATGGAATTAGTTTAACACCTATTTTTAGGCTGTTACGTTTACTTTTCCAAGATGGATTGTTCGGTACCACACATCCTGTGGTATCCTTTGACCCTGGTGATGTGAGAGCCTTTTGGGAGCAACCGAGAACTTACTTCCAAGTTAATTCTAAACCTGATATGACCAAACTACATATGACAATTAAAGCACTCAGACTGAAAAGCCTTTTGCCTCAGGCCATCTGTACAGCTGTAGGGTGACATTGCAAAGTCAACAGCCCTTTCTTATTTGAGCATTTATGTTTCTTATGGATTTAAAACAACTGTTCTTCAAGGACACTAGAAGAGAGCCCTCAGGTCTATGCAAATACTTCCCTGCTTAAAGGCTTAAAAACTTTACCTCCACATTTGTGATTTTAGAATAAGGTTTGGATTAAGATATTTCAGTTTTTATTCTTATATACATTTAGAATTTAATTGCAGAAATATTTGCCTGATCCATAGGGCAGCAGTACACTTTGAAATAGAAGGATTTCAGAATAAAGAGGGTGTACCTCCTCCAATAGTGAAGATACCTTGGTAAGCCACCATCCATCCTGCCAGCCCCACTGTCCACTCTGCAGCAAGTCTGCACAGGAGATGGAGGGGAGAACAAGCACCAAATGCCCATGGGGAGTCACCCAAACCCTTCTGGACCCAACACCAGTGGCCATTTTTCCCCTTTCCCCAAAGGCAGCATTTACCAAGGGACCTTAGACAACACAGACACCCAGGGGATGTAACAAAACGAGTAGTGGACTAGAAGGAAATAGAAAACAGACTTCATTGCGATTCCAGTGCCAGCTCAGCTCTAAATCATTTTGAAACTGCCCTATACCACAGTGGGAAACTCCTCCGGGTTGGCAGAGCAGCCTGGTCTACACTATTTGAGCAAGGCGCTATATTCTTTACATATTAGTGTTCACTGGTTTGGGGATCACCGTTGCATGTCAAACCTGCCTTTATTGCTTAGCTTTCTCCCCGTAACATCTATGTGTGGCAGAGCATAAATACCACGATAGGGAAGATTGTGTGTGGGTAACAGCCAGTAACAGTGAGACTCAGCTACACAAAAGCAAACATTGTCATGCCTCTGGAAGCTGCACCTGAAAGGAGGGCAGGGAAGACTGGCAGAGGCGTGCCAAGAGGACTGAAAGCCCCATCAGGTGCATGGTCCAGGAGAGAAATGGCACGTACTGAAAACATGCAGATAGGAACAGGCCCACTTTGAAAGGGAGAGTCCTTTGTCTTCCCTGCGATTTTAATCACACTGCGGTGGCTGGGCAGAAAGGAGGACCTAAACAACAGCAAAATGTAGTTGTAACCCCTTTGTTATGGCAACAAAGATGGTGAAGGGTCTAGAGAGGAAGACGTATGAGGAGAGGCTGAAGTCCCTTGGTTTGTTCGAAATGGAGACTGAAGGGAGACCTCATCACAGCCTACAGCTTCCTCACGAGGGGGAGTGAAGGGCCAGGCGCTGATCTCCTCCCTCTGGTGACCAGCGACAGAACCCGAGGGAATGGTAGAAGCCGCAACAGGGGAGGGTTAGGTTGGAGATCAGGGAAAGTTTCTTCACCCAGAGGGTGGTCAGGCACTAGAACAGGCTCCCCATGGCAGTGGTCACCACATCAAGCTTGGCTGAGTTCAAGCAGCGTCTGGACAGCGCTCTCAGTCATCTGCTGTGATGGGGCTGGTCCTGTGTGGGGCCAGGAGTTGAACTTGATGATCCTTATGGGTCCCTTCCAGCTCAGGATATTCTGTGATTTTATTCAGAATCTGATGAGTTGCAAGTCAACCTCCCATTGCTGCTTTTCCTGTTGGCACCCCTGAATACCCACACCAAAGCAAGGAGCTCCCCTTCGCAGCTCTCTGCCCTCCTTCCCCCCATATCAGGGAAAAGTGGCAGATGAGGGCAACTCTTTCATTTTTCTTTTTAGCAAAAGAGCAGAAGCAACAAGAAGTGCTACCACCAGCAGTAAGGCACAGATTGATCATCAATTCCACGTGACCAATGTCAGTCAACAGGAAGAGATAGCAGCAGGTCAAACGCAGTGAGATATCAGCACAAAACCAGCAAGCAGCAGAGATTCCAGTACTTGACCCAAAGACGTTGCCACACAAATGACAGCAAATACATACTGACCAAGTGAAGAGTAGGATAAGTAGGAGAATGCAATAAATAACTCAGTAAAAAAAGCACAAGTGAAGCTAAGCACCTCACTGAAAGAACTGCTGCACAGGAATAGTTTGTGTTAAACAAAAGTGAGGTTTCAAAGAGGACATGTAAACTCTGAAACTGCAGGAATACGGCAAGTGAACAGACAACAATTTGCTTTCCACATTAAGAGAATGCCTCCTCTGTAAGAGGTCTGACAGAGCAACAAAATGGAGGTATTTTTTTTTCCATGGCCTTGGGGTTGATTTCAAGAATAAGTATTTGCTCATTTAGAGCAGTTCTGCAAACCTCAGGCGGTATTGCAGTCTGACTAAGGGATGTGCAACTCTCAGGTGGATAGTTTCGTTAGTTCGCAGAATTAGGACAGGTCCTGGGAGGAAGAAAAGAGGTTCAGTAACGGGAGTTTCCAAGGTTAGGGGGATTTTTTACTTTTTCTTCTTCTTTCTGAGAATCCATATGAGGAGAAAGAGCTGTGGCAAGGATGGGAGGACTCCCTCTCCTAAACCATACTAACCACATATGAGAGCATGCAATTAATAGCTCATCAGCAGAGAAGTGGGGCTGTCCCTTAAAGTAACCTGCTTAAAGCATTCCCTGGCTTTCAAGGAAGGATTTACCATGTGACACTTTAAGGGGAAGACGAGCGATGCACCCCTATCTGCTCCTGCCACATACCCAAACAGCGGTCTCCTCCCAGGCACCTACCAAAAGTAAGAACTGCCCAGATGGGAAAGCTTGGTAGCACCAGTAACCATGAAGCCTTGCCTGAAACACGAAGCCACAATGATATTCTGCTTCGGAGTCATGTGGCCGTGTGAGAGCCATCAGGTTCGTCAGACTTAAAACAATGACCACTGTGCAAGTCAAAATGAAAACTAATGTTGATATTCAAGGGAGGGAAGGATTGGTTACAAACCAGTTTGTACCAATCTGGATTACATGTCACCAGCCAACAGTTCATGCAGCTTTAAGATGCTTGAACTGGTGTGTTACAGCCCAATGCAATAAGGAATATGCCTCAAAACAATCGTTATAATATCTTGATCTTGTACTCTACTTAACACAAACTGAGAATTTTACGAAGTGTTCCCTGCATTACACCTTCCCCACAGGAATTCCTCCTCCTGTTTGCTACTGATTCATCCCATCTAAAATTTTAATGCCACTAAAACATAGCCGCATTGAGAACAGAAAATCCCTATGTTCCTTTCATGCCTCTGCAGGATAAGTACAGAGAAGAACTGAAATTCTGTTGCTTAGCAGTGAAAATACTTCAACGGAGATTTACCACATGTGCCAAAACTGCTACTAATTTCAGCAGGACTGCATCGAGGTAGTAACCAGAACATCAGGCAAGTGCAGTGTCTGAGGAAGGAATTAGGAATACGCTCTTCCCTTTCCACAGTTCATGGATTAGACACCTAATCACACACAGCTGCAGCATCCTCAACATGCTGGTGCTGCCAGCTTTCCTAACTGAATGATAGGAAAAGGGATGGCTGAGCATCCCCTGCATGGGCAGGCAGTCATGGAAAAGCCCCAAAATAACCATTATGCCTCTTTCAGAGACGTGCACATATACCATGTGCCTCAGTGAACTCCAAGCATCCCCTGAAGAGGAAAATGCTACACCCTCCAAAGGAAAGGTGTAGTGTAACCTATTTGCCAGGCAAACATGCAGGTATCAGAAGAAACCACAGCCCTACATTGTGGTCCTCCCCATCCAACTCCAGACTAACTTTCTCTTGCCCCAGGTTCACTGCCACCAAAGAGACTCCCGCTTCTGGGAAGAGGCACAGTGCCATCAGTGACTACACTGTATAGGTTAAGCATATGGCAAAATGTTCATATTCATCTAAGATGCTGCCATGTTCCCAGCAGTTTGCTATCTGTTGATAGTTACCAGCAATGCAGAACTTGACAGAAAGATGTACTGCTCGGAGACCGAAGTGGCTTTCTAGAAATACAGTAGAATTGAACTGCTCTCTCCCTGCCTTTTCTCCTACTACTTTTTCTTTCTAGTCATTACTATCCCCTTTCCTGCTCCTTCTCTTTCCAAACAATAGTCAAATGCTGGTATTTGGATAGCACAGATTTGGGAGCTCCCTTGATGAGGTCAGACATATAGTCTGAAAGAAGTAGAGCAGTTTTAAGCAACAGTTTTCAGATCTGCACTGGGTTCCAGCAGTGCTGGTCCCTCCTGCTTCCTTGCTTTCACTCACAAGCAACAGGCATCTCTACAGGCCCTCTCTCCCATCTCAACTCCCATACCCTAATCTCCTGGCTCCCAGAGGTGTGTCTTCCCTGCCTCTTCCCTTCACCCTTAAAAAAAAAAAGCTAATGAAAAAATTCTTCTATATCACATGCCAGCTAAGCCACTCCTGCCTCTCAACTCTAGCCGCAGCATTTAGCAGGCTCTCCCTGTTTTTTCCCCCTTGTCACTTCTCTGCTTAGCAGATGCCCTACAACCCTGTTGCTTCTTTCATCCACCACTGTCCTCTGAGGCAAGCCTGGCCTTCCCAGTTTAGGAAGTGCTGGGCATAACCTGCAACACTTCTACACAAAGTGAAAACAACTCGAACACATGGGAGTGACAGGATGGAGCCCCAGTTACTTTCTGTCAGACAGACACTGCCAAACCGTGTGAAGCTTTGTTCACCTGTGCCAGCGAAGTCTGGCTTACGGGAAATCGAGCTGGCAAGACCACCACAGTACGTGTTAAATGTAAGGGCAGCACAAGTCTGTCTGGGTCACAGGAGGCAGAGGTCACACAGAAGTATATACCATGAGAAATAAGTGCAGAGGAGGAAGGTAAAATTTCCTGATTCATGCTTTGCAAAAATGTCAACAGAAGGTTGTACCCAAGTGTCAGTGCTGCAGCAGCTATCACTTTCTTTTTGGGTGTTTTCCTTACTCACTTTGAGATGCTAGAAGGACAACTGCTTAAAAGCTGCTGCTGCATCATCAGTGCAATCTGGGGAAGTTCCTTGTTACACACTGGAGATGGGCATCCACAGCAGACAGGACTGTACCAACACATGTATGGCAAGTCCCAGGGAAGTTCCCTATGACTGGGCAGGCCATTTCAGTAGGACGTCCATAGAGAGTGGTCGAGCATATTGGTTACAACGTTACTTTGCGAACACAAAACCTTATAGATTGTCCTTTCCAGGCATCAACTCTCCAGGTCACCCTTCTTAACCTGCCTTACAAATGTCAAACAGCAACTCCATGATTCAAAGTTGTTTCTTCTGCCTGACCAGGGTGGAAGGTGAGGTCTGGGGACACAGAGTGGCACACAGCAGAGCTGGTAACAGAGAGGAGGTAGCCTTCTTGACCTGCACAGACTTCATAGCACTTCTAAATGATACCTGTGTTCCTGAAAATTGTATTCTAACTAGAAAGAGCCTGGCAAGGTGGGATGATAACTATTTTGGGCTTCCATGAGAAGACTATATGAAAAATCATGCAAGAATGCTGCCACCAAACAGCCAGGTAATTCTGATCTGGACCCTGTTACAGGGACCTAACTCAGGCAGCATCCTGACAGGTCCAGAACTATCCGTTTTCCATGGACACGAGTTGCAATACCAGATATGAGGTGCCAGAGAAACAAGGTCTTGCATGTACAAGAAGAGGTGGATGGAAATCCAAGCAGTCAAGATACCTATCTGGCAGTGAAGAGTCTGCACGTCAGTGGTTACTTCAGCACATGGCTGAATCTTGCTAGTTCTTGGACATCCTTCCATCTCATGTCAACCTCTTCATAAAATCAAGATTACACAGAATGAAGCTGTCTTTTCAGCTTGAATGTCTAGTAAGGACAAAAAGTCCTCTGCTTTTGAGACTTGAGCTCAACTTTCAGTTCATTTATTTCTATTTACGTCACTTAGAGACTGTGCAGCTGCTCAAAGAAGTCCTCATTGTGGAGTAGTGAGACAGCCACAGCTTTCAAAAGACAACACAGCTCTTCGCAGAGCCCTTCATGTTGACCACTGATTTTAGATACTCAGGGTTTGTGGGTTGGGTTTTTTTTGTGTGTGTGTTATTATTGCTTTATTAGCTGCAGTCTAAGAAGTTTAGGTAAGACATGAGCAATATCTATAAAAAAAAAAGCACAAAGCATCCCCTGCAAGGGAAGATGATTTCTAGCTAAATAGCAGCACTTAGACACAGATTTACGCAGCAGGCCAAAATCCCACAATACTCCTCATAAGCCCAGAGCTCCTGTCTGGTTGCTGCTCGATTCCCTGTGGACACGCTGCCACTGGTGCCACAGAGGACAAGGTCTTAGCAGAGTGAAAAGAATGATGTAAGATTTACTGCAGAATGAGGAGCTATATCAAGGTTGCTTCATCAAGGGTTTAAAACTTAAACTCTGCAAGAGATCTAGATCCTCCTTCTCCAAGATGAACATTAACATCTGGCTAAGAACAACAAGAAGCAATTTTCCTGCAGAAGAAGTCAACAGTTTCCTTAAGATTTCTTTCGCTTTTCTCTTAGGCAATTTGTGGTGGCCAATGACGATGACGATAACCTGGGGTAGATGGACCATATGCTTGATTCAGTCCAGACATGTATATACTTGGATACATATATAGATCTGTTCACCTGCTGCTTCTGCTCCTACAGCGAAACGATTGCCAAAATATTTTCCATTGCCCTTGCATCTTCCAACCAACAATCTAAAAACTCATTACAACCTCTAAGTGGAACGAACAGATTTTAGCACCCCAAAAACTGAAAGAGAGAGGAAAAAAATTACTTGGACCAGACCCACTAGCAAAACTACAGGGAAACAAGTAACAAGCAGTTTCATTGTTTTAAGCCCAGCAGCCAAAGATCATCAGAACAACAGGCAACACACACAGCCTCATCCACAGCTGGTGGGTTTGACTTGATCTTCTCCTGTAATGAACAGGCCACCAGGACCCTGCAGATTGGAAGTAGGAATGTTCCCACCGCCTAATGCTGGATGTCTGCACTGCACACACTGCTCGATCCACACAGGGTGCAAAGCCCAGTTCCCAAAGAGGTATAGGCATTTCCCTCAGGGACTGGACACTATTTGCAACAAAACAAAATGGATAGGAATTGAATGACCAGGCATGACAGGCTGCCACGCACAACGCGTTGCGTAGTACCGGCATGCTTGTGCATAGATAAATAGAATCATAGAATAATTTAGGTTGGAAAAGACCTTTAAGATCATTGAGTCTAGCCATTAACCTCACTCTGCTAAGTCCACCACTAAATCATGTCCCTGAGCACCACATCTACACGTCTTTTAAATATGTTCAGGAATTGTGACTCAACCACTTTCCTGGGCAGCCTGTTCCAGTGCTTGATAACACTTTCAGTGAAGAAATTTTTCCTAATATCCAATTAAACCTCTCCCAGCATAATTTGAGGCCATTTCCTCTTGTCTTATTACTTCTTACTTGGGAAAGAGACATTACACCTCCTTATACTACAACAAAATGCGAAGGGGGAGAAAATAAAATATCTCCCCGACTCCAGCACTTTGAAAATCTTGTTTCTGGTTTCATCACTGCTAACATTGCCAAGTGATGCTGCTCCCCAGAAAGGCTGTTAAAACAAAGGCATTCCTTACATTGGCAGACTTGCCATACTGCAGAGTTGATACAGCTGCGCTGATTTCCCTGTTGAATCACTGCACGCCGCATCACAGTGGGAAGAATCCCTGCCATTGGAACGGCATACGTGCCTCTCGATATCACAGATGCAGCTGAAGGGTGAGTGTTACCACTGGGGGCACAGAACGGGGATTTTACACAGCCACAAAGAAGAAAGGAAGTTCGGTAAATGAACTATTCAATTAAAAGGAAAATTACCACTACAAAGGTCAAACATTACTGCTTCACGTATTTTTCCCCACTCCTTCCCACTCCCCCGTCCCAGTCTCCTCCCTCCCCACTTCCTTCCTCTCCTCGCCCATGCAGCACCCCAGCTAACACGAGCCTAGGTAGCAGGCAGATTAAAAACCGTATTTGTTGCCATCCGCATTAGTAGATGGCAGTGACAAATTATGTGTCAAACTAAAACTGAAAGAAGCACTAGTGCAAGGTGTAAGCTGGGATGCACGTAAATGTGGCTGGGATGTTGAAGTGATATGCAAAAATAAAAGGTGATGGTTCAAGTTGAGGAGTTTGCAGTTTAGGCAAGAGATCACTACAGAAAAGATCTCCAACTACGTCTCCAAAATACGTTTCAATGTATTAGGATTGGCCAATTTGGACATGAAAGGAAGCTGTTCCCTCGCTCAAGTTAAAGTCAGGACCAAAGCAACCAAGTTAACCTAGCGCACAGGGCAGCAGAGACTCCCTTCCATTTGTAGCTGCACAAAGCTGCTGGCCAGCTCAGCCACATCAATTTACATTTTACCATGCTTGTTCACTGTTGACTATGTGCACTACACCCCACTGCTCTGAGCCAATAAGAGAAGGACAAAGATAAAAACAGACCATGGAGAAGGAGGACTGCTACAATATATGAAACTTTAAAATTATCTCTTTCCTATGGCCACATTAAAGACGACTGCTGTAGCCACTACTAAAAACTGTAGAACTGCTTCTGTTAGTGGTTCTGTTAGTTTTTCAGAAGTCTTGGTGTATTTTGGGGTAATCCCTGTGCTGATCCAAGGAACAACAAACACTGTGGCAAAAGCAGGGAATTCTGAAATATAAACACTGAGCCTTCAGCCAGATCAACCCCTCAACAGATATATCTGTCCCCATTGGCCTTAGCAGGCTCTTCACATGCCACAGTAGGTGAGCTGTGAAAAACCTACTTAGACTTCAAATTGGTACCACTGCACTATCTTCTGACTGCTAAATCAGAAGGAAGCCTGCCAATTTCCAAATGTCCCGCTTTCTGTGGCTTTATTTTAAAAGTCACCCACAAATGAGTTCACCAAAACACAAGACAATCTATAGTCCTCTCATGGCAAATGACAGAAGAGTTACTCCATACTGAGCTTCAAATAAGAATGTGAAGAAATGTCTTCTTGCTGGAGAGAGGAGAAAGTACACGTGTTTTGGAATGACTCTAGATCATGTTCACAACACGGTCTGCCCGCATGCCCTTGCCAAATGCCAATCACAGTGCTTAAAAGGCATTATGGTAAGGAATTCAAGCGAGCAATAAAAGATCCAGTACTGTGCCAAATGAGTAGCATCTGCAATGCACGTAAAAGGACAAGAGGCCAACACACAGTCAGCCAGTGGGAGTTCACAGATTCCTGTATGTGATGCTACCAAACCATTAAGGCTGGGAAATATGGTTGCATAAGTATGTTATTAGAAGAATTCTTTTTATTTACAGTCAGATGACTGAATTCCAAAATCTTAAATTACCTTATCCAAAATTATGTTATATAACAGGCTGGCTAATTCCTTCATTAAGCTATGATTTTACAGTCTAATCAAAGCTTTTCTTCTACAAAGTGATATGCTTTGGTTTAAAGTCTTAAAATGACAATAAGGTCAGCTCATTTCTATCTTATTTCCCTCAATGACTAGCTGCTCTCTGATAAAATGTCTCTTTATTCCAGACAAAACTTGTCTAATTTCTTCTTCAAACAAAATATCTTTTTGTTATATCTTTTAATCTTTAAGGTACTAAATTATTTTTTGAAAGAATGATGAATGTTAAAAATCTACATTTTGGAAAGGCTGGGCGAATTGCAAAGAGCTCTTCCCACTGAGACCACATCCTTTGCAAATTTGCTAAACAAATGCATTCTGGTTATTTTCAATTTTTAATTTTTTTCCCCCTACCTGGTGTAATTCTCTCTGTCCAAACCAAGCATCAAAACAGCTTAAAGCCATAAAGAAGAGTAATATCTGAGGCCTCCTAATATTTGGTGCACATCACCACTTCTCTCCCTCTCTCTCTCCACCAGGGTGAATATGGAGGCTCCCTGAGCTCATTATAGAATGAATTTTTCTCATTAGAGCTAATACTCCAAGTATGTGCTGAGAGAGTGCCCTAAATAAAATGTGAGAGAAAAAAAATAGATGAGTAAAAGAAAGTTTACCAGAATATAAAATAATTAATAGTGTCAGAATACCACACTACACTATTTAGCAATGAACTACAGGATGAAAAATGGTGAAAAGCTAAATGGGAGGCCATATCCCTAAACCAGGCACAACACATCCTAACCCAACACCTGATGGGGCTAGCTAGTTCTCAACTATTTGCAAAGTTTTTGATATGCAGGCCAGAAAAGAATAAAGAATAGTTTTCTGTTTGCTGACCAAACACCAACATGTAGCCAAAAAATAATAAAAAAAAATAGATGTAAAAAAGGCTCAGTTCCATCTTATTTCATCCAAACTATTTAATCCATCTCTGCTTTCTCACTCCTGTAACCTTATCATAAGACAGTCATTATCATCAGTTGTGTTTTATATTTAGAAGACAACATTGCCGAAATTGTCTAGTATAAAAAAAACAATTGCAACATAGGTTTGCAACAATTTCCGTATACATAATAGCCAAAATACTTGGACTGGGTTATGATAAGTAGCATTATTCACAATTTACTATTATAAGCAGTAATCATATTTTCTGAATAAAAAAATCATTATTTCTGAATTTAAAAATGCTCATCAGTCCTGGACCAGAGGAAATTGCATGGCTGATGTGGGTGTTGGGGTTACTGAACTTGGTCCCTGAAGATTGTGAGTGGAGCTGATCTCAGTCCTAAGGCGCAGTAAAGCCCAATTATCTGGGCTAACTTGTAAAGCAATTTTTAAATTCTTTATGTAAACCAAGCAGAATGAAGAGAAGCTTCATTCAGAGTGACAGGACATTCCTACGCACTTCCCATGAATGTACAGCCTTTGGAATGCACAGGGATTGCTGGTCTGAGTAGAAAAGGACCATTACTTGGGGAGAAACAAATGTAAAATATGTATAAAGACCAGAGTAGATTCTTCTCCTCACTGCATCTATTTTGTATGGTGGTCTTGCACATGGAGGATTTGCCCGTGGTGTGACAAGGCAGTCAAACAAAAAAAGCTTTTCACAGCAGACGATGATTTTTTCATGTGTATTCAGATGTGACTGAATTTGCAGTTGAACGCATTAGCAAATGGAGATAAGGACAAAAGCAAACTACCAGGAGACAGCAATTAGTGCAGTAAGAGGTGACTAGGCTGCAGCAACTGTGAACCATGCTTCAGGGAAGAACCAGTGACAGACAAAATTACATTAGGGAAGTTGATCTCACCTCCTTAAAACTGTTCAAAGATGACTGCCTTTGAGGGAAGCACCAGATCAAACACAGTATTTAGAAGCCTAGGGACTAGGGCTTTGGATGGAGCTTACTCATGAGAGCACAAAACAGATGGCTTGTCAGGGCTCAGGTGCCAGGTAGCACAAGTGCAAAGTGATAGCTCAGCCAAAACAGCCAGGTCACTGCTAACGAGTCAGCGCATCTTCTATCTACCAAAACTTTCTCTGTTGTGAGGGGAACAAGACAGACTGCGGAGGCATCTGCTAGTGTTTGCTGAAGGTTTCGGTACAAACCTTTCTTCAGCAATTGTGCTTTTTTTGCACGTTGTACCAAAGATCTGAGCTAACCAACCATAGGCATCATGGGAAAGCTGGAGAAGGTGGCAAGCCCAGAATTATCCAGCCTCAGCAGGAAAATGAGACTTCTTGGCAATGCTAAATTGGAACACTAAATTGGAAAGTGGGAACTTACACGAAGGATGCTCCTGTTGTCACCACTGCTTATTAAAGTGGCAGTGCTTTTCAGAGATTCAGGCAGCATGGGCTGAGCAATGCCCCAAGATGAAAAGCTCCCCATCTCTCACTTGGAGGAATGCTGTGCTCCTGGGCAGAATCAAGCACAGGAGCGATGTGAAAATCTGAATGTAGGAGAGGGAAGACTGTTGGACATTGCATCCAACTAAGCAAGCTCCTCAAAGCCTTTTTTTCTTTTGGATTCAGACCAGGAAAAATCTCATTCAAGAACCATGATGCTTATTTAGAATATCCACTGCTTTTCTAATGAGCTGGGTAAAAGAACACAAAGCAGAGGAACCGTTCTTGCAACTAGAACAGGTTTTCTCACCTTACAAGCTTATCTTTCTGTAGAGATAACGACGACTACAGAAAAAGTCATTAGCTCCCTTTAGGAAGTGTACAACAAAAATAAAACCATATAGAAGATGTGGTTGCAAGATTCAGGAAATACCAGAAATAAGTTCACTTCTGCCACTTCAGTTTGGCTTCCTTTTGCGCACTCACAGTATAACTTTCAATTACCCCTAAAATCAGTGGTTTTCCCTAGGCATCATCATGTCATCACACACAGGACAGCCAAATGATCATTTACTGAGTGTTAGTTGGCATTTGTTTCCTCCCCATTGTTTAATATACAGCCCTGGTCTTATTAACAGGCACTATTTAAAACTTCAACTAAAAAGGGGTAATTACTCTCTCTTCAGAGGACTTTCTGTAATTGTCACTGTACAACAGCAGAGAACTTGACAGCATTACAACCCTCTGAGATGCAGACAGACATAATAGCAGGGAAAGAACAGGACAGCTTGGAGGATGGCATACCACTGACGTGGGAGGTTTGTCCAAAAAAACCCAGAATGTAGTTTTCTGGGAACAGTGCTGATGACCAGCGCTGAAGGGCACAAGAACTAGGCTGCAGGCAGCTCCCTTCCAAGAGTGCACAGCAAAACAGTTGGGTCACAACCAGTCCAGCTGAGCTGGTCTCAAGGCAACACAACACCAAATAATCCTGTTATAATGCAAGAGGTTCAGGACCCCTCTGGTTGCAACTTCCTCCCACAGGTCTTTTAGCCTTTGGACAGCTCTGCTTTGCACTGGCTATCCACAGAATTCCGCTATGCCTGCACCACCACTAGGTTGTTAGGTCCCAGTTTCCTGGGAAAGTTTTGCTGCAGGACAATTGGCAGTATTAAATTCCAGCTGAGATATTTGTTTAAAACTTGGGCCACCTTAACTGAAAATACAGTTTTCCAGCTAAGGCCCCAACTGTTATTAATAAGAAGAAAATTAATCCCCCTATCACTTTCCAAGAAATCAAACAATTGGGGAAAAACATGCTGTTCCTATTTTTTATGAAGACTAGACTCCCAACAAGTGATGGTGGACACCCCTCAAACTTGAAACAATTCCCCTGCATAGTACATCACATCCTCCTTCATGCTGCCTTTACAGAACCCAGCAAAGATGCACAGTTTAGTCCTACCTTGATGTTTGACTTGGAGAATTTGCAAAATATAGTAATCAGGTGCCACAGCAAAAATGTGATTTCTTCTTGTCCTCTAACTTGCAGTAACATTATCTTCTCAGAAGCTGTGGGATACTCAACTACTCAAGATCAACCCAGTATGGAAAGCAAGAAACATTAAAGATAATCATATTATTTATTCCCCATAGTTACTAACTTCAAAATACATTCCAAAGTCCTGATTAAGTCTTACAGTCTACTTTGCCTTCATACTGATGCACAGACATCGGGACATACACAAAAAAGAAATGAAGTAGTTCTGCTCACTCCAATTAAGAAAACAGGAACAACAGGACTTTGCCCCAGTAGTTTGTATCTGACCAACCAGAGGACTTCATTGTCCAAACAAGAGGATAGTTACAAAGCTACTACTACTGACTTCCCACCTGTCAGGGTCCAAGAGCACCAGCTGCTGTAGTGACCTGGGGACTGACCACTGATACCCTTGAGGGTCTACTTAGCTACCCTTTCATTGAGGGCGATTATCACCCAGGATAGTTTTCATAGCTTAAAGACTGTTTTGTGATTTTAATTATCATTCTCAAGACAGAAAACGTGCCATAATTGATGACAAAGAAGTTAATCCATGCGGCCAAGAAAGCCAATGGCATCCTGGCCTGCATGAGGAATGGCGTGGCCAGCAGGAGCAGGGAGGTAATTGTCCCCCTGTACTCAGCACTAGTGAGGCTGCACCTGGAGTACTGTGTCCAGTTTTGGGCCTCTCAATATAAGAAGGACATTGAGCTGCTGGAGCATGTCCAGAAAAGGGCAACGAAACTGGTGAAGGGACTGGAAAACAAATCTTATGAGGAGCAACTGAGGGAACTGGGCTTTTATAGTCTGGAGAAGAGGAGCCTGAGGGGAGACCTGATCGCTCTCTACAACTACTTGAAACGAGGTTGTAGTGAGGTGGGTGTCGGTCTCTGCTCCCAAGTAGCAAGTGACAGGACAAGAGGGAATGGCCTCAAGTTGCACCAGGGGAGGTTTAGGTTGAATATTAGGAAAAACTTCTTCATGGAAAGAGTAGTGAGGTGTTGGAACAGGCTGCCCAGAGAGGTGGTTGAATCACCATCCCTGGAGACATTCAAAAAAACACGTAGGCATGGCACTCCAGGACATGGTTTAGTAGGCATGGTGGTGTTAGGTTGACAGTTGAACTTGATGATCTTGGAGATCCTTTCCAACCTTAGGGATTCTACGATTATATTATTATGCTGATTGAAAACCACTAAAGCAAATGGAACTATCAAAAATAAGTCTGACCCCAGACTGTAATAGTTTATGTGCAACAAAACCATCTTCTCACAGCAAACCAAGACTTCCTTCTGCAGAGAAGTCCTTTAATGATTTTGGCATGTTGAATTCACCCAAAAGGTTCAGAGAGAGAACAAATTTTGATCAAAAAGCTTGTTGAGAAGTTAGTGAGCAGCAGCAAAAGTTACAAAACACTAGCTGCAATCCCGTTGGCCTGTCATACTCATGAAAAAAAAGTTGTTTTCCTAACTTGATTCTGTTTATTAGAGTGGAAAACCCTCTTATTAGCACTCATAGCTATGAGCCTTCAAGGACAAGTCTGCTGTCCCTGTGCCCTGAACTCCTGCCCATTCTCATGACCACCCAGGGAGCTGTAAGAGTAAACTGTAGGATACAGGATGACTTGAGAAGCGCCCGGCACCAAGTTGAGAGAAAACTATGCAGCTTTTCCACTTCTTTTCAGGATTTGTTTTATTTCTCTACATTGCTGCTAAAGTATTCAAACACAAAGAGAAAGCTTAATTTTCAAGAGCCTGTATCCTAACAGCCCATGGTGTCATGATCCAACAAAAGTCATCGCACGATTTCAATGCCCATGTATGGGTCTTTTATAACAAAGGCACTGACAGGAAGGGCACCCTGCGCAGCTGAGTAAATCTGCAGTTATGCTGCAGAGGGCTCAAGCAAATACCTCCAGCAGAAATATTGAGCTCAGTGTCACACACTTCATAGCTCAGACGCATTCTGCATACTCACAGCACCAGGGCTGGGTTTGTAGGAAGCACCTGTGCTAGAATGAGGTGAGGTGGCTGTCTTGCTTTAACCCTGACAGGGCGCCCTCACCTCTGAGCAAAGTGCAAAAGGGGAAATTCCAGCCTCCAAGTCCCATGTTGAGCTCAGACAAGTACATGTAGTGCGGTCCCGGCCATGGTCCTTGACCACTGACTCTAGAAACCCAAGTGGCACTCTATTACTCAGCAACATATTACTCTGACATTGTTCACAGGTACAGTTCATACAGCCATGGAAATTAATGCTGACTCACCCCACAGGAAGGGGGAATTTCCCTCCATTCCCATCTCTTCCTCTCCCATACAACAAACTGACAAATGGTCCTGTTGGGTGTGAGAGCGGTCAGACAAGGTCTCTGACATGGCCTGAGGATGTCAGTGCTCCTCTGAAGGACACACAGTTACTTCCCAAAGGGTCATTCCTTTCTTGATACCACCATGATGTTGCTCAGTCCATGGTTTCCTAGAAGACATGTAATCTCATCCTGAGCAGCAGGTAAGCAAGGCATAAATCCTAAATGCTTCAACAATTTCACTAACATTGACTATCATCCAACATAATATAAAGCTGATCTCGTCTTGAACTACTCTAGCCAATGGACACCAGAGTGTTTTGAAGAGAGCTAGCACAGTAAAAAAATTGCTGCCTTTTCAACTGCTCAGATGTGTTATCCTGCATAGTTATCAGAAGACTAGCAAAACCTGAGACAATTTCCTGCAGACTCAGAATTAATGATGGAAGTCCTGAGCCAGTCTAGATGGGAGTGAAGGCAGGGTCCAAAGCCACTACAGAGAGTACTGTGCCACATGCTCTGCTGTACACTTTTGTGAAAGTTTGTTCAATTGAGAAGACATGGTACGATTTTTACACTGTGGATGATTTAATTCTTCACTGGAAACCAAGATCTACTACTGCAGCAGTACAAGAGGCTGGATTGGCACAGACGGAAGTAGAAAGCACCGACAGTTCTCAGGTGTTACTGCAGCAGGGAAAGGAGTTTGCTATAATCTAAATCATGAGTCCCTGGAAAAATAAAGAATTATTTCAACTTACTAATACATCCCTACTGCTGGCAGACACACCATCTTCCTGCCTAGATGGGCTGACTTCCTAAAACTCTACCTTAACCAGCCCAATGCAACATTCCAAAATAAGCCTGAGTGATGAGCTGTTCTGTCAATGCACCTGCAGACAGAGAGCCCCAATCCTCCTGTTCATGCTGACTCTTCCCAAGCAGCAGATTTCTCCTTCCACATGAAGGCAGACAAAAGTTGTGTGTTTCGCTACCACAGAATCACAGAATGGACAATCCAGATGACGTAGGAATGGTTCACACATAGGCTTTCAGCCACCCAGTGTTTCCGCCAAGATCCAAGGGAATAGGCAATATTCTATACAAATATCTCCCTCACAGGCTTTCTCTCTTCCATCTCCTCCTGTTAATTCAGGCTTAGGCCTGGGAAACACTCTCTTGGGGAACATTTTTCCCCCAAGAAAAATGTAAAATGCTCAATTTTCCCTAGGAAAATTCAGAAATTTTTGCCTTGTAATTTTTCTTTCTAGAATGCTGAAGTGCCACATTTCTTGTTAGGTTCTCCAAGGGAGAAAACCAGCAGTTTCTTGAAGCACTTTTATTCTAGGTCAATTTACTATTCAGATACATGAACTTGAAAGGCCTTGATGAAACACTAGAGCTGTCATCCAAGTGCTTTATTTGTTCATCTTTATGAGCAGACCAATGGTCCCACAGTGCATCACAGTCTGCTCTCCAGTAGCACTAGCATGAGACTTTACAGAGTTGCTTCCAAATGCAAATTCCCATATGCCACATTCCTTAAAGCACGCTGAAGCAAATTAAGAGCTAAGGCTCCAGCTGAGATATCACAACATGCTCACGTTTTCCTTAGAGGACAAGGCAAGTAACAAGACAAGTTTCAAGTAACTGTTGATATCCCTGTTCCACAAATAGCTCTGAGACTGTTTAGTCCCAATGCAGGACAAAACTGGTATGTTAAACATTCACATTTTTCATGGGAGAAAAGTAGATTTTTAATTATTTTTTTTTTTAATGCAGCCTCTCCAGCACCACCTATTTCTACAGGCTGAATCCCATCCCTGTTCAGTGAAAGATTACATTCTCTGTCAAGCAGGAGACACCAGCAGGGCCATCCTCTGGGAATGCACAGTTTAGCAGTCCAAGGCCTGTCCTCATAGATAATTTTATCAAAAGAAATCATTGATTTTCCTTGGATGAGGAAAACAACAAAAGTGATCTGTGCCTAAGAGATCGCAGTGTTTCCCCTATGTGAGCTGTGCTCTCCCATCCGCCCTGCAAAAGGACTCAACTTTCTGTGACAAAACTTCTTTGAAAGTCAAAAACACCAAAGAGAAAATAAAATCATCCCTACTGTTCAGAAGCTCTGCTTACAAAGCCAGAAGTACTTTACTAGAAATTCAGGTTGCAGAGGAACACGCTGCAACTGCTCAGAGGCATCACGCCTCAGCAGTGGAAGGATGACACATCAGAAAAGAGGGAAAAAAGGAGGTTTTTTTCAACCTCTACATTTAATAAAAGGGTAGAAACATATAAGGTAGGTTTTATGTTCCACTACAGGACATTTTAGATGCTGTCACAACCGTTACATAGTTAACCTTAATTTTGCTGGAATACAAACTACATGGTAGCTCTAGGAGGGACCAGAGCAAGCACTGTGCTGACAAGACAGTGTGACACAGCAGTCAGATCACGTGTCTGGAAGCAAAGCGCACTTGGCTCGGTGCAATACAGCAGACCAAAGCTTCAAACCTCAAGGCCAAGAGCTGTCTGAATGGGAAGCCAAGATGTCAAATCTGTTGCAGAATCAGCATGTGATTGCCTGTTAGCATCAGCAGAAGAGGTGAATGAAAGAGTGGAATGACATTGTCCCAGGTGACTTGAGGCTTGTCAATATGACACCCATCTACAAGAACAGCCTGAAGGCAGATATGGGAAACTGCAAGCCTGTCAGTCTGATCTCAGTGCCAGAGAAGATTATAGAACAGTTCATCTTGAGGGTACTCACCAAGCACATGCAAGACAACCAAGGGATCAGGCCCAGCCAGAATGGGTTCATGAAAGGCATGTCCTGCCTGACCAACCGATCTCCTTCCATGACCTGGTGACCCACCTGGTGGATGAGGGAAAGGCTGTAGAAGTTATCTACCTGGACTTCAGTAAAGCCTTTGACACAGTCTCCCACAGCATTCTCCCAGAGAAGCTGGCAGCTCATGGCTTACATGGGTGCAGTTTTCACTGGATAAAACTGGCTGGAAGGCCAAGCCCAGAGAGTAGTGGTGAACGAAGCTAAATCTAGTTGTTGGACAGTCACAAGCAGTGTTCCCCAGTGCTCAATCTTGGCACCAGTCTTGTTTAGTATCTTTATCAAGGATCTGGATGAGTGGATTGAGTGCACCCTCAGTAAGTTTGCAGATGACACTAAATCAGGAGGAAGTGGCAATGTGCTTGAGGGGAGGAAGGCTCTAGACAGGCTGGATCATTGGGCCAGGGCCAACTGTATGAAGTTCAACACAGCCAAGTGCCCAGGTCCTGCACTTTGGTCACAATCACCCCTGACAATGCTACAGGCTTGGGGAAGAGTACCTGGAAAACTGCGTGAAGGAAAAGGACCTGGGAGTACTGGTAGACAGCCGGCTGAACATGAGTCAGCAGTGTGCCCAGGTGGCCAAGGCAGCCAACAGCATCCTGGCTTGTATCAGGAATAGTGTGGCCAGCAGAAGTAGGGAAGTGATTGTCCCCCTGTACTCATCTCTGGTGAGTACTGTTTTCAGTTTTGGGCCCCTCACTTACAAGACAGACATTAAGGCCCTGGAGCACGTCCAGAGATGGGCAACAAAGCTGGTGAAGGGTCTGGAGCACAAGTCTTATGAGGAACAGCTGAGGGAACTGGGGTTGTTTAATCTGGAGAAGAGGAGGCTGAAGGGAGACCTTATTTCTCTCTACGACTACTTGAAAGGAAGTTGTAATGAGGTGGGTGTTGGTCTCTTCTCCCAAGCAACAAGTGATAGAACAAGAGGAAACGGCCTCAAATTGCTCCAGGGGATGTTTAGATTGACTGTGAGGAAAAAATTCTTCACTGAAAGAGTGGTCAGGCGTTGGAACAAGCTGCCCAGAGAGGTGGTGGCGTCTGCATCTGTGGAGGTGTTCAAAAAGTGTGTAGGCATGGCACTTCGGGACATGGTTTAGTAGATGCGGTGGTGTTGGGTTGACAGTTGGATTCGATGATCTTAGAATTCTTTTCCAAGCTTAAAGATTCTATGACTTGCAAACAAGAATAACTGCATGTGTGCAAATAGATCTTTGTAAATATTTGTGCTGGCAACACTGGTGAAAAGAACAAGCATATGGGAGAAATAACTTTAGCTCCTTCCTCCAGTAAGAAAGAAGCCTGAAAATAGAAAATAAAATTGCAAAGATGCAAAGCTAAAGGAGAACAATCAGACCACAAGGCGACAACAGGCAGAAGAGCACAAGTTGGCACTTGGTCTCTTCTTCCAAGTAACAAGCGACAGAACGAGAGGAAATGGCCTCAAGTTGCATCACGGGAGGTTTAAATTGGATATTGGGAAAAACTTCTTCCCAGAAAGAGTAGTGAGGTGTTGGAACAGACTGCCCAGAGAGGTGGTTGAATCACAGTCCCTGGAGACATTCAAAAAACTTGTAGACATGGCACTCCAGGACATGATCTAGTAGGAGTGGTGATGTTAGGTTGACGGTTGGACTTGATGGTCTCAGAGGTTCTTTCCAACCTTAGGGATTCTATGATTCTATAAGTTTTGACTAGCAGCTCTAGAATGACAATCCTGTGGGATAACTTGCTCTCAAGCCATGCTACTCCTCTGAGGAAAAAAAACAACACTAGAGGAGTCCATTTCAGAGGTAGCTTTAATACACTGTGTACCAGTAAGGTGATCCTGAGGCGAGTGGAGTACATCGATCACACATCAGGGAGGGCTTAGCAAGTATGTTTACTGCAGAAGAGCTTCAAGGCCAGTCTGATCTAATTTCTTTCTTACTGAAGATGTGTGTGTATCTCATAACAATAATGCTGCTTCCTTGACTCCAGTGGACACGTCCTTGATTCACATCAGAGCAAAAAGGATGAAGAATCAGGCTCACTCAGCTTCTCTCATGCTTTCTTACTCTTTTCCCCTATGGTTTAATGCCATCCATTTGCTCCCCAATATAGACTGCACCAACTTGCACTTCCTGCTTTAGACCAGAGATGTTTACACATACTACTTCTAAAAGGTATTTTGAACACAAATTCACTCAATGGTTGGGAGAGAAGCATGATAACATTTCGATTTCTCTAAATCCAAACTCCCTGGATGAGGGACACTCCAGTCCTTAAACAGTTGCACAGAAAGATATCTGCTCATATGTGAGAGGAACATCAAAAGACAATCACTGATCATGCAAAAAGCTGAGCTGGTGACAGTATTTGACTTGCATAAATAAGCACTCACATGCATACAAAGTGGATGAATGTGATGCTTCCAGAAAGATGTAGCTAGGTGGTGTAACCCAAGTCCTTTAGTTCAGTGGTGGACAGAACAAAGGTTTCCTGTCTTGAGTCCTTAATTTACCCCTACAAACTCAAGAAGGTAACGTTTTTACAGTGAGGGTGGGAAGGTAGTCATCACAGAAGAACCTGAGTCAGATACTTCCTAGATCGCAAGGGTCGAGGCAGACTAACACAGGGAGAAGTCATCAGAAACCCACTAATAAAAGGTCAAATTCTCTATAGAGTGATCAGCACAGCTCTATATACCTTGAGAGCAACTTTACTATCACCAACTTTTTTCCTTGTAACTTGACAACTACAGGCATACTCGATCAGGTGGAAATGGCAGGCAACAAACTGAAGAGCAAAGATGTTAAAATAAAAGTCTTTGTGTTTCATACTGGAAATGCAAATATCCCGTGAAATTGCAGTGTGTGGAGAAACTGGAGAGTACAGAAATGTGTCGGCTAATTTCAGTTGTCAGGTGAGATGAACAAGCCAGGACATGATCCTGCACTCCTCAATATCACTGCAAAAATTATTTGTATGGCAACAAGTAGATACTTGCCAGCCACATCATCAGCCACATTCAAAGCTCTTACACACATCTAGGAGGCAACAAATCCTCTACTAGCAAAGGTGCATGATACTCTAGAGAGTATATAATGATATACACCACCCCCCACCCACTTTGGAGGTAGCAAACACTAGTTGTTTGGCTAAAATCTAAACAGCTTCCCTTCACAGCTGTGCTTTCTAGCCCTTGTAACTTACAGACCTCAGTTTGGCATATAACTCTTCATCTTGTGTGTAGCTTCCTTGACCCCCTATGGTGCTCCATCCGGCTCTGTGAGAGCCGGACACCCTGTAATTTGTGCTTAGCTGGCTGGAAGGCCGCACCAGCATCCTGCTTTCACTTCGGTCTGAATAGTCCAAGTGATAGCAGTCCACTTTGATAGTGAGGAACTCCCAGAAGCTACCTTCAAACAGGGCAGTGGAGTCAAACATCAAATACATTGCTTTGAAGTGCAAGACAGAGTGAAGCACCCCACCTTGGCATGTAAAACCACAGCTGGGAATGGCAGATGTATCTTTCTGCACACCTGCTTTAGTGCAGACCTACATCATTGTCTCGGCCATAACACTACATAGAACACTCATCTCTCTGCATAACAGTCCTAGTAGGAAGGGTAGATAGCAAAGCATATTTGCACAGCTATTCACTGTTGACCACTGTATATATAGGTGCATAAGAATGGCTGCACAAGGTCAGATAGTAAAGGCCAGTTGAGAAGTCTGCTTCCAGCAGCAGATAGCACCAAGTGCTCTAGAAGGAATATCATGATTAGGATACATGTATGAGTCATCCTTCTGCATATGGCCTGAGCTCAAGTAGCAGACTGTTGTTTAGGGCTTTCCTAACAGGAAGTTACATCAGGATTCATTGGGTTAAGAACCTCTCAACCTCCATGTGTCAGATCCATTTCTTAATTTATTAATAATCTACAACATACTGAAGCAATGAAATCCCCAGTTTAATCACACAGTCCTGACAGATCTTTAACCCCTTTTTAGGAACCTCACACAACAAAAAGACTACACTCTCCATAAGCCCTAAATATATGAAAAGTTAACAGCACACGAACCCTACCTTCCAAGAGCAGATGCAAAGTCACAGCACAGGCTCAAGGGAAGCTGGACCAGGAAGTCACAGGACCAGGGAATACCCACCATCTCTTTCTGAGAAGGGCAGCTATTATCCCAGAGATAGGAGGGCAGCATGCAAATAGGGGAAATCTGGCTTCTCTTGTGGGTGAAACCACAAAAACTTTGTGAGGCTTTCTTTTCCTTCCTTCCTCTTCCTCTCATTCTGCCCACATACACACCCTGTGCAATCCAAGCATGAAGACAAAGAACAGAAAACAATTGAGTATTACAAGGGATCCTCTCAAAGAAATCTGCAAAACCTGAGACATTAAGAAAGTTGTAGGCTGATTAGCAGGTAATACCTCCTAACAGGCAGCATCTGTTAATAAAAGGTCTTGTGGTTTATTCTGAACAGGTGCTCAGCTCTACTCAGTTACTCTCCACTGAGATCCTTTGCTTCTGGATCTCTGTGTTCACACTCCATGCTTTATGGCATGAAGTAGAACAGTGGGCAGGTTGGGAGATCTTTTTCCCTGGATGCCACAGTCTATTAATGCATGTGCAAGACTTATCTTGATTTTTTTCCATCAACGTTTATAAGTAAAGCTTGTGTAACCTTTGCTAGTATTTCTCAGGTGACAATCAAAGTGCCTGCAGAGAAAAGGAGGTAGCAGTACATGGTGGTCAAACCTCTCCCAAGACTTCCCTTCAAAGCTGTCCACACAATGTCACTGCCCAACACAGCACTCTCAATTTTTACATAAACACGCTCAGTGATCTTCATCCAGGACAGCTATCTAGCCCAATACCCTCTTTCTGATAATGGTAAAAAGAGGATTCTTCAGGATGAATATAAAAACACATGTGCACAGTATGGGACCCCGCTTTATACCTCCCAGCAAGCAAAATTTGCTGACTTCCTGAGCTGAGGTCTTTTAACAGTCAGTCATGGACTTACTTTCCACAAATGTATCTAACCCCTATGATCAGGTATATTTCTAGCCTCTAAAATATCCTGTAGCAATTCATTGCACTCAATTCCACGCTGTGCAAATGCTGCTTACTTTGGCTTACCTACTACTCAATAATTTCACCATATGCCCCTGCATTTATACTACAAGCAATCATGAGTGAAACATATTTCACTTCTCTGTTAATAAATGCACCAGTCTCCAGCACATTGCCTCTTTCTAAACAGAAAAGCTTTGCATAGTCACTTTGCATATGAAAGCTCGTCATCCTAGTTGCCCATCTCTGCATTTCCTCTAGGTCTACTTTAAAGTTTCTCCGATAAACTGGCCGGACCTGCCCGCAGCATTGCAGATGTGGGTGCAATACGGATTTATGTTTCACTTCGCTCTGAACTCTCTGTTTGCCTTTTCCACACCCACTAAGAGCTGGAGTGAAGTTTACAGCCAGCCACAATGATTACAACAGCCTTCGAGAGGGGCAAGAGGTTATTTGCAATGGCAGCATATGTCCCTAGAGCAAGCTCTTATTTCCCACTCACATTGCTTTGCAGTGATCAGTAACTAATCTCATTTGCCATATTCTCATCCAGATTCGTGAGATCCTCTGGCAGCCTGTTAACGGGCAGGGTGATGCAACTGCCTTTGCTTTGCAAATATATGGGGATTTTTGTTACTCATCTCCAAGTGAAGTGCTTTGCTATGAAAAAAATCCACACATACACTAACAGATAACGGTGGCGGTAGAATGTTAAATAGTCTAAATACTCATTAAATGATTTCATAACTGCACTATTGCTGTATCTTCCAGTGCCAGTGGTCTGAGAGTGGGTACACTGCTTCTTGAGCCACATCTGGAAGGCAAGACTCCCACCTCCAAGAATGGAAATAGTAGAGATACCCAACTCATCACAGTGTCTCTAGGAGAAAAAAGGTCTAACCTTGCCCCAGTGAGGTCCTCTTAGCACTCCAACATGCTGCACTTCTCCAGTTCCTCCCCTGTTGGCATTGAGTACCTTCTCCTGCTTGTACTGCTGGTGCCAACTGCAAGCACCTGTTATTGGCTCCTGTGCAGCTGGGGATCCCCATTCCTGGAAAACCAGCTATTACATCTGGCTCGCTTGTGATGCTTCCTGCTCACAGCTAAGTCACACAGTGCTGACTGTGTAGCCATCACCACAAGACTGACAGGCTCACTTGCATGCTCCAAGCAAATTTGCAGCTGATTTGTAGTGGTCAAAGCTTGGTGGCATGGGGAACTACACCAGCATCCTTCATGACACATGCTAGCAGCTAGAGATCAGAAAAAGCTCACAACCCTGTTGTGGTCCACTTCTGTGCGTGGAAATTCTAGACCTGCTGCTCATCATCCCAAGGTCTCTCCATTGTTTGGGCTGCAAATGAAGCGAGGTAACCACAGAGACCCAGGGGTTTCCTCACCCACGTGAAAAAGATTCCTACAGAGATGCCATGGGAGGAAACTGAGTGCTTGTATGAGGCACTAGGAACAAATCCCAGCAGATAAAAACAGCAAGGTGCAGAGCTCTCTGCACTATGCCAGAGTCTAGGCACATATTTCCCTATCACCAGCATTAGCAATAGTCTGTAGCAGGTTTGACAAGTAGTAGAGTTCTTATGTTTAGTATGGAGAACAGCCAGCAAGTCCAGAACCACAAGCAGCAGCATAGTGCTGTTGCAGTAGGACATATTTGAGGGGTACTGGCAAATTAAAAACACAAGAAAACTTAGCTTGCCTAGGGAATTACATACAGGAAGTGAATGTAAGATCTGAGTCCTAAGAAACCAGGAGCATTCCCTTTCCTGATGCTATAAAGAAGCTAGAAGAAATGCTTTGGATTTCACTTATTCAAGTTTTCTCTCCCGTCTGTACAGTCCAACAAAATTGCCTTGTATTCCAATCAGTATTCTTTCAGGAATTAGTCAGGAAATCCTAGAGGAACAGCAATATAATTATCACATTTATTTTTGGTGTCAAGAAATCAAAAGGATTACAATTGTACAGACTAAGTTGGATGTGTTGTAGGAGGAAGCTAAGCCATGAATAAAAGGCAATAAGCCAGAAGGGGACTGTCCATTTTGAAATTATCTTGCCATAGATAAAAATCAGCAGCTGATTTTGATTTAAAGGTGACCTGTGTGCTGATTTTGGTAAAGCCATCAGTGTTTCACATGTGAAGGCAGTGCTTTTGGCTCAGTTCTGCCCGACTTGCACACAGTCCCAAATCCCCTTGGGGAATGGCAGCATAATCAAGCACAATCACAACAGGAGCCCCACCATCTCAGCTGGCTGGAACAGAACCTGTCACTGCAGGAAGTATTTGCGCTGGCTATGTAGGATGTTGAGCTCTGACTGCTTCAACAAAGGCCAACATATCCGGAACAATGACACCGTGGACGCCATGTGACTACCCTAACCACACACTGAGAGGGGAAGAACCAGTCTACACAGAGCACACACTTGGGATGTGAAGATCATCTCCATGCACTCTGCAATAACCAAGAGTTATCTTCACAAAAATCAAGCAGCTGGAAAACTCTGAGCTGTGCTGGAAACCCCACGAGTGCTGTCAGAACCATCACTGCAGCTTTAGCACTGTGCTCAGCAGTTTGCAGGAAGAGCCAGAAGCAGGGGTGCAATGGAGGGAGCCGCAGCTCTGCTGCATGGGATGGAAGATCTGTCCCAGAGCTGCCCTGGCAGGTGACTGGAATGTGCCTGGGCCCAGCTTGAGAGTATGAGGAGGGATGAACCAGAGGCTTAGGAATCACTGGAGCTGCACCACCACTGGTCTGCATTTCTGTCAGAGTCATGGAGAGGGCCATGGGTCTGTGTCTACAAAGGACATTATCTGTAAATGTCCAAAGACTGCTCAATTAATACAAACAGGTACATGAAAATCTATTGGTATAAAAAGAAGATAAATTCAAATGACAAAAATATAGTTTAGAATACAGATAAATTGAAACAGCAGCTGGAGGCAGAGCTGCCAGGTCTCACATCCCTCAGAGTGTGCATAGGCAGGTAATGCATCTAATTAGGAGCAGCTTCCAGGAAGCAAGTCTTCCCCATGGAATATCCCCCAGCCAGGGAAACCCAAGTAAAGCTTTCCCTACCATGTGACATGTACTTTATGGCCTTGCTAAGCAATAACTGATAAACTGCAGGAGTTAACTAGCAGGGATTGAAAATCATGTATTTCTTGTGCAAAAAGTCAAATAAATGTCTTCACATGTACGCAGAGAGATGCACAACTGCCACAGGCTATTTTCTGTTTGCTGCTTTGCTACCATCAGGTTTAATGTCTGCTGGACATCTTGCCCATTGCAAGCTCAGGCCCATCTCCAGAGTCATTTCTTCCTGGCACCAGCAGACACCTCCTTCCCATGCCCTGTTCTCAGTGCCACAGAGAGAGCACTGAATTCTAGTGCTACCGTGTCACCACTCACGGAGATTTGAAACACACTGGAAGAAGAGACACCAGCAACACTGTGAAAGGGGCCACAAAGAGCTAAACAAGTTGACTTTTTCAGCAGTTATTCCTGCAGCAAAAGCCCAAGAGACGGATCAAATCTGTAAATCTGCCTATGGTTCTTGTGGGAGGAAACAAATACCAGTGCACACTCTGGAATGACTGATTCAAAATAAGCTTATGCAATCTCCACGTTGTGTTTGAACATGAGTCCAGACCATGGGCTACTGGAGCTGTCCTGTAAGGACAAGGGCATCTCAACTGCAAGACTGGTGAATGTAAAGGAAGGTGACCTTGCACCCAAGCCAGCGAGAGCTTCCCTGTGCCAACACTGCCCAGGGCAGGCCTGGGCGGTATCGATATCTTTCCTCAGGTCCAAGCACCCTTTCTCAGGGATAGCACTGCTCAGACATTGGCAGGTCCAAGACCATATCCATGTCTTAGCATGGAGATCAAGTCTGACTCCCATGTGCCACGAGCTGCTTCACTCTCTGTTCTAGGCACAGGCACGTGGGAAGATGCCGCCCATCTGCCCTACGCTGTCACATCCAAGCACCAGCTCCCAGCCCTGCCAGACAGCATGGCACAGCCAGTCTTGAGCTGGTGCAGAGAAAGAGGCAGGGAGCGTGACAAGCAACCAGGGTCTCCTGCCTTCCCTGCCCTTCTTGCACAGCCTTTGTCCTGGTGCAGTAACAGCCAGACCCTTGGGGTCCTCGCACCAAGATGCTTGGGGACAGTGCTGTTTGAGCGCGCAGCTTTTCCACCACCCTGGTCTGTCACCCAAGTATGTCCTTACTTAGCTTGTGCTAAATGCCAGCCTTGTTAAATGCCATGGCAAACCCCCCCCCAGTCAGACTTGCGTGCTGGCAAGGAAGGGGGTGATGGAGCCTCATCCTGTAGCTTCCTTAGAGAGAAACAGACAGCTCTGTCCAGAAGGGCTGTCAATTTAGGCAAAAAGTTTCCAAGCTGAGGGTGACACAAAACCCATTGCAAAGCAGCAACGCATTGATTTACATGAAGTGTCACATGTAGAACCTGCAGACATTTATCATTCATTATTTTTCTCCAAATTCACCCTCATATAACTGTTAATAGGAAGGTAAGCTTTACTGTCCCTGTCTCAGGAAACTGAGGCACAGAGTATTAGATTTGTGATGGATTTGCTGATCTCCCAAGCCAGCTGTCTCTCCTGTGAGCATTGCAGCCTCTTTGTACGATGCTGAAGGTGAGCAGCCCAGCAGTGTTCACCCGAGCACAGGTAGCAAGGGCCAGCTCTTGTGCACAGAGTGAGATGTTGGGGCAGGTGAAAGAGCCGTCCCAAGAGCAGTCACAAAGAGGCACCAGAGCACAGGGCTACACTTCTCAGCACAGGATATAGGTTAAAATGACTTCCAGTGCCAGGTCAAGCTAAGAGAGCTGTGAGAGGTTGTGGTGGCAACCCCAGAAAGTGCTGCAGCTAGTCACAGGTTCCTCTGTCAAAACGTGGCCTAAACTATCTCCTTCATCAGAATTAGCCACCTGGAGCTGGTGTTTATCAATTTGAGATAAATACCCATCTACCTTCCACTTACATAAGTAAGCCCTGGTAATCCAAGCAGTCTCTCTCTTTGACAGAAAAGAAAACTTAGAAGGCTTACAGTAAGTAAAGATGACTTTATTTTCTGATAAGGTCTAAGTTTCAGTATGTTTCTTGGTTTAATACTAAAATCATACCTACTCCCACTTCTTTATCTCTAATAAGCTAGACCATATCATCAATATCAAGTCACAAGGAATTCGTTAGCAGTGCTGTTTGAGCATAGCCTTAGTTTCATGCTGCAAGTTCATCATGTCATATTGCCAATTTATCTGTAATTTGTTGCTGGTTTAACTGGCAGTGAGAAAAATATCCTCTGCTTTACTAAATAAATGAAACCCTGAACAAGGCATACTGTTTTGCTAAAGGAAGTCTGACTCGTTTAGACTTTACAGTAGAAAAATCAACGTTTTCTGACCCAAAGACTTTCCTGAGCCTCAGTTTTCAGACAAACTTTAACAACATATGAATTCTTACTGGAAAGTCAGTCTTTATATTACAAATCAGGTGTCTGGATCATTTCAGTATCTGGATGGCAAAAACACAAGGTCTAACATTTGTTTTAGCTTATAAACATTCTCCTGAGACAAAAACAAAGACAAACACTAGTTAACTATCTCACCTTGGAGTCTGTTTGAGTTCCCATGAAATTCAAACACACTGCTCCATCAAAGGGGCTATCCCAGCTCCTGTTGGCTCAAAACTGTATCAAGAAAAGAGAGTCTTAATGTTGTTCCCATAAAAAGAAAAGTAGCACGAGTCAAAGTGAAATCCAGAACTTTCCAGTGGTTCTTTTAAAACCAGTGGCTTTAGGAGTAAGCTTGATATTTGACAGTTGCTACATGCCCATAGCTGTGTTTAAAAATACAAATGCTCCTCTTGATTTTACTCACATTGAGGTGGGTTAAAATAACTCCAATGAACTAAGCAAAGTTACATCTCAGAAAGGAGGATGCAAGTGGGAAAAGATTAAAGCCCACAAAGTTTAACTTCTCTAAGTGGGGATTTCTGTTTAAAAATATATCAGTGTGACTTATCCACCACTGAACTCCTGACACAAGCCTGTACGCTTCCACTCAAGAAACATCCCATTGCTAAAACACAAAACCAGCTCATTTCTTTCCAGCTATGTTCAAAACAGTAGTTTCCAGCCTCTTCAAACAACAGTACCACTTTAACAGAAAGAGAAGCCAGGCCTAGAAAGCCACTGCTTTGTACTTCAATTAAAAGGACACAGATAAACTGCTCCCAGCCTGCTCCAGTGGCATGCCCCCTTGTTTTCCCTGGTGGTACACGAGTGGGGGAGGAATCAAACCAAGGAATCAACCTTGGGGAGCACTGCTAGGAGTTCCCAGCTTCTCCAGCTGCCTTTTGCAGCCCAAAGCATTCCATTTCCAATGAAAAGGTGGAGACATCAGTCCTGCTTCATCAGGACCCTCTGGTTGTTTGATCTGAGCTCTGTACTGGTTCTGGAGAGTGGCCACAGTAGAACCATATAGGGCTGGAAAAGGCATCCATGGAAAATAAACTCAGCAGAAAGCAACAATATGAGAATGGGCCGGGGACTGGGGAGCAGTTGTCAGAACAAGCAGGAAACACAGGGAAAACTGAAGATCAAAAGAAATGTTGGGTTAGCTGATGTCTAACAGGCTGTCCGTTAGCAAAGACTTTGAAACAAATACTTTGAGTTGCAATTTTAATATCCACAAGCAGGAGTAAACAGTGCCTCTAACTCCACATTGCTAGAGGTGTTTTTAATTTCCACCACTTCTAATTCTGGACCATCTCCTGAACTCAAATCAACACCATCAGACCAGTACTACAGCAGGTACTAAATGGGTAAGGGTAGATCCTCCCTTAATAGGGACACGCTTGGCTGAGGGTGGGCCAGCATGGAATGTAACAAAGGTTCAAAGCCCAAGATAAAAGCCGCAAAGTGGTATAGAAAGTGGATCACAGAAGGAGCTGCAGAGATCTACCACATGCTCACTCTCCGTTCTTACATTCTGTCACAGTCATCTGCTACAGGCCACCCTGACCTTTCTTCCGCTCACAGTTTCAGGAAACAGACCATGGAGGCACTCAGGGTTTTAGGCAAGAGTGAAGAAAGCCCTGGATGTGATGTGGAGGTGAGCAAAGCAGGTGCAGCCTTGGGGTGCTGTGCTCCGGCTGCAGGTGGGCGAGCTGCACGGTCTCTGTCCCCTGCTCAGCTCAGCCTGCTGGAACATAGGCCCTGCATGGTACCACAGCAAAACATACATCACACAGCAGTGGTGGTAAGTTTAATTTTTCTATGGCTGCCTGATGACTTTTTGATCATGCCAAGCTGACCCAGGCAAAACCACCAAAGCCTCTTGACTCTACGGAAAAAAGGTAATTACCTCCAGCAAATATGACTTTTCATATTTAAGTTACACCATTGTTAAAACACAGAAGTGAAACCACTGTTGAATGGGAGTTAGCAATACAAGCAACAAGTATTTTAAATCTGTACCGACAAATCAGCAGGCTTCTAACTTTGTGTAAGAGCAATTATGATGAGTAGGACACAGGCTTTGTCTTGGAGCCTGGCTGCAGGACCATCAGTTCAGAGAAAGGTTGCAGCAACTACACACCACTCCAAGCATACATGGATAAGGAAGCACCACCTTCGCTTTCCAAATCCCTCTCTAGTTTTTTTTAATTACCCTACCTGGGCAAGAATTCTTTGAGAATCCCTCACTTCCTTCATCATATCCCTTACCAACACAGGGAAATCACAGCTCTGTCATCTAGTAACAAGCTTTCAAATCATGGACTTAAACCACTGAATGTGCGCAGAGCCACTTTCCTGAAATCAGCGTTCTCTTGATTTATCTTGGCTTATCTCGCCTCAGCAAACTGGGGGCTTGGAAAAGCTTAGTTTAAATCTCTGCAAAATTCTGTAGCTAAACCAGTTACAAATGCCTGCTTCCATATATTTTCAGCAAACTGGCTTCCACTGATTAACTCTGTGCTCAGAAACTACCTCCAACTTACAGCAGTTTAACCAACAACTTGTCTGAGAGCACTGAACTGGATGAAGGCTTATAGATCAAAGCGAGTCCTGTGCTATCATGGGCCTGTCATTTAGTGCCCCGTAGCACGTCATTTTAGGAAAAGGCTAGACGTCTTGACACTTGCCTTTCTAGGAGGCAGATATTCTAGACTCTGATGGTTAGAAAACCTCCTGGTTTGCAGCCCAGGTACGTTCATTACCATTTCTCATAGTTTTTTTCTTCTGACAGCACTGTCCTTCAGTTTAGGCTCCCATCCCTTCCAAATATTCAATACTTTCATTTTGCTTAGCCTTCCTGCAGGCTTCCATTCAACGTGATCTTGTGTAATAATTGCCCAGCATCCTTGGATATCCACATTATCATTCTTCACCACTGCACCACACAGGGGACCTAGGGCCCATCAAAACACACCTGGTAGATCCTCACACTAAATTTGCCTTTTTCACAAGAACATCATATTGATGGTTTGTAGTCATCCTGTGATCAGCCAGTACATTGATATCTTTTTCCTTCTCAGTATTTTCTAACTGATGAGGCTCCTGCTTAAGAATAGGTTTTTGTTATTAGTCACTGAGCACCCTTGCACACTGTACTGCTAAGTTTCAGCCCATTTCTACTATTCTGGTCTCAGCATTCCTGGTATGAAATTCTGGCCCTTCCCCATGCTGAAGTTGCTTCCTAACTTCTATCCAAAAAACATTTTGTTAATCAGCACCAGTTTTTTGATCTAAAGGAATTAATGAAAATAGATAAGGAGTACTCCTTACGTCCAGCCATCTCAATATCTCCGATTTGGTTTTGCTGGTTGTCTCCCAATAGAGCAACTCCTAATGCACTTTTTAGCAATTCCCATCTTTTCTAACAAGGAGTCATTTCTTGTGAACTTACATATTGAATGACTGGATGAAGGGCTAGAGAAGTTATACTGATGAAATCTAAGTTGTGAACTTCAACTAGTTAAGCTAGATAGGTGCAAATACCTAGATGCTCATTCTCACTTAAGGAACTGCTTATTTCCAGTTAGCTCTGACTCCTAAGGGGCTGAAACCAACACACAGCAGACTTAAAGAGTTACTGCTTGACAGCCAAATGTCTATAAGTATTTGTGAGTTGGAGGCACTAGCATGGTTATGCATCAGCAGGGAGAGTTCACAACTGGCCTGTGCTCAAGTACAGTTCACCCATGATCAAGAAAGGCCAACACACACACACATTTCCTGCAGCTCAGCAAATGCAGCCACTTCACCTAAAGGCACCTTAAATCAACTACATACCCAAGTCCTGAGGGTTCCTCTACAGGTTCTACCCCAGTTTGATGGGCAAATCAAATCACAACTTTAAATCCAGTCAGCTTTCTTTGTTTACACACACATGGTCCCCATTTCAACCACAGAAATTGTACCACCTTATTTGATCAACTAGTCAACTAATTGAAAGGGGTAGTATTGTATTCTTACAATAAGAACATGCCCTGAGAATTACTTCTGTGCCTTGACACACAGGAAAGGTGTGACATCGACAACAGGGAGCTAGGAAAACCTCTGAATAAGCATTCCAGATATCCAGGACTCAGGCCCCATTGACATTCAAAATCATGCAGGAGCCTAGCTGCTATTCCTGTAACTGCAAACGAGACAGAAGGCATATGTTTAAAGACACTTCTTTAGATTTATTTGGGAAGTTAGGCTGTACTTTCTTTCCAGGCTTCTGAATATTACCAGAGGCTCCCAAACTCACATTTTCATCAAAATCAGCCTTCTCCTCCAGCTTCCTGTCTTGTTTCAAAGCTACCAAAACAAAGATGGATGTTCACATGCATTTAGACTTCATCCATCCAATCACAGCATGCAGATTGATTAGGTTACTCTCAAGCTAGTGATGCTGGGACCATCCCTGAGAGATTCTGCATCTCTGTTAATGGTGAAGTGACCCACACACCTTAGATAAGCTCCCTTCCTTTTACATGGCTATGGTGAAGCATGGTGACTCCCATCCACTTCTCATTGGAAGGGGTCAAAGGTAGGGTGCCTCTAGAGAGACAGGAATGGTTATAGCACACAAAGACCACTTGGGCTTGGAGCCATAACAGTGTTTCAGAGCTCTACGTTACCACTACAGTCAAAGAGCAAGTAGTCCCCACAGGCACAAGCCTCCTGGGCTAGGATAGCTGCAGCTGTAGGACTTGCTTAACTCCAGTCATCACCAAATCTCAAAGCACTAATACGAGAGGCCTCTCAACCACTTTGCAGCAAGAAATAAGAGCACAGACAACCTGCTTTGTAACCAGCACTTAAACTCACTTTTCTTTAAAAAAAATAATCACACTGTCTGGACAGAATCAATGCTCCCTACCATTGTTCAGCCCACAGTACTGGCACATCTTTTCACTGATGGCCAGGGCACTCCACCCTGAGAAAGCTTCATTCTTTTTTACAAACTTAGTCATCTATGACTCATGTCTACATGGGATTTCTCAAAGGGAAAGCAGACATGTAAGGGAAATAATCCAGCTAAATAGATCATTCCCTCCTATCTGCAGCATACTGTCACCAGGGCTCCACCATGCTCCCCAACCTCTTTCGAGATGGCAGTGGCAAGACAAGAGCACTGGTTTCAGTGGTGTCTGCGGGAACCACTAACCCACATAGAGGCCATCAGCTGTCACAGCCAATAACTGCTTGTTTCAAAGCAAGGTTTTATACTTGACAGGCTATTAATAGCATCCTAAAGTCACCTGAGGCCAATCTCTTACCTCAAATGTCACCCCTTCCCAAAACCTCATATTGTTCTCTATTCTACACTGTTACCTTCTCAACACCTCATCAGATATCAAGCATCTGTTTTACCTAATCAGTCATACACAGAAAAGATAAACTGTGCTACAAGAAAAAAAAATGCAGGAGCCACACTAAAAGCATGTCTGCCTGACACTGGAGCTGGATAACAGAAACACCAGAGAAATCCTCTAAATTCAGGCCAGGTTGATGAATGGCCTCAGATACTGCCACTCATACAGAGGTGACAGTACTTTTTTTATCTTCTGGGATCTTTATTGGTCAGTGGTGGGCAAGAAAAACTTTGGCCTGATGGCATCAAATCACAGAAGTGCCTCCCCACTACTCTGCATGGATGAAGAGAAGGATTCTGGATACGACCTGCCCAGAGCACACACATGGCTTAGCACAGCCTGAGGCAACCCAGGCAGGCAGGAATGTTGCCAGAGTACAGATGATGGATTGAAGCATCACCCATCACTGCCAGCTGTAAGCCTCCCACTTAGTGGCACAAGCAACAGCAGGGGGTGCCAAGGAGAGCCACTGGTGACAGAACCACCACAGGAAATCTCAATCCATCCTGCAGCATCAAGCACAGGATGTGAACTCTGTCTGTATTAAAGTTCTTCCCCACGTGCATGCAAAAACAAAGCCTCTCGCAAGTGAGTAAAAGATAAAGGTCACAGCAAACCCAGCGAGTTTCACAAAAAACAGATAATTCTAAAAGAAAAAGAAGAGTTTTGTTCATTTCAGTGAATCTGAGTCAACTTTTCATCTATGTTTTTTGTGAAACTCCTCTGGCTTTCGGTGACCTTTCTCAGCTGCACAGCACCACCAGTCTTCAATATTGGAAGTTAAGCACATCATTGCACAATACAATGAAAGGGAACAGGCCAGGCCTTGAGAGGTGGATCCAAACATCACTCCTGCCTGTGTCCGAGAAGACTTAAACCCAAAAGGTTGTCTATAAGCATGCAAAACCTCTGGACTTCCATATCAATTCTGTCAGAAGGAGTGTAGGGCACCTATCTATATAGCAAGAATGTAAACACAATCATGAAACTTCTATTTCTAAGGGCCTCAGAAGTGCTTGACTTACCCACAATGAGTGACATAAGAAAACACTGCAGAAGAACCTCAGCAAGATGAGTAGCACCCATATGGAGTCCATCCTGGATACGCTACAGAGATTTGGCTAATTTGCTTAGTATGGCTTTTCTGGTTCAGGGTGGGGTGGGGTTTTTTTGGTTTTTTTTCTTCTTTAAAGGAAACAGCAGAGTATGATGAACTCAATGGCAGGAGGAAAACACCATAAGAAAATGTCACTTCCTTTGCATAAAAGCTGTTGAACTAAAGAGACTCTTGTAATGATGCTTGCTGTATCCTCTGGTTTGTTTTGCATCTGTCAGGGAAGGATCAGAATCTGGGTTTTGTTGCTAGCACTACGTCCTCTCCAAGGGACAGTACTGTCTCCCATCATTTGGGACAAAAGTGGCACCAAGGAATTAGACAAAACCAAGGCAAAAGGGTTTATGGGAAATCTTTTAGCACCTTTACATAGTAAGAGATTTACCTTTCTAACAAGAGCTTTAATTGCATTCCTGTTTTCATAAGAAAGCTCTTCTCAGATTGAGTCTCAATTCTGAGTGACTTCAACCACCAGTTTCTATTTCTCATCTCCAGGCACACAATTCCTTCTGTTGTGCCTCTCACTGAGCAGTTTTTGTTTCCTTGGGTGCCATTTTGGAACAGAGCTGCAGTCACCTCATCTAGGGCACCCTCGTTCCTATCACCCTCCCACTACAACTCAAACATCCTGCACATCCCACTACCCTTACCAACACCCGCTGTCATTGCCAACACAACATGCTGTATCTCTGGCTATGAAACAGTGCAGCAGAGGAGGGGGGGAACGTTACTTTGCTGAGTAATGGGTCAGGCGTTGTTGAAGACTCTGCTTTGTGGTTTAGCTGGCTTGCTAACTTACTGCCATAAGCTCAGCAGCATTCAAGCAGAGAGGGGAAGATGTATTTAAGGCATCATACATACACCAGAGAGATTCAGGCAACCTGCAAGTTACTGTAAGTGTGCTAGGATGACCCTGTTGTGCACCAGTTCCTGTTCTTAGATATCTTCTTCTCTAAGCAGCATCTTGGTTCATCAGCTGTACTGTATTTTTTATCATCCTGCTAAGTCAAGAGAGATACCACTCCTGAGCCTGCGTGATTCATGATACTCCTCTGCAGACGCACTGAGCTCAGACCACTCCTTGTGGTGTCTAGCTCTAGTACGACCCAAACTATTGGGATGTCTTGTGCCTGTGTGAGATACCACAGGGCTTGGACCAGCAGCAGTGTGGTAGCTCTAAACTATACTAGCACCCACTGGACCCAGGCTCTGACACAGGCCTGTGCCTGACCTGCAGTTTAAAAAAAGCAGTGCTCTTGCAAAGTTTACTTTGTCATTTGCTTTGCCATCTTTTTGCAGAAAAATGCGCTGACTCAACACCATGTTCCAATGGCAGCATCATGCCTGGCCTCTGCTATCAACATGTCATGGCTGGTTTGGCAGCTTGGGACATCAGTGTTACTTAAGACGCACAGCACAGGCACCAGTAGAGCAATGTTTTCTTCAAAGCCTCCACACTGTAGCAGGTCAACAACAGAATCCTTTGAATCTTGAAAGATTCAAGCATTGCATCAAGCTGTCAACGGAGAGTTGACAATTTGGCAAGTGAGGAATGAGACTGGAGCCCCCAGTAACTTCTCACTACCCAGTGAATACCATCTAACCCTGGGGAATCTCATCCCATGGCGGATGGCTAGAGTCCACAGTGGTTCAGTGGAAGGACTGTGCCTGGTGGGGCGTCTCCTGAGGCTGCATAGCAGTACTGGCCTCTTCAGTGCCTGCTGCAGCAGCACCTGGAGACTGCACACCCACACCTCCAGTAGGCACAGGGACCCTGCAGGTCAGGTTAGCAGAAGTTCACCCTCTCAGTGCCTCTCCATGGCCTTTACACACATCTCCCGAGCAAGGCTCACACTTGCTTGTGAAAGTGCACTCACTGGTGATTCAGAAAATCAAAGGCACAGGAGGGCCACATGAGCAATGTTACATGTAACCACAAACCACATCAGAGCCAGTTAACCAGCTCATATGGTGGGAGAACTTACAGCTCTGAGCTTGCTTGAAAAAAGGATGCTCAGAGGAATCCTGCAATCAGAGGAATCAAAGCATTTTCAGACACTGAAAGAACTGTCTGAACAGCAAAAGACTGAATCCATCAGATTGGCAAAGAAATACCTACACTGGCTCACAGTGAATTTCAGCTGGTTCTCCATTAGAGCAAGAGTTTTCTGGCATGACGAGTAAGTTTTCAAATCTTGTCAATAGAAAGCTGTCAGCCAAATAAGCAGCTGCCTTCAGATAGGAGCACATCCAGACTTGCTCAACATCGTGTTTCAGAAATGTCAGAGTCACTAAGGGCAGGACACTGGGTAGTGGAGGTTTTGACTCATCTTACTAGTGTTAAGGTTTTCACACCCATGGCTGATTCCAGCCCCACAATTTCACAGTTGTTACCCCAAGCTTGGGGCCAGTCATGCAACTTCTGTTAACGTAGTTGGAAAGGCTCACAAGGTCACCTGGTGGGTAAAAATTCTCCCACCTCTAGCTCTTCATCTCACCTTAACCCTCCAAGAAGTATTTTCCCTTGTCGTCATCATCATCTCCCACATGGAGGTCACTTCAGTCACATATGACAGAACAAGACCAGGCTTACAGTGAGTCATTGTGAGCCCAGGTGATCTCCTCAAGTCCTCTTCCAACATCTCCAACAAGACTGTCACTGTGGCAGTGATGAGGCCAGGCTGTAGGAACAAGAAGTCCCACCAGGCTGCAACACATATGCTGCCAAGAATTTGCTTGTTGGGGAGAAAGAGGCCAGAGGCAACTGCACAGCATTCTGCTATAGGGGCAGCAGCTGAAAGATTAGAACAAATCTCGTTAAATAGGGTATGTGTTGAGATGGGACCCCCATCACAAGACAGGAAATCAGTCATGAATTCGAAACCAAGTAGAAGCCACAGCTGTGAGCAGTAACTGCAAACATAGACCAATGATTGCAACCGCAGACACTGTTCCTGTCAAATGTGTTCCTGATTACTATGGCACCAGCCTGTTCTTTCAGTAGTTACTGAAAAATCCTCCTCAGTTGGGAATAAGAAAATACATCTCTGGCAGCTCACTGCATACTTATTTCCACCCCTTGGCTCTTTGCTGTCCCTATTTCCTCTCCATGTTATGTCTTCTGCTGGCTTTGTCTCCTGAGACATGGAAAACAAAACAGATGCTAATGTTGTGCTGGACATAGATGTTTCTGCAAAGAAGAAACCTCAAAAGGAAGGGCACATGCCAATCTGAAAAAGGAGGGGGTGCTTGGCAAAAGGGTTGGATGCTTCTGAACTACTCTGGTATTATGCCACAGTTCTGCTCAGCAAGCAACAAATCCTCATCTGCCCATCTGGTACCCCTACTGGGGTACCCACCAATTTCAGTGTTGGAAGAGGACATCCTGTCCCAGAGCACCTACAAAACCAAAGCAGTTTTCTATCTCTACTGCTCTGAGGAGGCCGCAGACTGACAGCTCCCAAGGAAGGCAGCTGTATTGCAGAGTCAGTGCTTTTGTGATATTCTGCCAGCAGTGTCCTGCATGGAGATTCAGAGCTGAGCGAGCCTCAGTGCATGCCTTCCCAAAGGCTGCGTCAAGCACTGGCTGCAGGCTTCCACTTCCCCAAGAGGCAACTTCTCCCACCTCCTGCTCTTATCTCACACACTTACTGTGCATCCACCTGTATCCTATTCCTGCCTCTAGCCACTTAGGAGGCTGTAGCAGAAGGTGCCATTTTTCTTGTCCCTAATTTTGGATACAGAAGGTGGTCTTGTGCTTCCAGACAGCTCAAACAGTGCTAACAGTACATCTGTTTGGCTTGGAAATAAATCCAGGGCTTCGAGTATTAAAAGCCTGACTGACCACTACTCAGCCCCAAATACATTGATTCATAGAGATTTGAAGTTATTAAAAACAAAACAAACAACTTTATGTGACCAGGCTGCCAGATGATAGACGTATCCCCACTGCCAGCAGAGCATGCAAACTCCTGGTTTGACACAGCGCAGCTGCAAGGCAGCCAGCTGAGCCTCAGCCCTGCTTTCACAGGGCTCCGTGCTCTGTTCCCAGCTGTGCCAGAAATGCAAGCATTCATATTTTCATTCCCAGGAAAGAAATACAGTTCCCTTCCCATTCCCCACATAAGTTGGTGAATGTGCCCGTTGAATTCAAAAACAGTGCAACACTGAAGAGCACGCAGGAGCAAGCAGTGGCGCTTTCCCTGAAGTGTGCATTCCTAGGTTTCCTCAAACAATACGTCAGAGTTGGTCCAATACCATGATTTAAGCAATCAATTTGGAGACTAATCTGTCCAAATTAATGTCAAAAGATTGCCTTGCTAACTGGAATTAAAGAAAAAAAGAGAGAGAGGATCCTTGAGAGACACATTGTGTACTCCATACTTCACAAACACTGACCCTGGAATAAACACCATTGAGCAATACCGTAATTGGGCACAGATATCTGTAGGCAGGATCTTCCTGAAAGTCCAAGCTTCCTTCAAGAAAAGGCAGAGACAAATGTTCTTTTAAAGTTAAGGCAGGAGACAGGGACAGCTTTGCCCCATTACCCCCTTTCCTCACATACACCCTGTGCTATGGCTCTGATGGCCTGTGCAGTACCCCCAGCTTCAGCCCACTCTGCTTCTGGCTGCTTTACCCTGGGCTCTGCTAGCTGGTGCAGCAAGAAGCAGAGCGTGGGTCTGATGGGCATCTTCAGAGCACACATCCACATTCCTGGCAATCACAAAAACACCCACAGCTCTGACCAGGCTACACTCCGCACCAGAGAGACTCCAGCCACATCCTGATGAAATCACCCTACTCGGGGACACCATGCACATCTGGTGTGACACAGTACAAAGGAGCACAACATGCAGCAACTATTTTCCCACAGCTACACCTTCCCCTTAGCCCTGTTGTGCTCCCAGAGCTCCAGTGTCACACAGGCAGGCTCAGGCACAGCTGTGGGTGGTTCACAGGCCCCCCTTCACCCTCCAGCCATGGGTACCCCTTGCATTGGACTAACCCATGATCTGCTGTAAGGGGACACAGTCTCTTTGCACGTTGCCACTTACCACTTCTTCACGCAGCCAGCATGAGGGGGATGTGCTGCCACCCCATCGCCACACCAAAGTAATTTCTGCCTTGCACAAGTCTCATGCATTTTGCAGTTCAGGGGCTTGCACCAAAGCTCAGTCACCAAGCCCTCCAGTTAATGGCTCGAAAGAGTCCAGCACGGAGCCAAATGTGATCAAGGGAGCGGAACATCTCCCTTATGAGGAAAGGCTGAGGGAGCTGGGTCTCTCTAGTTTGGAGAAGAGAAGTCTGAGGGGTGACCTCATCAATGTTTATAAATATGTTAAGGGTGAATGTCGGGAAGATGGACCCAGGCTCTTCTCAGTGTCATTAAGCAATAGGACAAGGGACAATGGGTCCAAGCTGGAACATAGGAGGTTCCATGTTAATATAAGGAAAAACTTGTTCACTGTGAGAGTGACAGAGCACTGGAACAGGCTGCCCAGAGAGGTTGTGGAGTCTCCTTCTCTGGAGACGTTCAAAACCCGACTGGACACGTTCCTGAGTGATGTGCTCTAGGTGGCCCTGCCCTGGCATGAGGTTGGACTAGATGATCTTTCAAAGTCCCTTCCAACCTCTAATATTCTGTGATTCCCTATGTGTCAGGGACAACATAGATGCACCACACAGGGGGACTGCTTGTTCCTCCAAGCAGTCTCCCAGATCTCTACGCAGGGCTGAGCATCCTGGACAGTCTAAAGTGGTGCTCCAGCCTGACCTGGTGGAGCTGGAACAAGGGATAAAGGAGGGTGAAGCAGAGCAGGAAGGGTGTATGTAGGTGCAGGGAGGTGGCAGGGGAGCATAGTAGGAGGGGATGGGATTTGAGGAACAAGGGACTGCTCGTGCACTAGATCAGTCTGCAGCAAGCCCAGCCTGCCCCAGGACTCCAAGCAGCGAGCTGGAGCCTTCCTCAGATGCAGGATGTCACTGCAGGGACAGCTGAGCTCTTTCTGGCAGGTTGTGAGGCCACCCTGCTCTTTGACAGACCTTCCGTGCCCTCTAGTGGTTTTAGCGGAATTGTGCGAGAGGACAAGCACTTGAAGAGCCTTCCTTCTCCTCCGGCTCCCCAGCAGGCAGGTGGGCAGCCGCTCTCTGATGCTGGTAGCACTCTACCTTGCAGTAATAAAGACAAGCAACCTCCTTTGGCAGGGAAATGCAGCTCTCTGGCATGGGACACAGGTTCAACCAGCACCTGAGGATTTGGGGAGCAGAGACATGTTGCTCTGCCAGCAGTGAGGGAAGAGTAGAGCTCTTTCTTCACCACCTTGACCTCTCTTTCCAAAGAGACTTGCAAGCCCTTGCTCAAAGCACTCCTGTGCTCAGAGACACATGGCTGCTGGGATGGTGTGGAGAGAGCCACCTAAATACGAAGCTTTAAAGAGTTTCATTTCCCCTCTTTGGCCCAGCATATTTGAAAGGTTCTTGACACACAGCTTAATGCCCATCTCATAGGGAAACTGCAGGCTAAGCAAGCACCTTCTTACCAGTGGAAGCACAACTGTCCCAACCTCTCACACAACAGAGACCAAACTGTGTCACGGAGGCAGCGTCAAGTCTGCAACTGGAAGGAGCCTGTCTGCAACAGGCAAAGAGCAAAAGCCTCTATTTTCCCATTAAACAAAAAAACTTTCTTGATAAGGGATGGATTTCACTGGAATTGTGGGGACTCCTTGCTGGGAGCTCTGACCACAGTGGCAGAGCATGTCCCACCAGAGTGCTGTGAGTTGGTAGCATTAACCTGGTCTCAGGCTCCTGCAAGCTACCTCCTGGTCATGCACCATCCCACTCCACACGGCAGAATCTGCCTCTGACCGTTTCCCTTGCTGCCACCCTTTTATGCTCTCTGCACAAGACTGCAATTTATGAATCTGTGCTCCATCTCTGCTGTTTATAAGCCAATAAACTCGTAAACCACTAAACTCGTAAACCACAGCTAGGACCGCTGCTTGTCAAATGCTGGTTTATACAGACATCTAGTGGTCTGTGCTCAAACTCCACCAGTGTCACCATGCAGCAGCACCATGATTTATTTGCACTGTCAAAGTACAACCAAGGTGTCCCTGTGTCAGACACAGCACATACACATAATGAATCAGTACACACCAAAGAGCTGCCGGTTAATTAAGGTCATGTAGGTAGCCTGTGCCACATACTAAATACTTCCAGATCAATCCAATCCTCTGGCCATTTTTAAAGAGGTCAGTGCTCATGGCAAGAAAAGAGCACACAATCTGCATATTAAAACGTCCATGCATTTCTCCAGACCAGAAAAGACAACAAAGGCAGATGTCACAAAGCAGTGTCTTGCCAACACAAATCCTCCCAAATCTAAATAAAAAGCACTGGGGAGGGGGGGTGGTGTGACAGGAAACCCGATGTTGCACCTGTTAAAGGAGTTTGCAGCAAGCAAAGCCCCCCGGGGTGGAATGACCAAAGCCATCACCTACCAGTCCAGCACAGGGCCCCTGCCTCTGCTATCCCACGGGCAGCTGTGTCCTGAGGGGACTTTCTCTGAGGACCAGAGGCTTGGAGCCTGACAGCTTTAAAAAAAAATTGTATTTCCCTCTGTGTCCCAGCATACTAGAAACACAGCTTACTACCCATCCCATAGAGAAACTGCAAGCTGAGAAAGCTGTGTCCTACAGGGCATGTCACAGGCATTAACATGTGCAGCTGTTGTGGTTTAACCCAGCAGGCAGCTAAAACAACCACACAGCTCACTCACTCTGCCCTTCCCAGTGGGGCGAGGGAGAGGATTGAAAAGGAAAAGGTAAAAGTCATGGCTTGAGATAAGGACAGTTTAACAGGAGAGAAAAGGAAGAGAATAACAGAATATACAAAACAAGTGACGCACAGCACAATTTCTCACTACCTAGAACCAATGCCCAGTTCGTTCCCAAGCCACGCTGCCTCCCAGCCAACTCTCCCCAGTTATATACTGGGCATGATGTCATATGGTACGGAATATCCCTATGGCCAGTTAGGGTCAGCTGTCCTGGCTGTGACCCCTCACAGCTTCTTGGGCACCCCCTACCTTCTTATTGACAGGCCAGTGTGAGAAGCTGAAAAGTCCTTAACTGCTTGGCAACAACTAAAATATTATGGTGTTATCAACATTATTCTCATCCTGAATCCAAAACACAGCACTATACCAGCTGCTGATAAGAAAATTAACTCTATCCCAGCCAAAACCAAGACATCAACCTTGTTCTCCACCACCACCACTGTGGCTTCGGGTAGTCATCCCTTGGGGGGGATGAAGGGGCAGTGCTGAATTTGCACGGAGCTAGGAGTCTTTGAACAGCCTGAATGCCGAATAGTGACACATCTTTCTTAAAAGCAATATACACATTGCCTTGTCAGGTGCTTCGAAGTACCAAAATTAGGCAGTTTCAACCTTAATTTGTGTTTCTACTCCACCCTCTGAGACAAGGATAGCCACCCCCAGCATACCCTGAAGATAGTAAAGTCGCTCTTATTTCAGAGTCACTTACACAGGATGGTGGGGGAGCAGATGGGACTGAAGGTTTACATCAGTAAGGGTTCAGACAGTTTACAGTCAGACAGCCACGGGTCACTACCTAGGTATATAGGAGGGACAAGAGAAATCCTGAAGACCCACTGTTTTGCCAAACAAAGCAGAAAACTCATGGGGAAAAAGGCAAGAGAACCCCAACATAGCAGAATTGCCCTGGCAGCAGTGTGTACACTAGACTCCACACCCATAAACTGTCTTGATTGTCTGAAGTTCTGATTTAAAGCAATCATAATCCCAAAATGGAGAGAGACAGCCTCTCTATTGCTCCTGCAGGCCCTGCTCCTCCTACCCTGTTCTGGGCTTCCCTCATCAGGCTCTTCCTAGAACATCCTAGCCTTGTTCTGTACAGAACCACCACGACTCCATCCCACATGTGACAGTGCACTATGCGCAGCTGTCACAGAAGAAAGGGTTGGAGTACAGGGCAGAAAAGCAGGCAGCCTCAAAGGGCAGGCTAGCACAATGCAGGAAAGAGAAAAGCCACCCCCGGGAGGAGTCCCCGCTTGCTCTGTGCAAAGGCGACCCAGTCCCAGGCTGCAGCTGAGAAGCTCGACTCTTTGATCTCCAGAGCACATTTGAATTTGAGGAGGTGGGGATGCCCCTGGAGCTGCTGCAAACAGCATTTGAGAGGTGTCCCACCACCTGTGAAGCTATGGAGGAGCTGCTGTTATCAACTGTAGCAAGATTATCTCTTGGTTTCCTGGAGGGGTGACAGTCTGAGTCACTCGCAGTGGGAGGGTGGTTTCTTCATGTGCCTATTGGAGCAGTTGAAATGCGTGGGCAGGGTAAAAACAATACAGATGCAACTGACTATGGGGGCAGGCAGAATCACCAGGAGAATAGTATTTTTCCTAATTATTTGGGTACGTATGACATTCATCACATCAGCATGCATTCTCCTTGCCACTTGCACCTCTCCCCAGCACCAGGGCTAATAAACACAGTGCTTATGTCCCACAGTTTGGGGCCCTTTGGTCTGCTCTGTGCCACGCCACCCTGCCATCAGCATTTCTGCTTTGCTTCCACACACACTTACTGCCCTGTCTCTCTGCCTACCACCCAGCAAGCTCTTCCATACCTTCCCCCAGGGACTTCACCTTATACCAGACTTTTCTCTTTGCAGCCTCCAGCACAGGGTAGGACAAATTGGGAAAGTTTCTGAAGACCAGGTACTGCTTTTGGCGGTGAAGGTGCAGCAAACTCTGAGCAAGCAGGCAGCACCTATCCAGATGAGCTGCCTGCTCGATGGGAGAGCAACATCCATTCCCTCACACCCCGATGCCAACACTCAGCCAGCAGGACCCACAGCAGTGGAACTGGCCCAACCTGACACACACCCCTTCAGAAGGCAAGGTGAGACACAGCTGCATGAAATCACTCCTGTCTGCTAGTACAGCCCTTCTCCTCGTCCTCGCACTCCCAGGGCACAGCTTTGCTCACTGCTGGGCCATACCCAGGTTTAAGACACATAAACCTCTTCCAAATGGGGAGAGAAAAGGGCCATATCTCCTTTTGGTCACAGCTCTCCCATGCACCCACAGACAAGGGCACCTCCTTATCATCACCTTCTCACTCTGTGGCTGCTGGAGACTGTTTGGGAAGAGCAAAACCCTTCCCAGGACAGCTCAGTAGCTGAAATTGGTAAGCACGAACCTCTACGCTACTCAAGGTACCAACGCACCTCTCACCGCACCCAGAACAAATCCATATGCACATGCAGTTTCTTTGCCATTTACCAGCCCCGCTGCAGAGAGGGAAAGGCTAGAAGCACACTCAGCTGAGTCACAACAAGGGCAAGAGGCCGAGGCGCAGTGAGTTAAAAGACCCCTTTATACAGTGGCTGCTGCCAGCTAACTCTGGAGCCCCAGCGTACACCCATTTCTTCTGAAGCCTGCTTCTGCTCCATTGCAGGCTACCAGAGTACAGAGCAGTTCTGGGTTAGAGAGAATGGCACCTTTGCTGCTAGATGCTGGCTCAGCATTGGTCTTATGAGAAGGCAGGAGGGCTGAGTGGGTAGAGCTACTCTCCCTCCACTGGGACATGGAACCAGTGTGGTGGTGGAAAAGGTGTTATTTTCTTTTATGTCTAATGGAAATACCTACTGATAGTACATTATCTTACCAGATCAATCTTCAGAGGGGAAGCATTTGTACTACATTGCTTCTGATCAAAAAATGCCTGAGAGAGTTTGAAACAAACTGCCTAGAAGTGTCCCTCAACACCGCCCCTAGACTCAAACCCGCACCAGGCAGAGCACCCAGCCGTGGGTGAGGACAACCTTCACACCATAAGACTGCAGAGCCTCTCTTCCCCCTTACCTCATGCAGCAGCATCCACAGCCGGCTCCATCCAGTGCCTGCAGTTGGTCCGCTCCAGTCCAGCGTATCCCAGTCTGCATCAGTGGGTTTACAGCAGGAAAGCTGGGAACAGCCTGCTTGAGGTGCCCATGTTGGGGGGCAGCCTTGCACCAGCCCGTTTAGTCACTTCAGCCCTTATGTGTCAGGCAGCGACCCGAGTGGGAGCCAGTTGCAGAAAGGGAGCACAGATCTGGTCAGGTAAAATCATCAAGACCCGAGACTGATTTCACAGGTGGTTTCCTTTCTTGTAAACACTTTTTGATCCCTGTGTGACTGCTGGTTAGCCGAGTCTCTCTCACTCTTCTTTGCATTTTCTTGTGTGAAAAACACATGCAGGATTTAAGGTTCACATTTTGGTTTATGACCATAGAAGAGTATTTTTGTGACTGCAGTCCCGAAGGCTTCAGAAGCACCCAGTCCCAAGGAGACACACAAGGGGACCTGAAAGTAGGGTGATACAGAGCTACACATTAGCCAAGGTCACAGAGGCACAGCTTTCACCACTTGTGCAGCTAGGCAGCATTGACAAGACTTGAGATTTTAAGAGTCAAGGTGCACAAATCCCTCTGCGATCCAGGTATCAAAGACACAGGAGGAAACCAGAACAATCCTTGCTGAAAAGGATTTTGCTGCCTTCAGAGTTTGTCCAGTCCCTGTATCACTAGCTGTCCCAAAGAACCACCAGAAATGCATTTCTGAACAGCTACACTGAGGATGCAATAACGGCACAGCTCTGCACCAGCTCCTGGGTCAGGCCAAAGGCCGCCCCACCCTCTGTCCAGTCTCTAGCACTACCCAGTAACAAATATTTGGTAGATTATTAAATATCCAAGCTCCTCCTTTTGAAGCACTTTCTCAGCTACCAGAGATTATTGAGCACAAAGCCAAGCCACTTTCAAACTTATACCCCAAAACCCAAGCCAGTGGTAAAATGCTATGCCTAGACAGAAACATCAAGCTGCAGAGTTCAAAGCATGAAGGTAGAAGAACATCACACAGCCTTACCTCCTGGCCAGCACAGCACAACTGAACTGGCCCTGCTCACTTATACCCTGCTTTAAGTAATTTGCCCAGTTAGGGCAATTAACCTTCAGCTGAACCTTGTTGTCCATGCAGGTGTGAGGATGCCTCAAACTGGAATTCCTCAGGTTGATCACCACTCCCTGTGCAAAACAGGTGTTTTGTTTTTCACTCAGATTAGGCTGTTTTCCACCAGGCCTTTCTTCAGTAAGGGAAAAAAAAAAATCTTTCTGTATTTTTCCCCAGGAACAGTGGTTATGAGCCAGAATTTAATTTCTTCTCAGCAATTCTTTAAACACTACAGTTTAAGTTGCAATCTCACTACAAGGTAGATGCTGCCGAAGTTGGCTAAGAGGTAGGAGGAATGAAAGTCACCCACTGCTGTGTTTGATCTCTGTCTGTTCCAGCTCAAAGACTTTTCTGCTACCTGCCACAGGTGAGCCATGAGGAGCTGCTGGCCCAGGACAATCCTAGATGTTCTCCACAGCTACTCCATCCCAGAAAATGGTTTTCTATCTTACCACAGGGTTGCGTGCCCTGAGCTGGGGTTTGCAGTGACAAATGATTCAGTGACAGTTGCACACCTAGCTGTAGGTCACCTCCTAGGGCCCCTCATTCTCTGTTCTGCTCTTATTTACATTCTCGCAAGGGGAATTTGATCAGTCACAGCAATAATTTGGAGACCCTCTAAATAATTTAAACTGCTTTTAGCTATCTTTTGCTGTCCCTTTAGAAACAGTCCAGGACCGTTAAAGACTGCAGATCCTGGTTGAAATTAAAAGGCAAGGCAAGCCAAGCCTGTAAACAATAAAACAGTTCCAGATAACACCTATGAGCCATTCAAACTACAGAGGCAGTTTCAGCTCTTCCCTGCTGACTGGGCTGGGATTGAAGCCTGCTAAGTTTCCCAGTATTCTCTCAGATGTGATGTTGCTTTTTGGCTGCTGTTACACCTACTACCACATGTCACTGCTACGTTCCCAGTCTCTGGAATTTCCCTCTCCTCCAAGGATTCGAAGTCGGCACACAGTTTTCTCACACAACTCTTCCAGGCTCTTAGATACGAGTCCCTAAGCCAGGTCAGAAATCACTGAACAACTTTGTATTACTGAGGGAGTTGATTTCTCCTCCCACTTCTTCCCCCTTCTCACAGCAAGTCCTTCTTACCCAAATTATACAGTCTTTTCCAAGCCTATGTCAGTTTTGTTACAGATGCTTGACTTTTTCAGGACATTTTTCTGCATCTTAGCAATGAAGACAAGTGACCCATCTCTTGGTAAGGATGTCTCGGTTAAACACGTTATCAAAGGCAGAGGAAGAGTAATGGAGGGCTGCAAAGTATATCCAGTTTATCATAGAATGCTGCTTCTGTGCACACAGGCCCTTTGCCTTCACATCAGTACTGGGCACTTTGCTGATGAGCCAGCCTAGAACTTTCAATTTGATATACTTGATATCACAGTCAGCCCACACTGGTCCCAACAGACTGATGTGGCAAATTGTCAAAAGAACTGGGAAAGCTCCAGTCAAGAAGAATTTTAGTACTACCTTGTTTGTCTAAATCTCTGCAGGGCAAACAGCTGGAAGTGACATTCTTTTGTCCAGCTGGTGGATAGTCTCAATAACGCAATACTGGCAGTAGCCACTTCTAACTTCTTTGGACTCAGCCAGCTGCTTATTTACATCTTAATGCTCTTTTGAGTCTCCTGAGGATTTCACTTCTAGGATTACTCTGAACTCAGCTTCCCATTCAACATTCTCAAAGCAATCCAGGTACGATTTTGCCAAAGCCCACTTTGACACGGTCACATTTGGTATCTGCATCCAGAAGTCACATATTAACAAGTCTGCAAATTTGCATGTGTAAAGCAGGGTGTCCATTTAAATTGTGCCCAGTTTGGCTGGGAGGAACAGGATGCACAGCAAAGCAGACTATCTCTCAGGCTACAGGCCTGACATCCCTGCTTCCTCTTGCCAAAGCCCTTTGAGGCTCCTGAGACCCCAGCAGAAAATTAAGACAGTGAAAATTCTCTGGAGCAGCAGTGGATCAAGATTGCTGCCAGAAGTAATCTGGCAATTGACTGCTGCTGCAAAACCCTGCTGGCAGTCCTGTCCCTGTCCTCAGTAACCTCTGCTTCCTGCCCAAGGTAGCTCGATTTCCTGTAGCTGTGTTTACATGAAATAAAGAGGAAACATTTTCTGTTTGTATCTGCTGTTCTAATAAGCCCCGAGCTGTTTATCATGACCACTACTGTTATGTTCCCTTCCAGGTGGCACAGAGGCGTCATGGGGGATGGCCCGCAGTGAGCACCTACGTGGAACAAGCCCGTCACCCTAAAGGTGTCTGGAATGGGGAGGAGCTGTTCAGTCCCTCCTGCACATCCTCTCCTCCTCCCTGGCTGCCAGAGGAGTTTCCCTACATGAGAGTATCATCCCGAATGCAGAGGTGCTACACAGAGGAAGGACAATTCTAGGTTAAGGCTGAGTCAGGACCTGGCGTTGACCCATAGGATACGAAGGTGGGAAGGGCTCTCTGGAGAGCCCCTGTCCGGTCTCCTGGGCCACACAGGGCTAACAAACAGGGCAGGGTGCTGGCATGTTTCAGCCTGCTCTGTAGTTCCCAGTCCCCAAGTCCCTGGCCCACTTGAAGCCAGAATCTCTTCCTAGGGCTGTCCTCCTGAGCTCAGGGCTCTCCAAGGGCGGCTGCAAGTTTTGCATAGAACTCACACTGGTGCAAAGGCCTCATCCTGTAGCCACAAGGTATCACCTCTGTCTCTCAGCCCCAGGACAAGCCTCGTTACTGGGGTTAAGATAAGCACATGGCAAGCCAGCCACTAGAGCTACCCCTGCTCATGCCCCCAGGGACCTACAACCCACCCAAGGCTAAAACCAGCAATCTCAGGGAAGATCATCTCCTCACAGCTTAGATCATCAGCACTTCCTGACTACACCACCACCAAGCATCGTGGAAACGTTTGAGCATCACCTCCCACCCAGCAGGGAAAGCAGCACAGATGATCACCATGGCTCTGTAGGAGACCTGGGACCTCTTCACAGTGGGCAGTACACCAGCCTGCAGCAGCATGGGGGGAGCCCAGCATGTGGGTGCCGAGCGGCACCACTGCACACCCTCAGCACCATCCTAAACCTTTACCTGGTCACAAGGCGGGCGCCTTGATCAACAGTGGGGAGGACGGCGTTTGCAAAAGGTCCTCAGCTCAGCATTGGCCATGCTGCCAGAGGACCCAGGCCAGGGAAGACTCCACTGCCCTTCATGGAAAGAAGGTCCTTATCTCCCCCTTACGTCCTCACCACCACCAGACGTGATTCACCCGTCCCAGCAGAAGAGTCATTTGCAGAATGCAAATACTTATGAATCACCTGTGAGCCTTGCTGTCTCCAGGCTGTTTTGGAAGTATCACACCGTCACAATGCCACACTGCCCTGGCAGGTGAGGGTGCTAACATTGCAGACCACAAGTCCTCCTGGCAGCACTGTGTGGCAGAGCCAAGGAACACAGGCAGGACACAGGCTGAGTGTTAGTGGTGCATGTGCTATGGGACTGGAGCCTGGGCACAGGCTGAGACCTGTTTTTCAGCTTTCTTTGTGCCACCGAAGAAGTTTCTCATGTGGTTGGAAGACCTGTGGCTTCATTCAGCATGGACACCCCTGCCAATGTGTATCAAAATCCCATTCCTCCTCCCAAGCCTCTGGCCCCTGGCCCTTTTTTCAGCTTCCTCCTTTGTTGCAGGGTTAGCGTAGCCACACCTTTCCTCACATCTGCTCCTCCTTCAGCTGAAAATGTCCCTGTAACCATGATCTCATTCACAAACTGCACATCGAGAGTCAATTCAGACCAGTGTCCCCAAGATAGTAAGCTCTGAGACAAAGAAGATTACATGTACAAATGTAATTTCTCTATGAAGAGAAATGATGAGGTCTCTGCTCATCCAAGCAGAGTCTGAGGGGCCCCAATATAGTTCCTCCCGTCTGTGTTTCAGCCCCCATACCTGCCCTTACCTAGTTCCCACCTCCAGGCAAGGAGTTCAGGGCATTTTCCACTTCTCAGCACTTGCCAAAGGACCCACGTGTCCTAACTTCACTCTCTGTCACCCAAGTCACTTTTCTGCCAGGTCACAAAATCTTGCAAACACAGCCACTGCGTGCTCATGTTCCTCAGCTTCCAGGTCCTACCTCATGCCAGCCAAGCAAAGCTCTGTGACAAAAGAGAAAGACACTTTAACCTTGCTTACAGGGTATCTGAAATATTTTTGCAGACCAGTTCTTCCCTTCCTCCAACACTGGAACATAACCACTTCTGGATGGGATAAACAGCTCTTACAATATTAGCTACTCAGCCTTGTATTTTCTTCATCAGCAGTGCTTCTTTTGGGGCATTTGTATCTTTTTGCACATGCTTCCTGTCCCAGTCCAAGGAGGCCTGGAATGCACTAGCAAGAGACTCTCCCAGGCAGGCACAAGCAGCTGCTCCATGCTGGTGCTTGCAGCCTGTCCTGCACCCTTCAGCCCCACCAGTCACTGCCCCAGCTTTTCAGAGAACGTTACTGCTACTCACCCCATCATTTTCTCCCCCTCCACCACCAGTCACGTACCCTTCTCTGCCTGGGCACAGAGCCGGATGCTATACAAGCTGCATGGAGAGATGATGCCTTTAAAGATGCTGATTCACCTTTAGGCACAGTGGTAGATGAAAAATCTTCGGACATTTACCCACGTGCATATATGCACCGTTGGCTGCCACCTGCCAACGTTTACAGTTTAAGCTGGTTTTTGCCTACCACAGGCATTACGTCTCCAGTCAAGTTCACACTTCCCTCATACTTAGCAATGCCAGCTACTCATTCCAATGTCTTAAAATAAAGTGAGTGTCTCCCTTGGAGGGAACTTTAGAGTACATCCTAGACTTGAATTCATGTAAACATTAACAACTGTGCAAGAAAAATATTAAAAAAAGATAACACCAAAGATGTGAATCATCACAGATTACCAAGAGGACCTTGGTAACACTTGTAGATGTGCACGCACACATCCCATGACATCATCCGTACATCAAAGTGCACTGAATGCTGACAAGAAACATAAATCAAGCGAGATAACAATAAGAATCATACGTCACCTGGAAAGGCATAAAAAAATGTAACCAGAAATAAAGAGCAAAGAACAATACAATGCAGATTGCAAACCACAGCTACAGATTTCAGCCGCTAGCAAAGGCTGCGTGGGAAAATACTGCCTGGAGACCAAACATATGTTGTGCTGGGTGAAAAAGGAGTAACTACTCCCGACTTCAAAGTTTTCTAGTTTCGAAGGGGAAACTGGTTGCGATGAAGAAAGCCCTGCAGTAAATAAAGCACAAATGAACTGTCCTCTTATGTTTTTATACCCACAGTCTGAAGCTCCTGCACATCCCAGATATGAAAGAGCTTGGTCTCAGGATGTGTGACAGTGCATTCCCAGACATCAAGCTAGAAAAAGGGGCAACAAGACCCTATGCAATAGCTGGGAAATGTACTTTCTAGCAGGACTCCATAAGGCAGCATCCCACTTGGCTACAGCCACCTTCCCACTCCACACCTCAGACAGGTGCTGCAGCTTTTTTGGGTGTCACACGGAGCAAGCACCCCTGGCACATGGAGAGCACAGCGATCAGGCATCATGGCCGTCTGCTGCGGGTGCCTGACACCAGTCTAGGGCATGAGAGTAAAACACCCCAGAGTTATTTGCTCACAGCCCCATGCGTGATGGCCCTGCCCCGCTCTTGTCAGGGAGGCAGCTGGTCTGAACCGCCTCTGTCCTTGGGAGGGATGGACCTCACCTGCTGCTTACTGGTCGCTCTTCACTGTAGGACTCCTATAGACCCACTCCTTAGATTCCTCATAAAGCTTCACGTAGGTGACTTGTGTGATCATTTCTTACCTGCTCTTGAGAGGAGGTCAGAATGGGATCCTGACCACTCTCAGGGAGGTACTGAGCCTGCCTGGGGGAAGGGCCCCAAGATTTTGTGTGGAGAGCAGGGAAAAGAGTCCTGAGGGAGCTGGGTGTCAGCCTTGGCACAAGGACAGGCCCTAGGGGTGACAGAGACCTTGCTGGGGCAGGTTGTGTTGGTGGCTGGGGCCAAGGTCCCAGCTGTGAGGACCAAGTGACAATGGGGAGCACTACAGGCAAACCTTTTTTACTTCTGTTTTGTTCTCCCTCCTTGCTCTGAGTTGTCTCTTACTGAAAAGAGACATTTCTTAGTCGCTATTGAGGCTTTCCTTTCCAGATGCTAGCTCTGCATTCACACCAATTTCATTTTTAACAGATATCCTCAACATGAACACAAAGACTTGCTTCAACCTCCCTCCAGCAGCTCAGGTAGCTCCAGTCAGAAACACAAAACTAATAGGTCTCCGCACAAGTCCTCCAGGCCTTTTGGTTTGAAGATTGATATTAGTGAACTAGCTAACATTGGAAATTAAAGTATTACATCATGGTTATGACACGATTGCAGTCCATTTCCCTCCAAATGTAAACCCAAACCACTTGGAGTGTCCTGTCTAAATCGCTGAACAGTTTTATGCACTATAAGCTGGGTACAAGTTGTGTTATGTTTGGGTTTGCTTCATTTAAGGGGAAAAAATATCTATAGATAGTACTTACTAATTAATAATTACCCTCTATCTTCCCACGCAGGCTGTAGCCAGGAATTTCTAATGTCCCAGCCACCGCCATCTTCTCACAAGTCTTTTGCAGTACCTGCACAACCACGCCTCTTCCCTTCCACAGCCATTTCCAGATCCTTCTGCGCGCTGCTCGCCCTCCCACGACTGACCCTCTGTCATGCTCAAAGGCACAGCCCCAGAGAAGGTCCCAGAGCTCGGGTACCTTACATGGCTGCTCCTTAAGACCTTTGCAGAGCCGTGCCATTGCTTCCCGAGCGTTACCCAAAGCGGGGCGCCGGGTGGCTGTGCGCGGGCAGCAGGTGTCTGTGGGGAGAGCTCGAGGCCGCCCCGCACCCGCCTCAGCTGCTTCGGGCCGCCTCAGGCCGCCTCAATAACGGGCCCACGTCAGACAAAGCCGGTGGAGCTGCTGTGAAAAACACGTTTAAGAAAGGGAAGAAAATGATGCCTGACAGTGAGGAGTGACGGGAAAAAGTGTGAGAAACAGCCCTACACGGAGGGCAGAGGAAGAGGAGGGGGAAGGCAGTCCGGGAGCTGGGGCAGGGACGCCCCGCAGCCCCGGGGGGCACCCATGGGAGCAGGACAGGGCTGCAGCCCGTGGAATGACCCACGCCTTGGCAGGGGAATGGTGTGAGGAGGGAGGAGCTGCAGAGAGGGGCTGTTACAGGCTGACCGCAGCCCCCATCCCTCCATACCACTTTGGGGGCACAGGTGGAGGGGTTGGGAATGGCAGCATTGAGTTGAGCCCAGAAAAAAAGGGAGAGGGGGGGAAGCGTTGGTTTGCCTTTGTTTCTCACTATCCAAATCGCTGTCAACTAGCAATTTCCCCAAATCGAGTCTGTTTTGCCCACGGCAGCAATGGGCAAGCGATCTCCCTGTCTTTATGTCAACCATGAGCTTTTCCATCTTATTTTCTTCCCCCTCCTGTTGACAACGGGGAGCGAGAGAGCAGCCAGGTGGCCCTCAGGCAGCCAGAGTCAGCCCACCACAAGTACTCCGTACTATCTAAATCTCAATCGTTCAGAGGCAGGTGGAGTATTTATCTAGCAAGTTTAAATGGGTGACTCGGCAGAAGGCTGGGGGGTTACTGGAAGTCAGGATGGGGCTCCTCCGCCTACCTGCTCAGCAGAGAGCACAGAGGTCCCTCAGGTTCATATTTCTGTGTTCAACGTGCTCTTTGAGACCACAGGAAACAGCATTTGCAAAAAGTAGGGCTGCGGGGGGCAGTGTGTTTGGTTGGGGTTTTTTTCTCCTTTCTTTCTTTTTTTTTTTTTCACAGAGGAAATTAGAAGTAGAGAGAGGAGTAAAAGCTGTTAAAGACAAACTGAATTTCCAAACCAATTACATGAAGCAAACTGCTAACAAGCAGTTCAATAGTTTTCACACCCTCAGAGCAGAAGCGAAGTGTTCAGCAGTGGTATCAGACTTGCAAAGGATACATATCACTAGAAAACCATTGCAAGAAAGCAAAGGAGAGCAATTTGGTCACAAGTAAGAGGTCAGACTTTCCAAGAAGGTTGTACAGAGAAGCAACGTCTGCTGTCTAAGTGAGGTTCATGGAAAGTCAATGATTTGAGACAATAAACGTTGGTTTCTTTTCTCTAAGCCGTGTCTTGTTCATATAACCTTATTCTCTCTCCACAGGGCTTGGTGTGATGATTCGACCTGGCTGCAGGCTGGTGGAGAGGAAAGGCTCACCACTGTCACCATTTCCTTATGTATTTTTGATGCTGGTCATAACCCCAGTGTGAGCACTGCAGAGAAATTAGCAAGCATTTCTTCACAGTGTCCTATAAAGTTAGGTGCTAAGCGTGATTTACAGGCAACAAGCTGAAACACAGAGAAACGAAAGTGCTGCTACCAAGTGCCAGATTTAGGATTTTTTTTTTTCAAAGAATTCAGCAGTTGTATGGCTTTTGGTATGCTCCGCATTCAGCCCCAACAGTCCCAAACAGCAGCCTTGAAGGCTGCCACCATGTCCGCACATTCTCTTACTTCATCCCTTCAGTGTATCTTCCAGCTCCCTCCAAGCAGCAAGGCTGGACTTTTGTTTGCGTGTTTACTTTGTCTGCATCAGGACGAAGGATGGTGGGGGAACAATGACACAATTATGGCTGAAGTGGTGGTTAGACCTTTCAGGCCAGGGTTTCACAGGCCAGCAAGAGAGGAAGCAAGCAGGGTCTCCTCAGGATGCAACTGAGGAGTTTTGAGCAAATCTTCAGAACAGTCAGTCCCTACCCTCACTGCAAACTCAGACACCAGCGCGGCAGAGGAGCCCTCGCAAAGCTCCTGACTCAAGTCCTCGGCAGCTCAGATAAACCAGCAAGTGCAGCTGCAAGCAGGAGGCAGAAACGCCCCTCCGCCCCCAAACTTCAAAGGCTCTGACAACAATTTCATGTTTTCTATGGTCACAGCTCTGCTAACAGACAGTAGCTGGCTAAGCCACGACCAAGCCTTAAATTAGCTCTCAGCAGCAAAGCAATGCACACACACAGAGCCACACACAGCCCGGTAGGACCGCTCAATGGCTAGGACATGCGCTACCAAGTTCAGAGCACAACAGCAAGGAACATCACCAAGGGTGCTGCAACACCACCCTTCTGCTGCTCATTTAAAGACTAGTCAGCCAACCCACCCTGCCTAAAACCAAGTGAAGCGATGGGATTTCTTGACTGAACCTGCTGAATTTGTCCTGGTCCTGTCCTGCTGAAAACGAGCAGGGAATTAGAGCAAATTACAGCCCCTTTTGTTGCTAGATCATTTCTGATATTCCCTGGTTTTAGGACTTCAATGAAAGCCAAATCTTGGATAGCTGTTCTCCGTGTAGAAACCTTAGCAGGGAGCCCAGTTAGAGAGAATGGAAGCGAGCCCCTCTGTAAGCATGTCCTTTGGAGCCTGTGCAGAGATTGAGCAGCTTGTATCAGTGTTTTGGTTGACCTCATGATAGCTGAGAATTACACCAGCCATAAACAGATGGCACCTTGCTCAGGGAATTTCACATTCATCGCACCTCCAGCATGAACAGCTAGCTTGTAGGCTGTTTCAATCAGGAGAGAGAAATCTTCCTCTGCAATGCCTTTTTCTGATATCTTATGCTTCTGTGTTGACATAAACTTCACTAGCAGTTCCAGGAGAAATGCATGTCCCCAGCACAGGGCTCAGGAGGGCATGCAGTCCAGTTTTGATGGTCATTAAGATGACTTAAAAGGCCAGCTACTCCCCTGGGAAACTTGCACTGGCAGGCATAAGATTTCAGAAACCATCATAGAGATTTTACATCTCTCTCTTTCCCATATGCCACAACCACTTTCCTTCAGCAACAGTTGAAAAAAGTCTCTTTGGCCAGTTTCCTTTTGTCGGTGAGGAATTAACTGACCAGAAAACTTTCACTCCACAAGAAGGACCTGACAAAGGGGAACTGGAGCAGCCTCGTGATGGTTTCTAAGTGGAGAAGTTGATTCTCCGTGTAGAGGACTGAGTCATACAGAGCGCTGAGGAATGGTGAGACAACTGCGGCAGAGGAAAGGACGTTGGGCTTTGTTACTCCACCTAGAGTTTTTTCTCTTTGCAACCTACTTTCAAAAAACCATGTGTCTTCACTACAGGAAGCCTGCGTGCCTGTTTGTATGCCCTGCCAGTGTCCTGGTAGGGATAACTTGCCCCACCAGTGTCCTGGTAGGGATAACTTGCCCCACCAGTGTCTACTGGTAAGGTTCTACAGCAGCATTGCTGGTCACACCACAGGCAGAGGCCAGGGAACTTGGCATCTCTCGACACCTCTGTTCGTCAGAAGACACCGTTGCAGATACTGCCAGAAGTCTCCTGCACCACAGCCCGCAGTCCCATGTCTGCTCTGACAGAGGCACGGAACATTTGACTCTTGTGTTACCCCAAGAGATGAATCAGCAACAAGCTGTCAAGCTTTTCTTTTTATTTAATTAAAACCAACAAGAAATTCACATGCAACTTGCCTCACCTTGCATCAAAACTCCTCCTCTCTCTACTCATCTCATCCTCTTTTTTGTGTTAAACCTCAGTCACTTAGTCATTACGCTTTCGTAACCATGATGTAATAGATGCCCACATGTCAGAGTACTAGAAAAATAATAGCAATATTTAAGTTTACCTCCCTTTCCTTTTTTGCCCTTCTCTAACCACTAGACAATGCTTCCTCACAACCTGGTAAAAATTAGGTAGATCCTTTACAGGTCCATGGGCTGGAGGAAGTTACAAGACATTGTAACAGAAACTTAGAAAGCCCAAGGCTGGCTTCAAGTAAACGAATAAGCACACACACACACAAAAAA
>VWZZ01006438.1:200410-259668 GCA_013399095.1 Psophia crepitans
AAAAATTCAACCCCCAAAAAACATCAAACAAAGCAACAATAAAACTTTTCAGGTCAAAGAGAAGGTTGCTGTCTGAACTCACAGGATTTGAGTGGCTTCAGACATATCAATTCTTCCACTCTTACTCATGCTCTCTCTTCTCCCTGGGAGGGCTACAGCAACAGTCATAAATAACACATCTCACCAGCGACAGTTCCAGCTAACCAGAACAACCGAGCTGTGAGGTTTCTGAGCCAAGACGTGTATCCGAGCGAGCCTGCCAAGAGCCAGTCCACATTGTGGCTCTGTTTCTTGTCTCTGACACTCCAATGTCTCAGCACATGCTGGGGATTGACAGCTGCTCCTTCTGCCTTTGCAGATCAGGTATCCTTCAGGCCTGTGCTGTGCAGCAGTCACCTTCCTCCCCATCCCGAGTGACCACAGACTGGTAGAGTCAGGACACATGGACGCAATGTGCACCATACGAGGGATGCTGTCCGTAGCTGTCCGTGGAATATTTCTCCCCCTCTGATTAAGTTTTCTTCACTGAGGAAAGCAAGAGTGGCAGCAGGCACCAGCAGGGCTGCTTAGCAGCACACCACCTTGCATCTCCACGTATCTGTGAGAAACAGCGCCCACCGCACAGCAGCTCCCGTCACACAGCAGCACCCACCACACAGCAGCTCCCATCACACAGCAGCCCTGCTCGCTGCCCATCCTGCCTCACTCTCTGCTTATCATGTCTCACGGGCATCCCTTTGCTTCCATTGTGCTTTTGCTGTAGAAGCAACAGTGACCCTAAGGGTACAGATCTTCCTACAACGCAAGTCCTTCTACCACCTTGGTTACTACGTACTGCGCCTACCCAAGGATTTTAAGACACTAGCGTGCCGCCCTCCCCTCTCCTCCACAGAGGCAGGTAAATAGAATGCAGCATCTGATACACATCAACCACAAACGAGTCCGTGTCTCTGTCGAGTAGCTCACTGTGCTCTGCCACATAATGGTACAAATGTTTGTCATGCAGAGCCCTGATTTGGCCACATGCACACCCCAAATGCACAAGCATCACCTGAAAAATGTTCAGCTGGCTATGAGAGCCACCTGTGTGCCTGCAGCATGCCCTCTGGTTCAGCCCTGGCCAGGTCCCTCAGGCTGGATCTCGTAGGAAAGCACACGTGTCTATGAAGAAAGGACATGAACCACAGAAGACTCTCAGGCAGCAGTAGCGACCAGAAACCTCTTATCAGGGGATGATGTGGGCTCATCACTTCTTGTCAGCCACATTCTCCGTAGAGGAGAATCTCTCCAGAGCCCCATTAAACGGTGACCAAACCTTCAGGTACCTCCACACATGGCCTGAGCTGCTCTGTCAGGAGAGAGGAGCTCAGCTCAGGCCATTGGAATCCAGAAACACTACTTGTGAGGAAGAGTCAATAATTTTCCTCAAGAGAGGAAAAAAAAAAACCCCAAACATCACAATGACTAGCCCTGCCAACAGAGCTGGGATACCCCTTCCAGTTGCTGACTCCCTTCCCTTACTGGGGAGAGAACAGAATACTTGATAATTTCAAAGTAAATGTCAATAATTTAAAGTTATTTAATTAAAATATTCAAATATAACCCCAGAGCTATTAATAGTATCAGCATTAAATATTCATTAAGTGTTTAATGCTAACAATAAACAAGTATTTCATTAAATAAACAGCTCATTAGCTAGATAATTGAACAGATGACTTGAATAAACCCATCATGGTGCAATCAGTCTATGAATTGACTCTGTGGTTTTAAATTGTATAATCCTGTCATGACCTTAATATGAGTCTTCAGTAGAGCCCACAAGCTAAGTAGTCAATTTTTTTTTCTGGGCAGTTTAGAGCAATATCAAGGAGGGGATCACCAAGCAGAAACACATGTCTTACTGGCAACCATGCCACTGACTCAACACAGCTGGCAAGGATAAGCCAGCTCTGTCCACCTCAGGAGATCCCAGCACTATTTACGTGGCCATCCACCGCACCGTGCCACTGTCCACAAAATGTGCAGGTCTGTGCTGCCTTCAGCACTCCAGATAAAAAGACTAACAGACCCTTGCCCCCCTCCTGACGAGCGACTGCCACATCCTGCCCCAGAGCTGGCTGCATTCACAGCCCAGATGAGTTACTCTGTGCTGACTTACAGAAGGCTTTGGGAGCTTTCCAACCCTTCACCACTACAGTGCTAGGCAGAGAGCGTAACCTCAGCGTGAGCTTCCTCTGGGCACTGAATGCCCTCTCTCCAAGCTGCTCTTCAGTCAAGAAAGGAAGCGTGCAACATGCTCAGCTGGCTTTGCTACAGAAATAGCTGCAAGCTTGCAGGCACACGTGCATACAGATGCCCACTCCCCACTTGGATGTCTGGTCACTAGGAAAGCAACACAGCACCAACAGCAATCGGGAGAGCAACTTCGAGCCTTTCCTGGCAGGGTCTGGATCCAGCCCCTCCAGCCCTGCGCTACCTGTTTTGCTGCTCTGACAGTAGCAGGAGGTGGGAACAGTGACAAAGTGCCAATCAAACTGAACTAAACTAAACGAAACGCATCCTGAGAACTGCAGCGGAAACACGAGCACAGCAACAGCCGTGGGAGCAGGGAGGTGGGTGTTCGCTTCACGCTGGCTGCACCAGTAGCCAGTCCACTTCGAAGCTTTGAAGAAGCAGGTTTCCCTGAAGCAACACCAAACCACCCCTCACACATCACCGAGCAGCACCGTGGAAAAGGAAACAAATGCTTCAGGCTGCCCAAGAGCCACTGTGCGCTGTGACTAACATCCGAGCTGCAAGAAGGCTGGGCCACAGGCAAAGATGATGATGCACCGTGGCCGCAGCCTTCGCGTACTGCCTGCTGGCAACGTGGCAGACAGCCCCAGGGTTAACGTGTGCAAGGGAAGAGCTCTGTGGACCAGACACCAGAATGAGCAAATAGGGTGTTTTTTTAACATCAAAGTGCCACTTCCTTTCTCTGACCTTCAGACTGCCAAATGGGAAGTGCTGCTGGGGCCAGAGGGCGCACAGAGGAGCATGGTGCCTTTGGGGACAGCAGCACCTTTGCTCAGCACAAGTGTCTGGCTCCACTCAAGCTCAAGCCCTTGTTTTGAGATCAGTTCTCTTCCTGATGGCCAAACAGGACTTGGGCTGCTGGGTCTGTGCTGCCCACATCACATCTCCCCGGTCCCCAAATCCTGATATTTCAATGCTGGGGCCCTAAAGCTCCATGATGGGGACTCTGTGCCCCACCAAACAGACAGCAAAGGGGGGTCAGGCTCCCAGATTTCTGCCAGGCTGCTGCAGAAGGAGCAGAGTGCTGGTCCCTGATCACAGAGACCATCAGGGCTTTGGCCATTGCAGGAGCCTGCTGCCCCAAATGAGGAGAGGACAGCACCACTTACTAGAAAAATATACCTTTATTTACCATCTATTTTGCTCAGGAGAGAATATCCTGTGACAGAGGTGCCAGCGAAAATCATGCTGTTGATGGCGGCCAGCACACCCCCAAGTGCACTGTGCAGGGGGTGGCAGGACCAGGTCTCCATGAGGGACTCTAATGTGTCAAAATGGCAGGAAGGGGGTTGGAGAGGCTGCTTTCATCTCAGGGTCCCACTGTTCTCCACCACCATGTTGTTCAGGTCCTGTCAGCAGAGCACATGCCCTCCCCACCAGTTCCACCACCGCGGTACAGTCATTGTTTCTCTCCAGAGCCAGGACCCCCTTCAGAGCACCACTGCTTCTGGCACGTTCCTTGCAAGGCAGTCAGGGTGAGTTAAATAAAGGGGTTGGGGGGCATTTCCTAGGATGGGAACAGTCGATAACTTAAGGCAAAATGAGCTTATCACGCGTAACGAGCCAGCTAGCAGGTAGGTGCCTGTCATACAGCAGTCATGATGCCAAGCGTCCGGGCAGGATGGCCAGCCATGGCAGTTGAGGTCTCTGCACTATTTGTTCCTACAACACTGCCTGTGCTGTGGCACAGCCCAGGGACCTGCAGCTCTGGCTTCAGGGGCCTCCTCTATGCCCACCGGCTGTCCCAAGCTGACCAGGGCCATGATGCCATGTGGGGCCGCTGGCATAAGCATCTTCTCAGATAGCCAAGTAGTGAGTTTCAACAAGGTCTTCAGCATACTATGGTTTGAGTTTGTTGGGTTTTTTTTCAGAGGGAGAAAATGTGTGATTCTCTTCATGTCGACACAGTGCACAGTTCCAGTGCTTCCCAGAGGTCTGCTTTCAAGCCTTTAATGGTTGTGAGAGCCCTCTCACACTGAAGGCCAAACCACAATTTCTTGGTGGGCTTCCTGGTGCGAGACCCTGGCTTGGCCACTGCTGCTCAGGCAGCACTCGCCCCTCGTGTGTCCTAGTGTGTGTGGGGCTGCTGGCCACGCTCCAACAGCCCCATTTAAAGCTTAAATAAGCCAAAGAATGTCTTTGATTCCTCAAAATTAACCAGAGCGATCTTGGAGACATTGACGTGCAAACTGTCCATCTTTCTGAGCTTGAACAAAGCCCCCAGGTAGCTTTTTCGGGCCCACATTTTCTGACCCGTACAGTAGTTGATGCCTTTGTCCTCCATCAGCACTTGGCTGCCCAGCGAGGCCGGGTTTTTCTTGTAGACGATGTGGCTCAACACCTGGCTGCTGCAGACACTTCCCCGGAAGAACACGTTGGAGTACACGAAGTACAGGCCGGTCTCATTGATGACAAGGCCCTGATCGCGATACTGAATGCCGTTGGTGAAGGCGTGGCCGGAGGTGGGCTCCCACTCCAAAGGGAGGTCCCGCTGGGCAGGGTTTCCTGGAAGATGAAACGAGAAGTGCAGTAAGTACAAGCGTTTGCCTGTTTTTTCCTCAAGTCATGGCCTATGTCACAGCAAGCCAACTGTTCTCCAAGCCCTTTTCCGCAGCGTGGAAAGTACGCCCTGACCTCGAGCTCTCACCTTCACCTCGCTCAACGCCAGCTGCTCGTGACAGCTTTTTGCCCTGCACATGCCAGGTACAAACCAAAGACAAAACCAAAACACAGACCCCTTGTTGAAAAGTCTAAATGAGGGGAAGATTTTAGCTGTGGGTTAACTTCCTGCTGTCAGAGCACGTGAGGTGGGCTCCTCACAACAATGACCATGCCACCCACATCTGCCGTATTCACTGCTCCCACATCTTGCTGACCCCTCAGCACATACCTGTTAAGTGTGCTGCCTTCCTCTCTTCCTTTTTCATTGACTGCTCCTTCTGCCCTGCATGAACATAGAGAAGATGTTAGCCACATGCTCCATGGAGAAGCCAGCCCAGAGAGCGGAAAGGAGCAGACCATGAAGCTGAAGTGGGGCAGATTCAGGGCAGCACAGGGCACATCAGCACCATGGCTTAGCACAGCGAGGCAAAGCGGTGCTTGGGCAAGCGTTGCACAGCAAGAGAAGGAGTTGAAAAGGAAGAGTTGCAGCAAAGAATCCAGATGTGATCAAAAGCAAGGGCAAGGAGAGCTTTCATCCTAAAACGGCTCAGTCGGTGAGCTCAAGCAGAGGCCTCTCGCTCAGGGTGTGGGAGAGGGACAGATGTACCCATGGCAGTGGACTTCTGTCCGCTGAGTCCCAACCCTCCTTACAACTCGATCAGAGCGGATGCTTGAGACATCCTGCAGAGCATTCCCCTGGCCAGGCAGACCTTGTCCTCAGAGGCGGAGCATGGCTGGGAAAATTCTGCATTCCTTGGAGGTCTGAAGTCCCCTTGGAGAGACGGACCACTTACAGTGACTCGGTATTCGGACCCCATCCCAGGCTGTCCTTCCCTTCTCAGCACCTACTTCCAAGCATCATGTTCTCAGTTTTTAGATGCCTTTTTTTTTCCCCTCAAGACAAATTTTCCTCTCCTTTCTCCTTTACACTATTTCTCTGGCTTGCTTTATTAATTCCCCTGAAGAAATTCAGGGTTATTATTTGTGATTTATGTTCAGCTTCTGCTAAAGTGGCCTGTGATCAGAGCACTGAGCACTCAATTCAAGTGACAGTTTGCCTTCTAAGCAACAGATAATTTATTGATACGAAAGTTGACGGGAAGCAGGACTGCCCTTTCCAGAGCATTTTCCTATTTCCAAATTTGCTTTCATTCAATATCAGGACAAATTTGAAAAGAAATTAACTTTCGTACTAACCAAAATGCTCAAGGAAAAAAAAAATTCTTTTCAGATCTAGCAAAAATTCTCAAGGGCATTGAAAATTTCTTTCCAACTTGGTCGTCTTCAGAGAGCTATCCTCACTGATAACATTAACAGGGAACATAAAAGTAAAATTAGTTTGGAAGTTCAAAATATGATTTTTAAATTGTTCCATTCAGATTGAAACTCTTTGGTTTTTTTCCTAAATGAAATTTAGAAAAATTGGCAGGTTCTTGTGGAAAGTTTCAATTTCACTGAAATGACATTTCTAAAAGAAAAAACCCCACATATAATCAGGCTCTTCTCAACTGGCTTTGGCTGCCATGAGACCGTACCAAAAGAATTTGGAAAAAATAATTTGCACTCTCAAGGGTCGGAGCAAATCCCCCCACCCCCAAAGGAAACTAAACCCTCTGCACCCTCCCGAAATCTTGAAAGATGAAGGAGAGAAAGTAGCAACACATGCGGTGCCCAACTCCGTTCTCCTTCCGTTCACGTTGCTGCTGTGTTAGGACAGTCAGAACCCCACTTTTACAGCAGAGTACCCCCCGTACCGTTGCCCTGCTGGGCCCAGGAGGCCCCAAAGTAGAGGCACACTGTCCCAGCAACACACGACTGACACCCTAAGCTCTCCGGCAGGCAGGGTGCAGCATCCCTTCCCCAGACATAAAGCTCTTTCTCCAGCCAAGCAAGCAAAACCAGCTCTTTCAGAGCATTGGGCTGCGGCCCTGCCTTTGCCCCCAGATGAAGAAGAGTTTGAGGGGACCACTCGGGCGCTAACACAGAGGAGCGCCTCCTCTACGTACATCAACTCACCTATGAGTTTCTCCAGAGCTGGAGGGATGTGTTCAGTGCTGGCAGACTGTCAAAAGAGAAGAGTGACAAGCTGTCTTAGCAGGGTGAGAGCTTAAGGGCATCATCTAAAACAGCCAAGGACTATCTTTGATGGTGGCTAATTCTGGGTGCTCGTAGGGAGCTACAACGTGCTAAGAAATACACAGGGAGAAAGACCTTGCAGCACTCAAGCATGACATCCAGATACATCAGTCGCCAAGAAACACGAAGGCATCCAGATATACCGGTCACCAGAAGAGCAGTCCCCCACAGTAATAAACAACTCCACTTCCACTGGCATGACAGACACTTAAATGCCACCAGCCTGCTCCTTGGGGAGTTTTGCACCACCTGAGCATCTCTGACCCAATTTTTTCTTTTTTTCCCCCATTTCCCCAGAGCTGCTGTGACCAGCCAGGCAGATCTCACCTCCCTGAGTTCAGCCAGTTCCTTCTCCAGGTGGAAAATCTGAAACATGCTCAGCCCCACTCCAGTGAGGGCCAGCAGGATCAGCAAAAAGACCACCAGGAAGCCGACGCTCCTCCTTTCCCTGTCATTCCTCGGCTTTTTCCTCCGGTCGGGCACTGGTGGTGGGAAAGGAGCAGCAGGAGGTGCCGGGGGGCAGGAAGTACTCGCGTTGGCACAGCTGTCCATCCAAAAGATCTGGGGGTACACGTAGTTCAAGTTCTGCTGCATGGCTGGGAGCTGGATGGGCTGGACACGCTTGGCATGATCTTCCATACGGCAGCCAAAAACTGCCGGGGCTGTCCCAGATTGATCCCTGGGGGAAGACCCAGCTCTGCCTTTACACGCCTGCATGCTCCAGCAGTGAACACCCAGCTCAGATGCTGCAGCTCTATGAAAGCCTCAAGCATCAACAGCAAACCCCAAAGAGCTTCCGCCCTCGGCTGCAAGCTCAGGGCACCCGCCTGCTCCTCCCACACCGAGGCAGCACGCACACACAGCGGGGCCAGCCCAGCACCAGGCTCCGCTTGCACAAAACCGTGCTCAGCACCCGGGCTTGGGAAGCAGGCGAACCCAGCAGCGAAACGCTTGAGGCATGCGAGAGCTGCGCTGCCAGTCGGGGGCTGAGTAATCAGCCCAGTGCACACCCACCAGCCACCCATGCTTTCCGGCAGCCCACTCGGGCAGAGGCAGCTGCTTTTCCACTGTGGTGTCCTGGACCACAAGCAGAAGGAATGAGAAAGCCTCTCCTGTTTCTAGCACCCTGCACAAGAGAGGAGAGGCAGAGCTGAGGACTCCTCCCGTCAGCAGAAGGATGAAGAGCTGATCCCAAGTACAGCGGTGGGCGCTGTGGAATTGCTTCATTTCACACAGGACAAACTACTCGGTGCTGTCTGCTGTGCATCCCACCTTTTCCTTGGCTGCTCCACAGGGCACGGATCCCGTGTCACAGAACACCAGTCGCAGACACTGTCCCACTGTGATAAAAACCAGCCTGAGAAGAGGAAGACGTTGTCCGTGCTGCAGCCTCAGCAGAGCTGCCCCAGCCTGAGTAGAGCCAGCTCAGAGCGCTGTCTTCTCCCACACCAAACCACTGCAGGACACTGGCCAGGCTGAACCAGCAGCGCGCTGTAACGTGGGAGACACACAGTGGGGCACGAGCAGGCTCTACTGACAGCTCCTGCTGCAAACACTAACTCTAACCCTACTGTCCTCTTCTAACCTGAGGACGCATTAGAGATGGGAAGGCTCTTATCACCTCTTCAGGTCAGTGCTGAGCAACGCAGCAGGACCTAACCTGGCTCGGTACCTTGTAACTAAAGCCCGCGGTAGACACTGTGCTTCTCACGCTGGTAGAATTCCTCTTGCCTTGCGAGAAAGGATCCAGAATTCAGAACATCAATTTGCTCTTCTATTTTACAAACCTACGTTGAAGCGTGTGTTTGTACGGGGTAGTGTTTAAAAAAGGAAATGCTCAATACAAGAATAAACTGGAGATTTGTCACCTCTACAGCTGAAGGAAACGGTCCCAACACGCAGGCTTTGATCTTGAACATCAAAACTGGGGTCTGAGAACACCATGCAACACACTTGTTTCTCCAAAGCAAGGGCTCAGCTTTGTCTCCAACCGCACCAATAAGTCAGATTTGTCCTCAAAGCCTTGCCTGTGCTCCACGGCTTTTTGAAGCCGCTCACCACAGCCGTTTGCTGCTGCAGTGATCTGCGGCATGAGAGGATTCAGCAACCTGGCTGGTTCTTCCTTGTACTTCTAGGTTTCTAACATAAAAGACACAAAACCAACACTAATCCAGCTCCCCCAGTTCAAGCCTGGTCACAGCTACCCGACCTCAGTCCTGCTCTCCACATCCCAGGACGGCGCTCCCCAGCCAGCCCGAGGACAGGTCCTCATCCGCCCCTGTGACCATCACAGCAGAGGGTCACGCAGAGGGCTGGGCTCCCCTCCACACCTCCCATGCCACGAGGTGAACTCCAGCCTGCCAGCCAATGTCAGGCATGGAGAAGGAGGGATGTCTCCAGCGCACCGGGAGCTGAGAGAGGCAGCAGGACAGTGCGGCAGCATCTCCCGCCAGCCCCCCGCCTGCACAGCCCCCCGGCCCTGCCGCTGCCACGGGCAGCTGAGCCACGCGTGGGGGGACTTGCCCCCACCCAGGCACTGGCTCAGCACCCTTTCCCAGCAGCAGCACACTCTGAGTGACGAGCCCCACGTGCCCCTGGCTCTTTGTGACATGAAGGTGGGTGTCAGGGAGTTCCCATTTCTTTAGTGCCCTCTGCAGCCCGTTCAGCTGCTGTAAAAGACAGCGACGGCCCATGGAGCAGGGGCTGAAGCCCAGGACTTCCTTGAAGTTGGAGGTGTTGCTGACCAGCCTGTCAAAAGCCATCAAGCACACAGCTTTGCCTGGAAAGGATCCACTCAGGTTTCTTCTGACACCGTGCGTAATGCAGCCAGCTTGTATCTTGGTGGGAGTGCAGGCACAGCAGCAGTCTCCCTTGAGCATCAGAAGTGTCCTTATTTCTCACCCACTACTTCCTATTTTCACAAAGAAGCTTTTTTTGAGAGGATGAGAGGACAGAGGTGACCAAGCCAATTAAAGCCATTTCAGCCACATCTGCTGCATCTTCTCTTTCAGATGCTCAGATGAAGAGCCTGCTAATACCACGTATTGTGGCAAGCCACAGATTGGGGCCATTTTACCATCAAAGGATGATTTTTGGTGCACAACGTATTTTCAGAGACCTTTCCTAGCAGTCTGTGCTGTGCTGGTCCTGCTGTCACACTCAGTTTCCCCTGCCACCTTCAGATATCACCAATGCCTGCCGGCTTCCTATTGCTTGAACAACACGCAGGGCTTTTGAAGTAACAGTGGGACAACTTGCTGTAAGTAGACGCTGAAGTCGCATGAATCTATTTCGCCAGACGGCTGGAAGAATTTAGACAAGGTTGAGCTCTTCTAACACACAGGGCAAGGACAGCTGGGCAGGAGAGGGGGACACGGGAAGGACAAAAGGCGTGTCAGATTTGTTTCTCTGCCTCCCTCTCCCCCTCCTCACCCAGCCTGCAAGATGCGCGCTCTGATTTCAGCAGCCTTACCATGTCATTTGAACAGGAGGAAATATTTTCCAACAGAAACACCTTCCACACCCTTTACGAGGGAATCGATGCCCTTTGCCAAAAGCAACCGAAGACAAGCCACAGCTACACCGGCAGAATAAGCGGATTTGCTCAGAAGAACCCCCTCCGTCCCCACCTCGCCCCCAGAGGAAAGGGGAAGTTCTCATTCCCAATACATTGGGAAGTTCTCATTCCCATTACACTGAAGTTTATGTTGACAGTGGTGAGAGTCAGCCAGCAGCTGAAAGTCTGTAGCAGGAGATTTAAGGACAGAAGGATATCCTGCTTGAAGTACACCACAGAAAGCAGAACATGAACAATGAACTAGATCCAATACTTGACAGAAAATTAAGAAAAAAGCATGAACCCCTGTGTAGGTGAGTCTCTCATCATGTTCTGGACAGACTGAGATACGTGTCTGTCTGAAAGTGATTAACAACTATTTCCTATTACACTAGTGACTAGTGGAAATGCTAAAAGGCAACTGAAAGCCCACAGGGCTGCACGAGTTACACTCACGAACAACTGAACCACCAGTTGAGAGTCATCCGCATTCAAAAACCCCAGGATTCTAAACATCAACCCGAGATATCAACATATCGGCGTAACCTCCGCGGTCCCAGGCTAAACCCTGCCACCAGGGCCAGGGGCAACTGCTGCGAACCCAGCCCGGCCCAGCCCCAGCGGCAGGAGATGGCACCCCTCCACGCTCACCGGTGGGTACGGTGGAAAGAGGAACCGAGAGCAGGATGCGGGAAAGGGCTTCTGATTTTCCTCTGCGCACTGCCCTCAGCACAGTGCTATTTCAGCGCCTTTACCACACGCCTGGAGAAAAACAAGTAAAATATTACACCGGTAATATTTGCAGATTAGAATAAACTGGTAAGAGATCCTAAGTAACCATGAGGACAGACAATTTAATCAGAAGAAAACAAGTTTAGAAACAAAGTCAGCAGATCAAACTCTTTAAATAGGAAATAACACAGTTCTGAATCGGATACAGACGTGACCCTGCTGGACATGGGCTTCCAGCCCAGAAAGCCACCAGCTCCTGGAAGCACGACCTCACAGAGCACTGACAGCTACAGACAGTCCCAGAACCCACGTTCCAAGTTTATGTTCAGCTTCAGAGGGGCTCAGGAAGAATCACAGAGGTTGGAAGGGACCTCGAAAGATCATCTAGTCCAACCCCCCCTGCCAAGGCAGGGCCACCTAGAGCACATCACTCAGGAACGTGTCCAGTCGGGTTTTGAATGTCTCCAGAGAAGGAGACTCCACAACCTCTCTGGGCAGCCTGTTCCAGTGCTCTGTCACTCTCACAGTGAACAAGTTTTTCCTTATATTAACATGGAATCTCCTATGCTCCAGCTTGGACCCATTGCCCCTTGTCCTATTGCTTAATGAGACCAAGAAGAGCCTGTCTCCATCTTCCTGACACTCACCCTTAACATATTTATAAATGCTGATGAGGTCACCCCTCAGCCTCCTCTTCTCCAAGCTAAAGAGACCCAGCTCCCTCAGCCTTTCCTCATAAGGGAGATGTTCCACTCCCTTATGTTTCAGGGAAGTTCCAGTAACCACCAGACAGCAACGGCGTTGCTGACCAAGTGGACTTGGTCCACTTGAGCAAATTGGCAGGGTGGGACGGAAGGGCCAGCATGTGAAACACCCTCTGCAGCAGTCCTTCCCAGGGAGCCACTGAGCAGGAGCCAAAGCCGAAGAGGCTTTGCACAACAGACACATGGAATTTGACCAAACGTTGGAGCAGATGCTTGTGAGAACTGCCTCCAAAGGCAGCAGAACCTCCTTCCACCAAGCCTTCGAGGGGCACAGGAGACACCAGAACTCACACCCAGCCTTTGCACTCAGCACTGACCTCAGTGTTGTTTCTTTATTACATGTTTTTCTAACAGTTCGGTTTACCCAGACAAAGGTGGTGCTTTTCATTTCCTCAACAACCACTGCCTTTGCTGGAAGCATTTGCGGCACGCGCGGAGCCACGTCTCGGTGCCAACTGCTCACAAGGGAGACATTCACATAGTCACACTCAAGAACAGGTTTCAGAATCCATTTCTAACAGCTTTGGCCTGGCAGTGCTTAACATAGCCATCTTCAGTGAGCAGGGGGCCCTGTTCCCCCCTTCACCGTGCTCCCGCCAAGCGGGCAGCAGCCCGGGGTTCCGCAGAAGAGGTACGGAGCTCTGACCTGAGGCCGAAGAGAACCCAAGCAAGGAAGGAACCAAAGCAGCTGCGAAAGAGGAAGAATTCAAACTAAGAATTCGGGCTAAGATTTTATTTCTTTTGTCTACAATAAGAGCAAGGAAATGAAGAGTGGTTATGAGGTAACGGGATCATGAACATCCGAGAAAGCAGCAAGTCATTTCGTAACATACAGTAGCTCAGTCACAGGAGAAAATGGAACAGCGTGGTGGCCGCTCAGAGGCTGCGAGGAAGACCACAGCGAACGTGCAGATGCCCATTTCCTGCCCTCCCCAGTGACGGCTGAGCACAGCACTCGCAAGCCCTTCAGCGGGATCCGTGCCCTGCCCCAGGCTGCCGGCACAACACCGGCCTCAGCCCCGGGAAACACCTGCTGGCTCTGCCGGCCAGCGTGGCCTCGCTGGACTTGACAATTCACTCCTCCTTTGGAGCAGTCGTCCTCAGCCCATTAAAAAAACCCCAAAACAACAAACCAAAACAAAAACCCCCTCCCATACAGAGTCTCCACAACCTTGACGTTTCAGCAGTAACGGTGTCAAATTATGACTAACAAAAAATACTCATTAGCTGCTTCAAGTTATTTTTCTGGAAAAAAAAAGGGAAAGAAAAAAAACCCAGACAAGGATTCTTGTTTGCTGCGAGTTCAGAGGGGCCAGCAGCTGGGCGTAAGCTCTAGCCACCACACCTGACAAGGGAAAAAACAAGCCTCAAGATGGCAAACATTTCTTTTCCGTTTCTAGGTCCGCAAAGCGCAGAATTAATTGTTATTCCCTAGCGAAAGCCATACCTCTAATTGTGACTTAATTACTGACTGTAATGAGAACCAGCGCAGGCAAGGCTGGTGGCAGCTCCCAGGCCACGTGTCTAATACGAGACAGCAGTAAGGCAGCAGCGAGCTCCCTGGCACCCTCTTTTAACATTACTGTCCTGAAATTAGAGAAGGGACACGTAAGAAAGGTCGGCGAGTTTCACTGTCACTTCCCAAGCTAGCTCATTTCACCTACAGAAGCTCCGGGAACACCAATTCCTCTCGAGCTCTGACAAACCCCAGCGATGTCTCGAGCAGCACCCGGTGCCGTTTGACACTCAGGGTTTCCAGGAGATGAGACACACGCTGCTCGATGCCTACCCACAGCACTTTGTGGTCAGGGCTCTGCACTTTAATTGTTCCAAATGAAGCGGAACATGTTTGCACCTAATGAAGCGAAGCACGTTAGGCTGTTCCGACTTGTTTCATCTCACACAGTAGCCTGGCAGAAGCCACACAGACACCTTATACTTCAGTGTTCTGCTTACCAGTACTGGATTTCCACTCTGATGCCCAATGTATGTAACTGAAATACCTCATTTTGACAAACAGAGCTATTAACTCACATACACGATGCACGTGTTTGCGGCTATCCATCCTACCACGAAACCATTTGTGTTGCTTAAATACTTTCAACCTTGGGCTCAAGACCTGCAAGCACACGGCCCTCGCGGCTGCGTACGCATGCCGGCTCCTTGGTATTTCACACCAACAACTGTCCAACCTTATTGATACCACAAGATGGACTAGGCCCTCCCGTTAGGTATCCACGGCGCCAGAGCAATTTGTGAAGACTTATAAGCTGTCTTCATTAAAAACTGTTCTCTCTATGTAAAGATCATGACAAATTTAAGGGGCATGATATCAGAGTGAAAAAATCAAGTCCTGAAAGCTAGAGTCAGTGTGACATTAATAAAACTGGAAGTAAAATATGACTCAAGAGCCCACATGAAAGGATAACATTAAGCAGTAAGAATTTGACATTAAGAGACTTTTTAAAAAATAAATAAGAAGTGGTTAGAAAGAATTAAAAGCAGCACGGCAGCAGCAGGCGGAAGCTGTGGTTCCATCCCCAGCCTCCTGCCAGAACAGCACTCTCTGGTTTACAGCAGCGCCGCGGGCTCCGCAGGTCCCTGCGGATGCTGGCCCTCCGCGTGGCTGAAGCGCAACCTGCGCTTTGATTGGGAAGTTTAGACCTAGACGTAGCTGGAACAGTCAGGGAGCGTATTTATGAGAACCTGACAGCCACCCCCCGGCTGACACGCACCAGCGGTGACTCCGATAGACGTGCTTTATTCCTGGGAGTCATTGCTGCCATCAGCCATCTCCGTGACCCAGCACGTGGAGTTGATAAATATACATGGCCACCACCATCTTTGGCTTTGTTTCCATTTCACAACCAAGCTTGCTTTCATCCAACATTTTAGAGGCCAGGTAAAACCAAGGAAGCATAACACACACTCCCTCCCCGTTAGAGACATTCACCACCTACATATTGCATCACGACTCATTCAGCTGCACTCTAGACCTATCGGTACCTTCTAGGTCTATCAGCCCTTGGCTTGCCACCGTGAAGTGATGATGGGCTGTTTGAAGAACCCCGACCTGCCCAGCTTCCACCGATTCTCACTGACGTGGGCAGCTCAGTGGCAGCCCGGGCAGTGCGGGAAAGCATGCTTCCTACCACCCATCCATCAGGAGGAAGGCCAGTAAATAATAAAACCTGCACCACACAAACCCACACCCCCAAAGCCCTCCCAGCCCAACACGCACCACACTCAATTAATTCCTTTTTCAATCATAGCGCACCCAGTGAGGAAGCGGAGTCTTGAGACACTCAAGCAGGAAATTAGTGCCTGGGAGGTCTCGTTTGCCCAGACCAGGCGCTGCACAGCCGGCGAATTCAGCTCAGGCAGGAGCAAGGGACCAGTAAGGGCCAAGCTCCAAGCTGAACACTCTGGTTTGAAGTGATAAATGACTCACATTTTCTGCTGGTGGCCCGTTATATCCCTCTCAAACCTCAGCTCTGAGCACCAAGAGGAAGGCTCGTGCAGTCATTCTCACAGAAAGCCACCGCTCCTACGGATCCCCCAGGCCAAGATGTGAACCAACACCTGCTGGGAGAGTTTCCAGCCAGTTTCACACAGCCAGGATTCCTCAACTTTCAGGCAAACCACCACTCGGCCTTCAGCTTCCCTCCCTCCCTTTTGTTTTTTTTAAATAGACAGACACATGTAGGCTGACAAATAAGTTTGTGAACCCTTTATTATGGCCCAAAGGACCCCAGTCCTAATTCTGCACTGAAAGTTAAAGACTAGTTAGTCCTTCTCAGCGAAGAAACCAAGCCACAAGTTTCACTTTAAAAAAAAAAAAATGCCAGTAAATTAAAGACAAAGTGTTCAGATTTATTTGGAAATTCACAGTTTCTAATGGCACTACAGCTCTGTAGTTACAAACTCTTGTTCCACAACATCGTACGCTGCACTCAGGTGGTACGTAGTTCCTCATCCAGGTTTGAAACCCTTCCGAATTCACGTTTCAACACGCCTGGTTCACGTGCTCTGACTGGCTAATTGTGCAGATCAACTCCGAAAGTACATCACCTTAAAGTATTCATAAACTAACAAGAAAGCAGCAAAAAAACCCCAAGGCTTTAAATAAGTCACATTACATACAATACCCAGGAGAGGCATTAGATCTGTTAAAAAGGGTACCACTAAAAGTGCTCAATAAGTTAACTTATTTTTTACAACGTGAACGTGTAACACCTGATAAAAGGGATAACCTCGTTTCACTCGCTCAGATACACACTCAACATCGTAGCAATCGCACAGCCTAGAGTATCCAAATATACAATCACAGTCAAAATAAAAAACGCTTGGATATGAAAATACCAACCATACAAACACTGCACATTTGTTAGCCAATACAAAAGCAAACGTTACGGCAATAACCCACTCGGAACCAACCTGACCGGTCAGACTTCAGGGCTTTGCAAACTCAACACATCCCGAGCTGGCTCAGGGAACGGCCCGGCTGCTCCCGCTCGCCCTCGCGTTCTTCACCTGAGCTTTGTCCTGAACTCTCAGCACAAAGAGCGAGCCTTCCCCGCTTGCCTCCTTGGGAAAACTACAGCAGGTAATTTAGACAGCAAACGCATTCATCAGCCTAAGGTCCCGTTGCACACAGGGGATCCTAGAGAGCAGCTGTCACTCATTTAGCACATCAGACTATAGCTCCGACTGGTAACCCGAGGTGGAAACAAACATGATTACCATCCCCGGGGAGACATTCTCCTCAGCTGAGTTTACAAAACCAGAACCTAGTCAGGCAAGTCCGCCTGTTAGTATTTTTACAGTATCCAGTCCACATTACTGAGTCCAGCTGAAGGCCGACACATGTCCCTTTACAGCACTGTAGTGTTGCATCTTCAAAAAAAGCTAGAGAAATTACAAAATAAATCAAATGACAAACAATTGTATCTCCCCTCTTCCAGTGGCATTATAAATAGACAAAAGGCACATAAATATGGGAAGGTGCAAGAAATAGGAACAAAGCTAAAGGAAGAGGATTAGGCTTTTATCCCTATTCCACCCAACAAACTGGGTTTCAAAAAATCTCTGCCCCAGGAACTGTGAAAAAAAACCTTTATAAAATGAACCCTGCCCTCCCTCCCCCCACAAGCTGTTCTCATAGGAAATTATCAGCCTTGTAAAGCTGCAGCTTATAGCCAAGATTGACACAATCCCATCTATTTAAAAAGGCAGAAACCAAATTTCTGAATACTTTCCAATTAGTCGAGCTCTTAGTCTCCCACTATCCTCCCACAGAATACCACAGACTGTTCTCAAACGAACAAACACTCTCCTGTTTGAGAAGTTCAGCTAGTTTTAGATGTGTCCAGAAACTGCCGTGACACCGAGTGTTCCCACTGTTATATCTTTGTTTCCTTTGATTATGTCATGCAGGCTTGGCATTGACCCTGACTTAGTCTGTATTAGAGTTTTTATGAGCTTCCCTTGGTCTGAAACTTTAGACCGTCTTCGTTTTATAGCCCTCTTCTCAGTTTTTGTCTTTTGGGTCTGCCCATTGCACAGACTTGTACATGCTGAAATGCCACAAAAATAGGACTCCTCAGACTGCGACGATGTTTCGGAGCTTCCTTCAGACGGAGGACCCTTATACGAAGAGTGATAAACCTCCCCAATGTTAGAGAAGTCCCTCTGGTTTGTAAACGGCTTCCTTCCTTTTATTTCCCCGTTGGCTATCGGATGCAGAGGCTCTGTCGTTGGCTTAATAGTCTCTATTTTTTCACTTTTGTATTTACAACGCTTTTTCTGAAACCACAAAAAAAAAAAAAGAGAAACAGTTAGGTTCTGGAAGGCAAGCAGAGCGTGAAAACCAAGCCTAGGACGGGGAAAGCAGCCGAGATGTGCCCCACCTGCCGGCCAAAACACACTCAGCCCAGCCCGCCCTCCCGACAACCACTGTACCTTCTTCTCTGGGGAAAACTTCAGGGGTTCTACAATGTACAGGTCCTCCGGATCCACTGCAAGAGAGGCAACATAAATTTGGCGGTCCTGACACTGCCAGCTCTAGAACAATGTAATTCTAAATAAATAACAGCGTGACAAAAATATTTCACTTATCAGACATCATTATCATCAACATTTTTGCTCCTGTAATAAGCTAATGGAGGTACAACACAGAGACCTCAGAAGTGAGGTCAACACGCGGAGGAATCCCCCTGTGCTGTCAGTGATACACACTTGAACACACTTGACCTCCTGAGAGGTAAGACCATAGAGAGGTGCAGAGAACGTCCTTTGGGGAAAAGGAACAAGAATCCGCAAAACACGGCTTCTACGAAAACGAACTGTTACCACTACAACAGCGTTGAACGCGCAGCACAGCCTGCCCGTGACAGGGCAGATACTAGAAGCACGTGTGTGCACCTTTCAAGGACATGAACGTTCAGACTGGCGCAAGACCAGCCTGGCGTTCTTCCATCAGGGCTTCGGAAATCATTCTTCCAAGCCAAAGCAGGGGAGAATTTGGGAAAAGCATGGTTTTACCGGAAAAAAAAAATCCTTAGCGAGTCTCTATTGCAACACATGTCCAACTCAGGAGTTTTCATGCAGTTTTCCTCACAGTAGCAAAACCGGTGAAGTTTGCTGCACCCCCAAAAAAAGCTGTGTCAGCTGCATGCCTGGCAGTTACTACAATCTGCACTCCTGTTCGTGCAGGATGACAGTGGCCAAAGAAAACAAAACTGAGCTGTCCCAAGTGTAAGGGACCATATCACTCCTTATACCCAGAACAAGATAAATAGTCCAAATCTTTTTACTACAGATGATAGATTTGGATCCTAAATATCTGCCAAGTTTCAAAAGACAGGCTGTCGGGATTTCTCAGAAGTAGGGCATTAGGGCTTCCCATGCCTGGCACTGAAATAACCCAATGCTTTCTGCAAGCTCCATCGCTTTGTAGATCTGAATGCCTGCATGCATTGCCACTAACCCCAAGAACGGTATTAGTTATGCTCTACAGATGCTAGGACTACATTTCAGGTTCTAGCGTAACTTAGCACAGTTCTGGGAGCATCTGGGACCTTGTGCATGAAACACCCTGTCCTACAGAATGTATAGTGACGTGAACTACTACAGCCCAGTGTACTCTGACATTAACCTGCAATTCCATTCCCATAGGCTCGCAGTGACATGCACACTGTACAGCACTGACAGAGTAACACTTGAGACTAGATGTACGATATGTGAATAATACCTTCTTTACCAGCTAGCTGAAAAGACTGGGATCTGACCAGTGGAAGAGAAGTTCTTCTTTTCAAATTCATATCATCATAGGAGGAAAAACATCTAGGGGGAAAAAAATAATTTAAAAAAAAAATCAACCAATTTTTTTAAAACACATTTTTTTCAGGACTTTGTCATACACATTTTTCCATTAAGAAACATCTTTGGCAGAAGGACAGAATCATGCATTCACCCAGGTGCCCAAGACAGCCTGGCAAACAGACACAGTTTGCAACAGGCTATCAAGGCACGTTAAGTGTAGTAGCCCCAAAATGCTCCTAGGAGAGTGTTACTGCAGAGCAGTAACAGGTCTTTGCTATCAATTTTGAATTTGCAGAAATAAGACTCAGAATTAAAGCAGATGTGCCAAGCCCCTGCAGATTTAGGAAACAGAATTATAGAATGGTTTGGGTTGGAAGGGACCACAAGGATCATCTAAGTTCCACCCCCCTGCTATGGGCAGGGACACCCCCCACCAGCCCAGGGGGCCCAAAGCCCCATCCAGCCTGGCCTTGGGCACTGCCAGGGAGCCAGGGGCAGCCACAGCTTCTTGGGGCACCCTGTGCCAGGGCCTCAGCACTCTCCCAGGGAAGGATTTCCTCCTAATATCTATCTAAATCTCCCCTCCTTCAGTTTAAAACCATTATCCCTCATGCTATCACTACACCAGTAAAAACTGCAACAACAGTTACCTTTTGGGGCTAGGGTAATGATTACTTTTGGGAATTTTTGAGAGGTAATCTTCACTGAACTGAGATGTGCTCCTGCACCGCTGCACACAAAGCACCAAGCCCAGGATGACACAGAGAACGAGAGAAATCACAAGGTAGGTCTGCCGATCAGAAACCTGCAAGAATTTCATACAGTTGTTAAAGACAAAGAATAATTTAATGATACCTTTAAAACAAGAAAAAAATGGTATCTTTAAAAGAACACAACAGACATGCTTTCAAGTCAGTTTCCTTCAATTTCACTAAACACTTGTTTAAATTTGTGTACTTTTTCAGAGGCCTGATGTAGTCCATTGAAGCATTCAAGGAGTGAAGGCTGAAAACCACTAGCTGCTAGCACAGGACAAGATTTGCCTGACTATGGTACTACCGTAACTTAAAGAAGCAGCTGTCCCTTGCAAAAGGCGTTCAAACCTATCTGAACATAACACATTTTCTGTAAGAAAGTGTATTAAGACAGTAACTTCTCTGTTTTAGAGTTGACATGATGTAATACTATCTCAAATGTGATGCTTTTTGTCAGCTGACATTACAGTACTTCACAGAACAAATACCATTAGATTCACTTGATTCAATGGGTTTCACCTTTCTGAATACTCACCCATTTCACAACCTAGCAGAAGGATTTTTCAAGTATATTAATTTCTGAAGATTAGCAGACGAAGCTTACTAGAATTACACAGAAGCTGAAATCTAAGGGTATTTCGCACATAATGTTTAAAAAAATGAATTGTACAGTTTTCCTATAAAAATTTATCTTAATCACACTAAGAGATCTCAGGAGGCTTTAGAAGACGACTTTAGAAAAGACAAGGAACACGACTTCCCATATAGTAACAAGCAAATGCCTCAGACTAACAGACTTGTGTGTCTCAGAAGCCCACAGTAGCCAGAGGGGAAAGGAGAAGGTGCCTTTGCCACATGAGCCGCCCGTTCAGTAGCTGAGCGCACAACCCTCCATGTACTCGTCTGTTACTACAGCCCAGTTCTAACAGTGGCCAGCACGCTCCCGCACGCTAAACCTCCTATGGCAAGAGTCTGTTAACACGTAAGTGGACAACGGACTACAACCATGGGACTGGTAGGGCTGTAAGAGAAATTGTTACCAATCTTGCTGTGAACAAGACAGTTTAAGCTACTCAAACTTTCCTTCCCTCCCTTTGCCGGCTGCTTAAGTATGCTGAAAGCAACGCTACAGGCACTTCTCAAACGAAAAGCTTCGCTTACAGACTCCAGGCCTCCTCAAACTGAGATGTTTACGCATTCATTTCCTTTGAGTTCTCGTGCCATATTGCTGAATCATAATTACCTCACGTTTTAACTCCACCACCGTTGTTGACAGATTGGAAACTAGCTGCGTCATGTTGGTGAGCTGTGCTTGTAACAGCTGGATTGCTTCCGTCTGCCGCTGATCCTGTATGAGAGAGTCATGGCCACGCTGTTCAGCTGTCAGGTTCTCACGACCGTACGCTCTCACACGTACCGAGTCAGCGTTCTGACACAGCCAGGCAATTCGCAGCCACGTACCCTGTTCAGCATTGTTTTCTGTACAACTTTCATATAACATTTGAAACCACGTAAGTAGCATCAGTCATACACACACTTAAAAACACCAACATTTTTACTTATCAAAACCTTTTGTAACATTATGCCAAGTTCATTTTGTTATGGTGACTTCTGTTTCAATAAAGGCAGATGAAGTAGCCAGCGCCATGCAATGACTATCAGGAAGATGAGTACTGTCAGGTTACAAAATACGAGGGCACATCACCAGGCAGAGCTAGAGGGCTGACGCATAGCTTCCGCCCCGGTATCAGGTAGCCAGTCATTTAATGACAGGAGCCCAAGCCAGCCAGGAACAAGCCCTTTGCAGCTATCATCTCCTTCCTGGAAAGAGCCCTAACAATTTCTCATAGGATTAAGAATCCTAAGAAAGGTGCGCAGAATACGGGGGAGGTTAACCAAAGGAAGCACCTCAGATGGACCAGCATTTGATACTATTCAAAAAGAAAGCAGAGAAGAGCACACAACGTGATCTCAGGGAAGTTGTGATTTCCTTCACTGCTGATGGATCATGAGCAAACCACAGGCCTGGGACTGCGCTTCAGAAATTTTCGGATAGGTTGGGATGAAGCCTGCTGTGCCACAAGCACAGCTGCTTTAGTGATTATTCAGCACTGCAGGTAGCGCTGTATTTCACAGAGGCTCAGGGAAGCTAGGATGGCAGAGCAGGGAAAACCTCCCTCAGATCCCACTTCAAAGAATGAACTAAAGCTTTGTTACACACACTATGCTTTCAAAGGCAAACTTGGGATTAGTCATTACTGTAACCCTCTCCCTTTCTAGAGACATAGGTCTCTTCAGCATCACCAGGGCAATTGTCTGTCTATACTTTAAATCACAGATGAAAAACAAATCAAGTTTAAAAAAATGGTTTTGAGTGCAGCTACAACCAAGAAGTAAGGGTTTGATCTGGATAACTTTTTTTTGTTGAAAAGATATTTAAGATTTCTAACCCTCATCAGCTGGACAACTGATTTTTTTTTTTTCTTCAAATATAAGAAAATAATCAGGAGACAGAGCTAGAAATGAAATCTAAAACAACTGGGAACATATCTAAAAAATTCATTACAGAGAAAAAAAATTGGGAAGCCTGGAATGGAGTCACTTTTAAAAGGCAGATACAGAATTCAACTGAAAATTTCTGCATCTCCTTGCAACTCCTTCTTGAAAGGAAACTTTCCTAAGCTGGAAAACATGAAGTACTCCAACAAACCATACCTGCTCTTCTGCTATTCTTGAGGTGTTCTGAAGTTTTATTATTGTTTTATTGAAAGCCTTCTGCATTTCTTCCATTTGCTTTCGGTACCTAAAACAAAGAGCGTAAAGGTCTGAAATGCTAGTTCATAAAACCCCTAGCACTAAATTTGTCTTTAGGAAATACCACTACGCAAGGGAAAGCTTCTCTTTGTCCAAACAAGTTTTATTTAAACATCAAGTAGTGTTTACTTCTAAGTTTCAAACATAAAACAGGGATGTGTCTCTTACTCGTTTTTTTCTAGCTCCCCCCCTGCCCAGACAAGCTTAAAGTCAAATCTATTTCAACATCGTAGAGCTCAGCACCAGCTGACCAGAATTAAACTACGAAGAATTCTCTACAAAATACTGACTGCCAAGAGAGAAACACAACAGTAAATATAACAGAGCGCCCCTTCCTTGGAACCAGTTCTGAAGCGGGTACAACTTCCTGATTCTCTGATAGCTAAGGAGCACCACAGATAAACATTAATTTACATAAAATCAGTCACAGAAAATTCTGGGTTCCTTCTCCATGCTTCATTTTTCAATAAGAGTTATTACAGATAACACAGTAATTTAAGTGGAAACAATCAGTTCAGTAAAGAAGGCATTGTAGGTCTGTGTCGTTACGTTTAACAGCAACAGGAGGATCATAGAATCACAGAATGGTTTGGGTTGGAAGGGACCACAAGGATCATCTAGTTCCAACCCCCTGCCATGGGCAGGGACACCCTATGCTAGACCAGGTTGCCCAAAGCCCCATCCAACCTGGCCTTGAACACTGCCAGGGATGGGGCCTCCACAATCTCTCTGGGCACCCTGTGCCAGGGCCTCACCACCCTCACAGTAAAGAATTTCTCCCTAATGTCCAATCTAAATCTCCCCTCTTTTAGTGTATACCCACTGCCCCTCATCCTGTCACCACACTCCCTAATAAACAGCCCCTCGCCAGCTTTTCTGTAGATCCCCTTTAGGTATTGGAAGGCTGTGATTACGTCTCCCCAGAGCCTTCTCTTCTCCAGGCTGAACAACCCCAACTCCCTCAGCTTGTCCTCGTAGGAGAGGGGCTCCAGCCCTATGATCAGCTTTGTGGCCTCCTCTGGACTTGCCCTTCTGTTGAAAGGATTATGGACAGGATTAGCGCCTACATCCTGGCAACGCTTTATCCTTTTAAAAACCCCACAGCAATATTTCTCAAAACAAATGTGACTGCATCTGAAATACAGAAGGGGAACCCTTGCCATCCACAAGCACTTAGGTCTCCAGTAGCCACCCAGGATCAGGTACTTTACTCAGTTTCCCATAAAGTTTTATGCTGTGATTTAGGTTACACTCAGCTTCCACTGCATTATCTTCTGTGCACGTTTCTTCGTATAGTTGACTAAAGTGACAGAGCACTGGAACAGGCTGCCCAGAGAGGTTGTGGAGTCTCCTTCTCTGGAGACATTCAAAACCTGACTGGACACATTCCTGAGTGACATGCTCTAGGTGGCCCTGCCTTGGCAGGGGGGTTGGACTAGATGATCTTTCAAGGTCCCTTCCAACCTCCAATATTCTGTGATTCTGTGAAAATAGTGTTTACATATGGTAGACTCTCACCAGACTTCCTCGGACTTACCTCTGACTAAGTTCTTCTAAATAGCGGCTGCTGAGAGACATGTTTACTTCCAGGGCTTTTATGCGATTATTAAGGCGCATGAAGACAGACTCCTTTTGATTAGATCCATGGACAAGATTTCCGTTAGCATAGCCTAGATCTGTGGAATTCTGCAATTCAGCATAGAAGTCTGTAGCTGTTCTCTGCAGTCCCCCAGAGGCTGGAATGGCCATTAAAGCTTCTTCAGTTGCCTGATCCTCCTCCTTGGTTTCAGCAGATACAGGAGACTCAACAGGAGGCAAAACAGGTTTCTGCATTTCTGGAGTGTTTTCCTTTCCTTCTCCAACATCACTGGCTACCATGCCCGCTGGGTGTTCAGACTGCAGAACAGTCTCTAGAGGCTTTGAAATCACTGGAGTAGCAACAGTCTCTCTTGTGCTCATCTCTTTTACGTCAGTGGCCACACTGGTCTCAGAAGCGACAGGGTTTTCTTCTGCAATAGAGCTTTCGGCCTTTTCTGTTTCTGCACTGATCTCAGCTACGTCCACCTGGGGAGTTGCCCTCGGCACTACCTGGCCTGCATCTTCTTTTGCGGGTTCCAGCGTCATGTCTGTTGTTGGCAATGGCTTAATTTCTGAAGTAACTTCTAAGAGGAGGGATTGAGAGACAGTTTGAGGATGGCTAGGTTCCAGTTCAATTGAATCTGTGGTCTCGTTACTGATCTCCTCATGGACCACACTGCTGAAGTCAACTGCAACAGTAGATCCAGAAGGTCTCTCAACTTTGCCATCTAATTGCTCAGGCAGAGGCTCATCTATGGACATATGTATAGATTCAGTCAGAACTGCCTGTGGCTGCTGAACATCGGCAGAGTAATCTTGTCTTTGTTTACCTTCGGTTTTACTCCGCTGCCGATGCATAGCTACTGCAACTGAACACCATTTAAACAGATATTCTGAAAAGGTGGAAATACAACACGCAGTTGCCATGTCATAGCAGTACTTTTCTGTCTCAAGTTCAAACCATGCTGATGCATCTTCTTCCTGATCGTCACTGGGCAGCAAGGTCACTGTTGACTGGCTTGTATCTTCTTCATACTCCTGTACTAGCTGAACAATAGGACTTTCTTTTGTCAAATCCACAATTAATTGCTCTTTATCTATCTGTGGAATATCTGTAGTAACAAGTCTACAAAGAGAGTTAAAGACGGATGTTACTTCAACAGTTTTACATGCCTGCTCTGGAAGACTGCAAAAGTTAGGTCTTTCAGAAAAACTGGCAAAGCTTAGTCCAGTGACCAAAAGCCAGTTTGGATACCATCAGAAATTTGCTAAGTTAGTATTTTCTCTGGCGTTTTTCCCAGATTTGGGGAAATCCAAATTTGGGATTTTTTTGCAAATCCCAATTTGCAAACAATTTATTTCAACCCTTGCTTCTGAAACATCAAGCCTTCTCAGTCAGATATTGCCTCCTCTCTCACCCCTGAAGTCACCAGTTCAAATATCAGTAAGTTTTTACATGGCAAGCATCTTACTCTTCTGCTGCATCTTCAAATGCAAATGCAAGAATTGCAGCCTTCCCCAGCCTCTCAATGAGTGTTAAGAAACCATAAAACTACTAAATACAGCACCAGTCACGTCTTAATACTTAAGAGGTAGAGTCTCAGCTCTAAATAGCCAAATCACTTCTAAACAATTGTAATCAATTGGGAAAAACCCCCCAAATGTAGAATATCTATATAGAACTCTTCCTCCCCACCTAATTCCATATTCTTGCATATGCATTTACATCAAGGCAAGCCTAGCAAAAAAATTGAAGCTTCTAAACCACAGTTTGTTGATACAATTTAACCCAAGCTTCAGTAATACCACTTACATTCCTAATTAGTCTCCCTTGCAGGAGACAACCTGCAAAACCTGGAAGAGTATTAAGTCAGTTTCCAAACAGGAAATCTGCAACAGCCAAGAGCAGCAGAACACTCATACTTCTAAACAAAGTAAGAGACAACTGAGAAAGTCAGCAATGTATTTTGACATTCCATCAAGTGTTAAAACGTATGTTAATGGAAATAGCTATAAGCAGTAACCAAAGCAATGTTTCCCCACTTAGTACATCGCCACACTACGCATTTCACCAAATACTCATCTTTTTACTTGTTTAAGGCAGTGTGCCATATCCTAGTGTTCTACTACCAAAGATTCCAGACAGCTGCATGTTAGTCTCTGCTAGGAACACACTAAAAAAAAAACCCCTCAGCACCAATCACTTACTCTGGTGAAGGAACAGGAGTTGGTTCAGGCAGTCTTGGTGCAGCTGTTGAAGTTGCAGGGGTGGCAGTGACATTTTCAGACACACTTACGTTCCCTGCTGTAGGAAGGAGGAAAACGTGAACATAAGAACTCAAGAACCATGTTTGTTTTCAATGAATTTGGGGGTTTTGGGGTGGTTTTTGGTTTTGGAATTGTTTTTCTTTTTTTCAGATTATTAACTGCAGTACCAAATTAACTGCAAATGCCAAAGTTACTTGAATGAAAGTGCTACTGACAGTTTATGTATACGACGTTATGGACAGTCTCAAAATATTTGCAGGAAGCAGCAGCAAGTTAGACTTTCCAACTGAAGCTAGGTAATACAGAGAGTAAAGATCTCCAAATACAGCTGAACAAACATAAACATTATCTTTGTGTCTGTTCCCCTCTCAAATTCAGCGTCTTTGTTCTACATTTCACAATCAACAGGATAAGAATTCTACAGCAGTAATCAGGTATGCCATAAAAGGTGAGTCATTTAAACATAGACCATCCATCAAAAAAGAACAAAGAAATTAACCTTTCCAGAATGCTTTTCATCTACAAAGGAAAAAAAATCAAAACCACCCACCTTCGTCTTCAGACGACTCAACAGTTTTGGCTCCAAGCATATTAGCAGCTATATTCACCATACTTAGGATGGCATCTGAAAGAGAAAACAATTAATCAAAGAGGACATATGCAGAGGGCCCAGAGATTAGTGCCACTGAGCAATCTGCTATTTTGTAACACTTGCTTGAAACTAATCACCGCATAAGGACATAGAAAAAAATCATCATTCTATTACACTGGATGCATCTGTTGCTTTTAAAGAGTAAGTTTATAAGCTAGAAACTTGTATGTGAAAACCCATATCTAACTTTTACCAGTCATAGCCTACTGAAGCCCTTTTTTTCCAGTTGGCTTCCACAGAGCTAAAACAAAGTTTGTGTCCAGTTTCCAACATAAACATTGACAGAAAAGCCCAATACATGCACCCCTCTTTGCTTAGATAATTCAGCTAAAGCTGGCTCCAGCAGCTAAGTAAAGGCTTCCCAGTAACTTCTCAAACCTCTGCCTACGAACACCTCTGTACACATCTTCACATGCTGCACGTCGTTTGTCTCCATCAGCGGTGGGAACTCCTGCAGAAAGGAGACGCCTGGCCTCCTCATACAAAACAGCCCCACAGAAAAGGTTGCGCTTTCCAAACTAAGTCAGCTAGAGCTGTACCATCCAGCTAGCCCTTCCAACACCAGCCAGAGAAAAGTACTCACTGATCATTAGTCCACTGAAAGCAAGGAACGGCAAGACAAAAGAGTATTTCAGCATGGAATTTGCTAACAATCTGAGCATGTGAACCATTCGGGGAGGCACCAAGCCAGAAATTCAGAGCTTGAACACCCAAATGGAGGAACTCTATTAATAGAGACAGGTTGGATCATTTGTCATAACAGCACTAAAGTAGTGAGTCAAGAAACAGTCATCTATTAATGAGTGACACAGAGTTCTGCCTTTGAATACAAGATGTCTACCAAAGGACAGATGCAGAAGACTAAAGGTTCATTCAAATTAGGCCAGACTCTGTCATTTCACATTATACCTCCTTAATCCCAACTCTTACATTTGGCTCCGATACTGAGGCAATGTAACAATTTAAATATTAAGATATCAAGAAGAATAGTTACACTTTACAATCTGTTACTTCAACACAATTTAGATCAGTCAAGGCAACTAGAAGAAAACCATAACAAATATGGACAGAACTGGCTCTTTTATATACACTTTTTTTTAAAAAAAAAAAAATCTGTTAAGTAGAATAGTTTTTTCCCCAAAAAGATTCAGAAGTAAATGTAAAAAGAGTTTGCTCTATATCAGAACATGTATTAGATGCAGCAAACTCTTTGGTCTTGATATTGAAAGCAATCATCAGGCCAGGCTTATTTAGAAGATGAGGAATCTTACCGCTAACACATAAAAGTTGGCCCAATTTTGGCCATTTCTCCCTCACCCACCAACATACATCTGTACTGTATGTCACACGGATAGGTTCATAAAGTTGAGAGGCGTTTCAGTAGCAATGACAAATTTCTTAGACTCCAGGAAGCTCCGTTCAGATCCTCGGTTTTGACTTTGCTCCACAACATGTCAGAAAATGCATTCCAGAATTACATATTTATCTGGGGCTATATTCTTTGAAAAGTTATGATAAACAAAAGATGTTAAACTTGAAGAATTAATGGTTTCTTATTAGCAATGGAGAAGCAGAAAGAGGAATAATGAAGAGTCGATACAGAAGCCTGTCAGTCTGGAATGGCAGGAGGAAGAACAGTGAGCTACCCTCAACAGGTTAGACTAGCATAAGACTGCAAAATACTTCCTGTGAAATGAAGAGTTCGAAAAAACCACCATCTCCTCCTCAGAGATCCCTCTTCCTCACTGCGCATCTGTCACTAAGGCAAACAATGCAAATTGGAAGCCCATCTCATTTCCCCAATCACGCATACAGAAAAAACCCAACGCCCACAAACTCAGTATATTCCTTCAAAAAAGAAACACCGATTAATCTACTGGAGGGGAAAGTTCTCAATAACAAGACCCATCAGCCAGAATTAACTATCACTGCAATGTTTCAGTGCTCAGCTGTTCTTATGAAGCACTAGCAGCAGTAGGTGTTTCAAATCTTTTCATCTTAACTTTAGTACTCTCAAAAACAGTAGAAAAGCCACTGTGTTTTTCAGACAGTGAACAAAAAACTTGCAAAACTGCACTTGCAGACAAAACACGTGAATATGCCTCATCAAGACAGCTTGAAGTTAGAAACTTTGAAAGCCACAGATAAAAGATAAGCAGGGTCAGAGAACAAGCTGCTTTCTCTCGTCTCATTAGTGAGAGGCTAGCATTTAGAAATAAACTGCCTTCTCCACTATCCACTTCCCCTTTGAAAACTGCACTAAGCTGTGCAATACTCCTAGCCAAGACTTTTTTTGTGACAACTACATTCTAGGAAATAGTAGCAGACAACTCTGCAGCTCTGATCCATGCTGGGATGAAAGGAAAGCCGGAGCCCAAACAGCATTCATTCTGAGTGCAAATCTACACTACAGTAACAAATCTGCACTGACTGGGACAGAAGGAGGAGTGGTGCGGTGTGTAAGAGCTCTTTAGAAGAAGCTGTGTGGCAGCTGATACTATCCTAAATAATTCAGCAGTTAAGAATACCATTAAAACTGAATATTCAAGTATTCTTAGCCACACAAACCCCACACCTGGAGGTTTTCCAATGGAAAAGTGACAAGAGAGTCAAAACCTGTTAGTTCTAAAAAAAAATACACAGCTTGTAAGAACAAAGCTGCAATGTTTACATAAAGACTGAGAAGAAACAGTATTCTCCATCCCTTTTTTTCCAGCTGTACAAAGTACATCTTTATGTTGCCTCCTATAGTACCTTAATTAAGCACAGATTTCCAAGTTCTGAATAGTCAAGGTTCTACAGCGCTTTTATAATGGTTATTTACAGGCCTATGTAACATTTGTATTATTTTTAAGGGCTCAGAATCCTTAAGTACAGAAAGCAAAGCTTCCAAAAAATAGAGATCTTTCGAAGTGGAAGGTTCTACTTTTAGAGCACATGAAGAACAATACCCCAACTTTGACTTGTTACTATATATTCCTATGCAATTGAACAGGAATCACACTAAATTGTTGCAGCAGAAAAACAAGTCATACCTGCTGCCTGACAAAATGTCATTCTACTTTCAAGTAGCTCATTTTGTTTCAGCACAGCAATACTTATTCTAGTAAATCATACTCACTTGTAGCAGAACCAAGGAGATTTTTTGAAGATTTTTCTTCCCCTGTGTTATAATCCAGTAGATAATCTATGCATAAAGAAGAACATTTATGACTATCAAAATTATATGTGACATGGACAAAGAAAATAAACTCAAGATTCAACGTATCATTCAACATGCCAGTTTCACAGTGTGAAAATATAACTACAGAAATAAAGTTAAAGGTCAGAGACCACATCCTGAAATGCCAAGCTCTAAGCAATGAGAAACACAAAGAGATTCAGGGTTCAAGCTTCAGTTTCCCCAGGATTCATGACATCATTGCAACAGACAGCTCACTGAGCTTTTTATAGGGTTTTCTCCTACCTCCTCATGAGGACTGGAGATAGTAGTTTTCATATTTTTTATTTAAACAAAGTCTGCAAGCCAAAATAAGCACTTTCCTAATCACTTGCAGCATTGATCATAATATCTCAGGAAACGGGATATGGACACTAAGAATAAAGCTATTTCGTGCTAACTGCTTTGATTATTTTAGTTATCCTTTACTACTGTCAGCCCACAAAGATATTACTGCCTAGCCTGCCAAGCGAAATAGAGACTTATTACTAGCATTTTAAAGCAACCCTCCAAGTAGTTATAACACTTTGTTCAAATCAAAAGGATTGTTGGACAAGTCCAGAAATGCTGAAATACTGTCAACAAGACTAAGCATAAGTTTAGCAGTCAAATCATTTAGCTTATGCAGGAAATGACAAGTCACCAGACTAGCACAAGGACATCTGAATGACTAAAAAAGCAGACATTATTTACGTACCATAATCTTCATCAAAGAGTTCTTGGCGTTCAGACTGATACTGAGAATCAGCTATTTCTTCATACTCTTCAACCATACTAGTACCAAATACCCTACAAACAAAGTTTTAAAATAAAAACCTAATATTAGTCTACTAATCATGTAATTACGTGACATAATTTGTAATTAGATAAGCAATATTATTATATAAAATGTAGCAAGTTAAGCAACAGTTGCTTTCAGTTAACCAAGATCAAGCAGCAGGTGTGCTTATTTTCTCAAACTTGCATCCATAAAGTCCACTACACACTTTCAAGTGCTGCACCAAAACAAAAATCCTGTTTAATTCCACTGATTCCAAAGCAACTTCTCCTCCTTTCTAACTTGAACTCATACCTAGACTTTCCTGCCTTAAAGCTCTCCATGAGCTCTTACACCTCCCCTTCAGCTTCACCTTTGACTAAATTTAGGAGCACCTATTCATGACTACCTCACTTTGCATTCTATATTCTCTTTGACCTGCTCTGCCAAAATTAAACCAACCCAATTTAAAGCAGTCTCATCAACTGAAAATACGGTTTGGCTTACAACGCTAGAGTTCCCAGGTTCAAGTCCTGACGTTGCTTTGACAGGAAGACTGAAATTCATTTTTTAGGAGCAGTACAGAGGCCAATTATTCTCTGAACTATACACACAGTTGTTCTGATTCAGATATTCTAAGCATTACTAACTGTATGTTTCTGCGGTGTCACGCAACACAGCTGCTTCTCAAAAACACTCCCCACACCTGCTCTTCTCAGTTCACTACTTGTTCCCGGTTTTGCTTGGTCAGCCTTGAAATGCTCACAGCCTCCTGTAAGGCTGCTCATGCTCTTGCTCCCTAACACCGCCACTCCCACACATATAAACTATTCCTTATGTACAGGAGAATCAAATCAAAAGCTTCAAAGCTTCTTTAAACAGTTGTGAAGCATGCTACGCAGCAGGTAATTTAGGCCACTACTTCAATTCACAGTATTTCCAACTAACTTACTACACAAAACTAAAATTTGTTGCTTAATTATTATTAAAACACAATTATCCTCACTGCAAGGAGGTAGAAAGACAAAGCAAAATAGTTAAGATATTACCTTATAAGACTTAAAGGACAAAAATGTTCTGATCCAAAGTGCGATATCAACTCCACCTAAAGAATAAAAGTTACTTAAAATTAAAGGCTCACAGAGTCAAGAGTTCATTAAACATCTAAATTCAATCTTGTAATTGCAGTTTTTGATTCCTCAAGGGATTTGTAGATTGCCCATAACAGAAAAGACACTGAAAGATTTGTTCTTGCCATGCATTAAAGTGCTGAGTCGCAGCAGAGAACACCCCAAGCCCCATGCATTCATCAGTCCAAAGAAGAGGTTGCTAACCTTTATGTACTTGATGAACATCTGAAGCAAGAAAAAGGGAAAAAAAAAAAAAGATGTCAGTACAAAGGCTGAACACATGCCACAGGCAACTACAGAGCTTTGTTGGTTTTAATTCAGTACTATAAATGCCTAAGACAACAAGTTATGAAGGATAAAGTTCCAATACTACTCCATCTGCCTTAGGCAGCAAGGTTTCATTTAGCCCTTGTACCTTGCAGATAGAAGGTAACATGCAACAAGTGTTTTATTAATGAACTCAAGTTATTCAGTTTTTCTAGGCAGCATGATTTCAGACAGAATACTGAAATGTGTTAAATTTACTGAGAGTATTTTTTCCCTTAAAGAGCCCAGATTACAGAAAGTGACTCAAAAGGAAAAAACCCTTCATAGCATGCATTCTCTGTACTGCTGCTGCTGCAAGTTCAATACAACATGCTTCAATTTATAGAAACACTACTGGAAGAAAATGTATAGAGCATATGATGATACATTTGGAAGCATCAGTCATCTGTGTATTTCTGGAGAGAACTTGACTACACACTGGTATTTATTTAATCTAAAATGATTTGCAAGTGTAGAAGGCATTTATTTGACCACTATGTGGACACTGCCAATGAAGGACTGTAATAATCTGCAAGTGAGATCAAGAAAACTATTCCCATAAAAGCACTCTTACAAAGAAATTTCTATTATTTTTGATACAAGTTAATTAAGCCACTTCAGAAATCCAACTTGGACTTTTTTTGGATTCTTCTTCTGTAGGCTAGGCACGCATAGGACTTGCTTACTTTTTGTGCTATAAAAACATTAGAAAAACAATCCTCTGAAAATGTTAGCGTGCTACGTTATTCAAGGCAGAACACAGCCACCAAGGGATTAAAGTGCTGAAGCATCTAGTGTAATTCTGGAACTTCAGTGACAAGCAAGATGTCAGCTACCTTAAGGCATTAATTCAGCCAGAAAGCAGAATTAAAAATAAATGAAATCTTTATCCTGTGACTCATGCAGAATTTCTGGGTAGAGAAGTTAGATAACTATCATTCATAGTTACTTCTTCATGAAAGCACAGATCTTAATTCAGTAGCACAAAACAAATTTTTTTGGCAAGCACCATAACTGAAAGATAACACATCACTACAGAGGACCTAAGAGTCTGTATTTTATTTTAATTTAAACCTCCGCTACATCCCACTATTTTCACAAAAGCTTTTATCCCAGTCCAAGTTCCACATTATTTACGGAGTTTTATTCTCTTTGAGTCTCCTGGGTAAAGATAGCTTGGCTGCAAGTTATTCTGAAGGCAGAGAGATCATGACAAGTGCTCCAGTAACCGTAAGCCTAAATAATTAGAATGAGTCGCAGTTATGATTGAATAACTGCAAAACTGCACTTGGAGTCTACTGATGTGAACCACAATTCAGATGCTCAGGAGACAGTTGGTTAAGTCCAATAGAATAGGACGTTGTCTGGATTTTTCTTAATTCAGGTAGATACTAAGTACGTACTTGGACAGGAGGTAATAGGTGCTTCCCAAGTCCCTCTCAGCTGCTGTCATGAGGAAGGTAATACACTTGCGATTGTGTGACAGGGCTTAGTACATGGCACATCACACTAGGGCCACTAAGGAAACCAGTGCAAAGCATGCTTTGATAACATGTTTCTCTGGGTGCTCTGTTATACAGGGTAAGCCCAGCGAACCCCTCCTTCCCTGAGGAGCATGGATGCTTTCGCAGGGTTAAGTTACCTTAACATATTTTGCATACATCTGTTCATCCAGAGGAAAGCTTTGGACATTTCTCTCATCTCTGGCATGGAAAGTACCTAATTTAATCCATTTGTTTGTTGGATACCTAGAAAAGAAACAATGAAGTCAGCTAATGAAATGTGAGAACCCACTATTTACAAGCATTTGCTGCAGTTTTTCAAAACGCCTTTTCACAGAAAACCCCTTTTTCTTCAGTGGCAAAATAGCATCAATGTGGGTTTTTTAATGGAAAGAAGAGTTGCAAGATAAAGCTGGTCCCAACAAAAAACCTCAGCAGTACCTCTTTACAAATTTACAACAGTGTGTAAGCCCTTGAAGGATCAATCTCTTTACTTGATCCAGTTACTGAAATTCAACCAGCCTACAGTAAAGTTTCTGGAACTGAAAAAGTCACCTCAGATGAACACCAAAGAACATGACACAAGTGATAGGTTGTAAATATTACTGTAAGCAAGCAGCAAAAAAGCTGTGAGCAAAGAAGAGTTAGAAACAGACAACAGATCAGGTGTGGAAAAATCAGAATCCACACACTTTGAGCACTGAAGAAAGGTTTTGACACACTGTGCAAGTGTCTCCTTTTGCACATAGCAAAAACAATCTGCTCACTCCCAAAAGTACTGGGGGTACAACGTTGCCTAGCACACAATAAGCCACCCTTTAATCAGCCTTTCAGCAGTATTCTTACCCCTTACGCTTCCTCAGTGGTGCACTTTTTTTATAAATAGCATGGTGGGTTTTTTTGGACAGAGTTCAGCATTGAAGACAGTTTAAGCCATGTGAAAACTGTCTAGAATGACAAGGGAGGAGACAGTCCACAACCCCAGTGGCATTCTGTTTAGGAATGTTCACTTTATAATCTGCCATCCGTTACCTAGCTACTGTATAATTTCTACGGCTTCATTGTGACATTTCAACAAGTTTTTCCTCTTCATTGTTACGGTGGCAAAGAAAAAAATATAGGAAGTATGGAAAGAACTCAAATCGTATCTTCTACGATCTCACAGTTGCCTTCCCATAGAAAAAAAATGCTAGTAACTGATAATATGCACAAGGAAAATACGTGTAATTTCATAATGAATTACACTTTGCACAACAACAGGCATACAGACATCATGTTTTACAAAGCCATCCACTTAAAAATTACTTAATTTTTCATTGAGAAGAGCAGGTTTTGACAACATACCTGTCACTGATAGATACCAGAAAGTCTTTAGGAGTGGAAGAGAATAATTCATGATTTGCAATGTCAAGCTGCTTTACTTGGACTGGTTCACAGAGCTCAATAACAAACCTTGAAGACAAAAAGGAAATTCTTTTTAAAAAGCACATTCCTTCTACAATTACAATCCTCAGTCCTTGTTACCGCATCCTTCCCTGGGTATAAAAGAACACAACAATGCTGTCCGATAAGCGGGCATCACTCAGTGCCTCCTTCAGAACCACTTGTGACATTTACCTGCCTATCTAGCTTAGTAACTCTAGATAGCACCCGCGCTACAAAAACCTTCATCCACCTGATACTCAAGGGCAAGAAGTCACAGAACTAAGAACTAAGGATAGCAAACATTTAAACCACACCTGAAATACCAGTTAGTACATGGTAAGTGACAATCGTGTCCTACAACCGTCTGACAGTTGGGGAAAGAAACCAAAATCTTTGCTTGAACACTCAGTGCTTTCTCTTCTGCAAGATTATAATTATACAAAACTTAAAAACACTCAAGTGAATGAAGTTATCCCCTTAAACTTACTTGTCCATATCAGAGACAAAATTCTAGTGGGGACAGAGTAAATCCAAAGTTCCTTACAGAAATATTTCAGGCAGACACACCAAGGTCAAGTCAGTTCCCAGGATACATACAGTCCCAACGCAATGGAAAACTATAACCACTCCTGTCATACAAGCAAACCTCAGTAACCTACCAGATTTTAGTACTGCAAGGATTCAGCATATAAAGGTCCATGTTTTCCATCAAAATAGCTGAAGTGCTCTGCGTAACAAAGAGAATTAGTATTTTAAATAGTATGGTAGACACTAATGCAGCATCAACTGTTCCCCCCCCTCCAAAAACAAGTTTGACATTACTTATAGACTAATATCAAGTTTCATAACATTCTAAGCAAGATAATATACAGGAAACAGTATGCCATGTGTGGGCAATCACACATTGTTTACTATGGCGAGCTATTTCATAGAATCATACAACATCCTGAGTTGGAAGGGACCCGTAAGGACCATCAGTTTGACTCCTGGCTCCACACAGGACCAGCCCAATCAGAGCAGATGACAGAGCGCTGTCCAGACGCTGCCTGAACTCAGCCAAGCTTGGGGCAGTGATCATTGTCCTGAGGAGCCTGTTCCAGAGTCCCACCACCCTCTGAGTGAAGAACCTTTTCCTGATCTCCAATCTAACCCTCCTGTGTCGCAGCTCCATGCCGTTCCCTCAGGTTCTATCGCTGGGCACCAGAGGGGAGATCAGCAACTCCTTTAATTTAATACAGCTTGGTTCAATTTCTGTGCTGAGTAGACTCGGTGCCCCTTCCAACTTCACTTAAAGACATAAATTTCTCTATAGCCATCCCTCTTAAAACAAGGGACAGATCATAGTTTATGTTCAATTTCTGTAAATCAAAACAATCACAATAAACCCAAACACAAAAATAAAAGATTACTTCAGAAATCAGTGTTCAGTTTTAAGTAAGTGTACTTTGTACTCCTCCTTGCATAAGAGTACACCGAAATCATACACACTAACAGTTAGTAAATGCTTACCTTTGCCTCTGGATTTGCTGCCAGAATTTTGGCACCACACTCCACAGAGGCATAGTTATTTCTATTTTTCTGGACCTTTTTTGTGGAATGCTGCCCACCAACAGCAGAAGGGTGCATTGACTGACCTAGGAACAAGAAAATATTGCTACTAAAATAAACCACACAAACAAAGTCTCTTCACTTTCAGGGAACAGCTGTTCACTGTTTTTATATAATAAATGCTATCAATTATGTAGTTCTAGTAGAAAAATGAAGTTCCAGGCAGCATTCCAAACTTGGACAGTTTCGCTATTCAAATTTGAGACAAGATGAAAGTGGCCTGTATTTAGACCAAACCACTGAATTCTGAACTTACTCTTTTCTTTCTCTACTTCCATGACTTTCTTCTTCCATTCATCAAATGTTGGAATGTCTCCAGGGTCCTTTGGGGTTATCACTGACGTAGGGTCAATTTCTCCTGTTTTCTTATAGTCTTTCTGCAAGAGAAAGAGTCACCAATTGTGAACATTTTTCAGTACCAACAATGAAAAAGACGAACCTGCATGCTTAAAAAAAAAGCATGCTTTCATAAAGTCAGTAGCAGACACATCACTGGAAGCCATGTTAAAAACTTAGTGCCAAGGTAGCAGGTAAGCTCACACACCAGAGAAAAAAAAGAATAATAAAAAAATCACCACCATGTAATGATTTCCTCCCAGAATTACAGATTCTTTCACTGAGACACTGGTAGTTTTCGTGGCCAAACTAACACACTTGAACTAAAACAAGCCTTCTGTCTCACAAAACATCTGCTTTTTCTTTGAGATTTTTGCTTTTCTTCCTTCCAAGGAGAAAAGACTTCCCTGTATAGCAGAAATCTTCAAATGTCAATGGTGGTCATGATGAAATTCCAGAGGGTCCTCTGGAGTTTCTGAACACCACAGAAAACACCAGAATGAATTATTATTTTTAAATGGTTTATTTAGTCTTTTTATTACAGAAATAATATTTTGGACTTGCCTGACAAAGCAGCAAGCCTTTTAAGTTAACTATATGCTACACCATTTCAAGCCTTTACTTCTCCTTTGTACAAACACATTTCCAGCACACCACCAGATGTGCAAAAAGCTTTTGCTAGACATTTCAAGTGTAGAGGTAATTTTGTAGACGACATTTTACAGGTAGTTTCCAGAATGGCTGCTTTGTAGGTTGACATTTTCTCTGCACTTCAAGCAAGAATTATTTCACATTTAGTTCTATAGCTGAAAGCCCTCAAAAGAGTCAAACTCACATATTTGGACAAAAGTAACAACAATTCTTCACATGACTACACTGCAACAGAACTTTCTATTTGGTGTGCCCAAAAATACAACCCCACGTGAACTTAGAAATGAGAGGACCTAAAAAAAACCAAAACCAAAAACCACAGCAAACCACCCTGTATCGTCCTCTCCCCAAAAAGTTCAGGAATATAAGACACTCCTTGGACTATGCCAAATCACGCTCTTGCTTAACTATGACATCTGGCCAATGACAGAACAATTGAAAATTGTTGTCTTTAAAGCATCAGGTTAAATAAAGAAAATCTTGGCTTGGTTTGATTGTTTGTTTTTAATAATGTTTACACCAATTTGTTTGTACTAAGCTCCTTAGAAGACTCTTCCTGATTGCATGGAATTATTTTAAGGCACACTATTCTGTTCAATAATTTTGGGACAAGCTTCTTAGTTTAAAAAGAGAATTATACAAGTTATTAGTGACTAATAGCAAAAAGGGGTATTGCCATGGCCTTGGTCATTCTTTATCTATTTAAAGAGGTAATCTTAAAGAAGTGCCTCACAATAAGAACATAAAAGCAGTCAAACAGTTAAATATAAAAGACAAGTCTAGAAACTTTAACAGTGGCCTAGGATCATAGCCAGGAAAGAATAAAAACATAGCAGACATTCTGTATTTCTTCAAAGTGTCATCTTCACCTCCAGCCATCTCCTTGCTACTCAGTAACTTCCTCACAGTCAAGATTCAATCCTCAGATTTCTCTTCTACAAGCTTACCTGGACCACGCAACACCCCGTCTTATTTAAAACCTATGTAAAAACATTCAGCATCCTGTGGGAAGCCCCAGCCTAACTATCTGTAACAGGAAGAACGTTTCTTCTGGGTTCTGCTCCAAATACTTTTACTTGATTTCCTTAAGTCTCGTATCTGAAGAAACTTAGCTCAGAAACACTGTTCTGTGGCAGTGGATCAACCTTGTGGCCCTTTTCTCCCAGTTTATGATACCCTTGTTGAGATGGCAATATCAGAACCACACACAGTGCTCAAAACGTGAGGCTGTGCGTTCACACAGTGGCAATCAGAAAAGGGTGAGGGATATCACTCATCTTTAACAAGAGTGACAACCTAACAAAGGGCATTATAGCCTCCCGTGTGCACTGAGTGGGTATCAGTACCACTTACCTCCCTTTTTAAGTTCTCTGAGGCATTCAGAGCAGATTTTTGCTCATCTGCCCCCTTTTCAGCTGCTGAAACTTTTGACTCAAACTCAGATTTTGTCTTCTTCCCCTTGCCATGTGAAGATGATATGTTCTCTGTATGTTGACCTGGAAGGCTGAAAGTTTTAAGAGTATTAGGACCTATAAAATGATCACATTTTCAGCCATATGCAATATTAAACACACACATAAATAAGCAGATAAGCGAGCACATGCAAATGTTTGTTGCAAGGCCAAGACAGAAAAGAACAGTTACCTTTAAATTATTCAGACTCACAACCTACTTCAATACTCACCTTTCTGGTGGACTGACAAAAGAGGAAGGCTCACTCTGAGGGTCAGCCTCAAGTGTCCCACCAATATCACAGTCAGGTTCAGACTGCTCAGCATCATTAGAGCTGACTACGGGGATATCAGCACGGGAATTTTCTATTGCACTAAAGGGAAAGAAATAACATGTTTTTTACCTTTCTGATAGCACAAGCAAGCCTGCTAATCAACCACATAAAGATATTTGAAAGTTTAAAAAAAGCAACAGTCTTACAGAAGTAATTAAGAGGAATGAAGTATGTTGTACTTGTGAAACTGCATTCTCAGCTGTACCCATGCAAGAATGGAATTTCCTTTTCCAGACTTTCTCAGAGGAACACAACGGTAGCTTCTCATCTCCCAGAGCTCCCATCTAGCAACCTACCACACACTGCAATGGATAATTTTCTCCATTGTCACTACAAATTAAGAACAGCTTCAGAGTTACCTGACTGTCAGCAATTTTCCCTTTCAACAAAGGAGACAAACACAAGATCGAGTCCCTCACTAAAAGCTCCAAATCTTCCCAAGTCAATGGGCAGCAGTCAGAACAGAACTTGGCTAAAACTACAGAAAAAGGGTGGCATAACCATACACAGTATAGCCAGTCAGACATCCTTTCCACTAGATTTTTTTCTTGCTAGTGTAATAAAAATGAGGCAACCCAGTCGGCCATTATCCAAGCTGCATCAGCAGCCCAAACCAGCTAAACTGCCCACTGCTTTACTCCCTCTCTCCCAGAAAGGCTGAACACACCACATAAAATAAATCCTAAGGCAAAAACTGAAGAGAAAGCCTCCCTATATGCTCTTGAGGAACGATGGAATGGGTGGCGAGGAGAAGATGGACAAACAACTTTCAGTTGATAACTTCTGTGACCATCCCCTCTTCCCCAGTACAGGGATGACTTCCATATCGATCTAGAAGGTTATAAACCAGATCTAAGCAAAAGCTTCATTCTGCCTCCTAAATTTCAACATAGGCTTTCTTCAGCATCAGCAGCAAACTAGGTTAATCCAATATCATGGCAGAGAGCTGCCAAAATACAAACAGCACATCAGCAACTTAAAAGGGGATCTTTTGGCTTCTCTGACTGCTACAATTATCGACAGAAGCAGCTTCAACAAAATCCAGGAAGCCAATTTTAGCACCTTTCATACGATAAAGTTCCCACAGTATAAACCAAAAAAACTCATAGATATTCAAGACATTTTGTTATGTAGCAAAATCTACCAAATGGCAGGAATACAAGAATTTCTTAGCTACAAACAGGGAGTAGTTTCTCTGCATGCCCCAAAACACACATGCCTGAGAAGCACACAGTTTAGCTCTGCATGTAACACTTTCATGACTGAAATAAGGTTGACCACTACACTTAAAATTAAAAAGCTCCGCATATATTGACTGAGATCAAGAATATAAGACAGCACAACCAATTATCAACTGAATAAAATATGGGGTAAGTATGAGCTTAGAAATACCCTGATATCAGGGTGTACCCAACAGGCCTCTGGTTAACTAATTTTGGCAGAAGTAGAGTAGCATAAGCCAAAAAGCTGTAGTGTTCCCTCACCTTTGGGTACTTTCATTTGTTAGGAGCTTTGCCTTAATTTTTAAAGTGCATTATCAAGCTCACTTTGCACGGCAGCTGTCTTTACTTGCAGCCAGGAGAGGAGCTCACATTATTTTTCAAGTTTCCCCCCCCGGTTAGGTTTGGATAGAAAAGCTACTACAATCAGTGCTGTCCTAAAAAAAGATTAGTTACAACATAAGAGTTTGGAATAAAATTACTTCTAGAATATTCTGACTAGGGTTCTGCTGGAATATCAGAGCAGTAACACCTAAGGGAGCTGGACTTTGTTACACTGATGGGAACCAGCATCTAAAACAGGAAAAATGCTGTCTGAAGATAACAAATGCAACTGAATCTTTTTATAGAGCTTGTTTAACTACGGAGTTGGACAACAGGTGTTTTGGATATTAGCGAACAAAAAGAGACCACCTATTACTATTTAAAGCTAAACCGAAGTTTGATATAATGTATAAATATGCACCTCTCCCATACTCATTCTACTACTCTCTTATTCCTGTAAATGGTACTAGTGTTAGAACACTACTCCAAGCATTAACCTATACATTAGAGTTCATCACTCTAGTACTCCCCAGCTATGACAGCAGGACTATTTTCAACAATTACAAGATACCAAGCCGAAGGTTCAAAAGAAAGTAACATCCTGAATCTCCTTCTAAGACCTGACAATAGTAGGACTCCCAACATGTTGTTACACAAGGAAATCACTACACAAGTAGTTAACAAAAGCTGTAAAGACACACTGAAATTACATTCCAGTTTTGCTTTATAAAAACTACAAATTTGGAAAACCTGATTTTCAAATACTTGCAATCAAAAGACACTATGAAGCACCAAAAGGTGCTTAAGCCTTAGCCCTAGCAGGCTAGGCAAGACCAGTGAGCAGACAAGATTTCCAGACCTTTTCTATAACAAAGCAGCCAAATTTGGCAAACCAGAAAAATCTGGACTTTAAAAAAAAACCAAACCACCAAGGAACAAGAAAAGTCTACTTCATTTTTAACACGTTACATTTTTATCTACTGAAGTATTAGATCTTTATCAGCAGGGAAGCAGAAGACTGTACTCCCCTTAGCACACATTAAAAAGCCCAGGAGAATTCTGTGAAAGTACCTAGAAGTACATATGCATGAATTTCCATACTGCAGTTCACATTTGATAGCACAGCATTCCACAAAAAAGGGAAACAAAATTAAGCACATCGATCCCTGAAGACTGCGTGCAGCAGAGGTAGATCTGCAATACACTGAAGTATCAGAATTACAGACTGTCTTGGTTGCACCTATACTAAAATTTGCTATTTCATCACAAGTCTCTTCGTATCAGAACTTATTTAAGACTGCTCTGCTGCAAGTCCTGGAATACAATTCTGCAAAGTTCTTCCTTCCTTGAAAGCAAGGGCCATCGCTGAAACAGCCTTGATGCTTGTTATCACAGATGTGAAACCACATTTGTGAAGGTCAGAAACCGTAACAGTAAAGACCTGAGGGCTTTTATAGCATACATTATCTAGCACATAAGACATTAGATTTCTTGTGTCAAAGCAGCAGCTTCAAAACTGATAATGGCAATAATACGGCATTTCATGCAAGTATACAACTCTTAATCCACTCACTGAGTAAATAATGGCATATTCTATTAGCACAGACATCGTAAACCAAAGTACAGCAAAAGAAACACGCCCATCAGTTTAGCCTTACCCCTACTAAACCTGAAGAGGTAGCCCTTTTAACAACATCAGACTAAGTGATGTTTTCTTAAAGACCAAAATAATGAAGTGAGAAAAGCTTACTCGGTCTGTGAGACTGGAGGTATCTCTGAGGTAGGTGAACTGGAAATGTTTTCAGTGCTTGCAACTATGCTAGATGAAGCTTCATTTAGATCTACTGAAGAGGGAGTCTCAGCTTCAGGCTGGCTTGCTTCACTCAGTTCTGTAGTCTGTGAAAACATTACAGATGAACATACTTTTTCAAAACTTGAACAGCAAGAGCTTTGTCGTGGTTTAGCCCCAGATGGCAACTAAGGACCACGCGGCCACCAGGACAAGCATTCATACATCATCATCTAGTATGGAGTTTTAACAGCTCAGTAGTTCAGATTTCTGTCATCAATGAACCTGAACATCAGACAGCAAGACAGTTAAGAAATAGATTTTCTTTCTACCTAGGTGGTACTCAGTGCTACACTGGGATATTTGCAACATTCTTCCATAATCTGCAATAATAGTGTAAAAATATTAATTGGAGAAGGCACATGCAAAAGCTTCCTCAACCATGCATTTCTATAAAGAGACAGCCACAAGAAATATTTCAGCAGCTGAAGTACATGGTTCTATCTGCATGCTCCAGTATAAATTTTACATTTACTATTTGCTATTTTACATTTACTATTTTCATCCTAAGCTTAATTTTGGGGAAGGCTTTCAATTTTGTCACCATAATGGAAGTCCGAAATTATTTAGAAGCCATGATTTAGAGTTGTAATAGAACAAAGATAAATCACTTGGCACTTCTGAGAGTCTACTAGTCTTAAGTCTTATTTATTCTAGGTCTTCGGTTTTCATAAGCCTTCGCACAATAAGGTTTCCTAAATCCGGAAGACGAGATCACCACTGAAACAGGTCAGATTAACCCTTGCACCAGTAGAAAATACTATTAAACAAGAGCCTCTTGTAATAGGTGGATTACTTGAGTTATCTAACTGAAGAGGCTTGGAATGTCTTACTATAGAATTACTTATCTAAATCACACAATATGTTCAGAAGAATGTCCTACATATGTTGTCTTGTAATCTACAAAAATATGTATCAAATAAATCATCTTTAACAGCAGGCTTCGTAACATTTAACACCGAGCCCTGACTTAATAGCATTAATGGCACATAGAACTGAAACACAACCCTTTTTGCATTTTAACAAAGGAAATTAAACTGACAGAAGCCAGAAAGGATCAAAGCTAAAAAGAACCTCTATGATGACCAAGTTTGATCTACATAAAAGACCTCGGTGAGAAGGGGTTTTATATTTTATTTATACAGAGACATTCATACCTATCACATACAATTTTAATTTATCTTGGAAAAATTTATTTAGTCAGTACCTACAAATATTAAATTACTCTTACACACATTTTCTCCTTCATTGGAAACAGGAGTCTGACAGCAACCCTACATGCAAGTGAAACATGATAGATGGTTACCATGAGCTTTAGGTAATCAAAATGAAAGACACTGAAATCCACGAAGCATTTGAAGAGTGTATGGAGACAGTAAATGCGTAAGTCTTGCCTGGACAGATTTTGTAGAGTCATCAAGTAGCTCTTCTGTAGAGTAACTCCGTGTACTTGCATCTGCATGTTCAGAATCCAGTCTAGGACCAGCTTCTTCTGCCTAGTATAGTAAAGGTAAAACAACAGTAAGCCTGCAGTAACACCAGCCTTCTACTCCAGTAGGAGGAGTTACGTTTGGTACGGACTGAATACTACCACCTTTACAACCATCAAAATGTCAACAAGAAGTTAAGCTACATGCATTTTCAGAGCTACTGCCCATGTATGTTTAAAATCTCATCTGTACGAAGACTACAGCAAGTTAAAACAACTCAGTTAAAACGTCACAGGAAAGGCCACTTAGCATTGTCCTAAATTGTCCAGTTTGTGCGCTACGGAAAGTTAATAATTCTGCCATGATTTCTCATGTTGACAAATCCTCCCTATCTCCATGCCACCCAAAATAGGAGGGGAAAAAATGATCCTAATATGACTTGCAACAAACATTAAAAAAATAGCACTTGGCACATTTCAGTTATAACAGTCTTATCAGCAGAACTAGAATAATTTCACAAATCTGCTGTAACCTTTTAAAGCAACTTTCTCTTTTACAATCAAGTGCAGTGAATTCACAAAGCAAAAAAAGAATATACACTTAAGAAAAAAGTTTTAAAACCACCAGGCTGTAGAACTAAGAAAAATTTACTTGCCCCTCAAACTTTAAGTTGTGACTACAACATATGCAACTTATTTTTCAGCAATACTTTAAATTACAGTCAGAAATCTGGGAATTTACACACCCCTCATTTTATAAGGACTATCTAAAATCCTGTGGTCAAACACTGGAAGTGCTAGTGTTTGGATCCAAAACAGGCTGCTATGCTAGACAAGATTAGAGGATCATATTAATTTGAGAGAGTTAAGGCATATGCTGGAAGAGCAGGAAGTACAAATATGTGCAGGCAAATCTTAGAGACAACAGCTAAGCAACATTTTCCCCCAAATATTATTAGCTCACATCCTAGTCCCTAAAATTAAATAGCATCAATGCCTTGAAGAGACAACTGATCTAAGGAAAACTGATCAAGGGCTGCAAGACTGCTCTGTTTGAGCAGGATAGCTCCAGCAGCCTAGTTAGGAGTAACAGACACATGCTAAAAGATTTCTGATACACCCAAGCGATTTTTCTTTCATGAGTAAAAAGTACACTATACTTCACGTCTTTGGGTTTAAGTCAAGAAATCTGCTTAACATCACAGCTATATTAATAGAATGAAGGGAAGAATGTTGCAAAAGAAGTGGGAAAACATATACCAGTGGCTTCCAATTCTCTAAGTTTACCTGATTTTTCCAGCTTTATTACATCAGCCGTTAAACTTCAGCAAGACTTTTTTCAGGCAACCAGAAGAATAGGACCAAATGCTATTTGGCCACACAAGCTGGCAAAAAACCCCAAATCAACAGCTACCCTAGATGTTGAAAGGCTTATGGAAACCTACAATATCTAAAGTGTGGATTTTTTTTCTGGTCAAGTAGCTCTCCACTTGAGCCAACTAGAATGTTCAATGCACATTTTCCAGGTTTGATGTGACATATAAAAGTTTTCTGGTAACGAGGACCATGATTAGCACTACTGCTGATTGATGGAAGAAACGGGAAGACCAGTAACATCAATCTTATCCATGCTTATAGGGCTGATTCTTTGCCTGTGTAAATAAATGAATGAAATTACAATGATTTTGATATGACTCAACTGCTTGGAAATTCACTACGAAATTGCACCACACAGAAACTTGTAATAAATTAATCAGGGTGGGACGATCATTCAATTTAACCTAAAGTGCTGAGTAATGTAAATAAGGGACACATTTCTGTTTATTAGCATTTTAGCTTTGTTAATTTTTATTAAGCAGAAGGAAAACAAACTGTTAAATACTGACTTAATAAACCTAATCTTAAATATTCTATATAGGATAGCAACAATTTGTGCACTGGGTTTCCAGCACAAGATGGGTGCAACTGGCATACCGTGGCCTAGACTTATCCAAGCCATCACCTCTTATCATGGCCTCTACAGAGCCACATACTATCCCTGATGACCACTTCTCCTAACATCTGGCACCCAAACAAAAACCAAACCACTTAAGCTACCATTACTAGCTTTACTATTTGTTCCCCTACAGCCACACACTGTCCAGCTGTATTGTCCCCTAACAGCAACAAACTAGAAGGAAAACAAAAACTTGGGAAGATAACCTCACAGTTCACAGAACAACTGAGTACATTAAACATGCTGGCCATGAAGATTCTATGAACCAAAGTGCATGAATCTATCTTTTTTTATCTAACATCGAGTCAGACTGAGTAGCTAATTAACATGATTTATTCAGCATACCTTTTCCTGGACATTTTCATCATCATTTGCCAGGGCACAAGCATCACCTGAAGCACATGGCACTGCCGATGAAAGACTCTCTTTACAAAAGACATGCCAAGCAGGAAGCCTATTAAAAAAAAAAGTAAAAGTCTTGATTTAAAATCCATAAGTAATATTTTAAAATTCCCTTAGCATTGTCTCCCTCAACCTCTTTACAGTTGTTCCCATGGGGTGCCTAAAAAAATAAAGATACACATGTACAGTTCATAGATACTCATTTACCAAAACTGTTATAGGACTTCACTGTTTTGCTGATACTTTTGTCTTTTGGAAGCAGTAAATTTGTAGTCCTTTCTGTTACTAATTTCTTAGTTATTGGAATTATATCATGTCAGAAAGTAGAAACTGACACAAATTAGTTAAGTTACTGAAAGTTAGAAAGAATGTGAGTCAACTGTAGATATCCTTCGTCATGTAATATTAAATATCTTAGCAATGATTATTACTGCAAAAACTAAAGCCATGGATTAAAAAGAATAAAGCTCCTTATTTCCATGTACAGATCATACCTGAGAAAATTCTGTATAGTCAGCATCATCAAGCACATTTAAGACAATTAGAGAAAATAAGGATATTAAACAAAAGGCCCATGCAAAACCCAATGAAAACATAGAGACAAATGGCAGACAAGGTGCTGGGTTTAGCTACAACCTCCAGAGAGATTTGGTTTGTACTTTCAGTTTCAAACAGTGTTGCTGCTTAGTAGAAATGGATTTATTTACTTCTGTAGAAAAGCAGCCAACATCTATACAAACACATTCATTAGAACAGCATCTTTTGTTGCTTATAGTGCATGGCCCCTCCACATCCTAAATACCATCTGTACAGCAAGCCATTAGGCTTGGAGGCCCAGAGACCAGCAAAGATCTTCATGCAGACTTCAAGTCAGTCCAGCAAAATCCTGTGCAAATTGAGCTTTCAGAAGTCTCCAACCATATTTATACATCAGAGTCACTTGCCACTTTAAAGCCAAACACTTTTCTAGGTAGTACTATGTACATGACAGCCAGGTGATCAGTATGACCCCATGTCAATTCACACAAGCATCACACTGCACCCTGAAAAAAGGGACTCCACCTAAGAGATAAAGTCTACAGCTGATCTTCAAGCGTACAATGCAGCAACCTTCTGAAATAAGTCTTGAAAACTAAAACATAGCCTTCTCAGTCATAATAGTAAGACTATTAATAGGTCCGGATTCACTTACACAACTGGGATTAGTCTACTGTTTAGAATTTGAATTACCAACTGTCTTAAACTTGAAGATCACCTTTATTGGAAAGGATATGCAGCATAGAGTCCTCCACCAAGGGAGAACCCATGCAAGAACCCCAGAGAATCACACAACAGTAATTGTTGGAAGGCACCTCTGGAGATCATCTAGTCTGACCCCTCTACTAGAGCAGAATCACCTAGAGCAGGCTGCACAGGATTGTGTCCAGACAGGTTTTTTAATATCTCCAGAAAAGGAGACTCCACGACCTCTCTGGGCAGCCTATTCCAGTGCTGCTCTTCTACCGAGATAGATCTAGTTTGTGCCCACTGCCCTTTGTCCTGTCACTGGGCACCACTGAAAAGAGTCTGGCCCCTTCCTCTTGACACCCACCCTTTAGATATTTATTAGTATTGATTAGATTCTCTCTCAGTCTTCTCCAGGCTAAACAGCCCAAGTTCTCTCAGCCTTTCCTCACACAAGAGATGCTCCAGTCCCCTTATCATCTTTGCAGTCCTCCACTGGACTCTCTGAAGGACTAAATTTTAAAAACTGTTTCATGTATATATATACACACACACATATGTACACACAGAGAGCACGACTTCTCGAAGCTGCAGGCAATCACAAACCCCAGCTTTTGTTGTAGAGCTATAAACCTATTGCTCAGCTTTCCTCCACATCAGCAGGGAGTGTTAGCAAGGTATTAGCCACTCTAAATCCTGATCTCTTACCCCAGAAGAGCAGCAGAGAAGGAACCTGTGGGATCTGATACACTACTCTGGAGATGGGCAAATAAGGTGTCCCATGTCTTTCTCCGCCCCACTGCACCTCGGTAATTCCTTTTAGCTGTGAGGTAACAGCTTTCCTCTCAACTAAATGGAAGCCCTCAAGTCAAGCAGGAGCAGCTGCAGTTGCTGGAAACTAAAGCACTGAATATAAGGGTATGAAAATATTTATAACCACATGTTGTAGGGGGTAAAGTCTCACATCTCAGTTAAGTTGAAAATGAGGTGTATGCATTCTCACACATCTTAAATTTCCATTCCATCACGTGGTTACTTGTATTAAGTTTTCCATCAAACCTCTATCTTATCCTAAGCTTGGGACATACATTTAAGAAACTGAATGAAATGTTACCAGACTTTTTTTGGTCTTACTTCCTAGCTCTCACTTGGAAAAGTGAGTTATGCAAATACTTTGAGTCATTCATTTTTCTGAAAAGGGGTTTCAATCATTTCATAGAGAAATTTTCTTATGCTGGTAACTCCAGTACCTCTAGTCTCTCCTTCCAACTATGACATCTCCCTGGTTCTTCATAAAAACAGAAGATCAAAAATTTTATACAGCGCATACCGTAGCTCATTCCACCCCCTTTATTATACATGCACACAAATAGGTTCTGCCCAATTTGGCTTACACTAAGGGGGAGATCTTCAGTGAGCTGTACAGAGCAACATTAAGTCCCTTAATGTAGAAAACAAAAGATATCACTGGCTGTGAATCAGCATTTTAAAACACAAGGTGTATTTTCACAACTGCACTAATAACTACTTCAGCACTTGCCGTCATGAAAAGCTCTTAGCACAGAAGGCACACATTTCTTGCCTTAATGTACTGACACTTTTAACACAACAAATCCTGCTTTATTAGAGCATGAATGCAGCTTTTAGAAGAATGCAGTTTGACAGCTCATAAATTTAAGCTATTCTGACATAATCTGTGTCCAAGATCAGATTTGCTTATATTCAGAAATTCTTCTCAGTCTGCTCCCCAACTCAAGTCTCCCAGGAGCCCTCTAAGCAAGGGAGGGGACTGAATTCCTTTTGCTTATGTTCGCACGCGTGCACCCACAGGAAAACTTGAGCCCCAGTGCAACAGGGGATGCAGCAGGCAGGATATATCATTCAACTGCTGCCATCGAGCTCTCACAGAGCATTAAGAACACAAAGCCACAGAATGCAAGGCCACATGAGACCAGTCATTCTGTGAGAAGTCAAGTCAATCACCCCTCGGGACCACTGTTACTCTTTTTCCTTCTTTCAGCATTCTGCATATTCACTCAACTGGCTTCTTTAGCCACAGGCTGATGATATAGCGTCTAATAAAAACATTGCCGAATTGCATAGCACCTCTGTTAAGCACTTCTCTATATGCAGAAATATAAACAAACATGAAAACCTAAGTATTAATTTACAGAGAACAGAATTCGCTTTGAGTTTAGTAAACTTGCACAGTATGTGTCCAGCGAGAGCACAGCAGCCTCTGCATCTGTACATATTAATACATCCTGCCTTTTCTCATAGCAAAAGAAAAATATTTTAATGCTAACTTGGAAGCGAGCAGATCTAACGCCCAAATAGTACTAGAGAAGTCACCAGATACACTGTCTCAGGTACAATGTAGCTGAACAAATGATGTAACAGTGTAGAAATACTTCAAGAGATGGTTAGTTTTCAATAGTTCCCTTTTTGCTAAGCATGAGTCAAAACAGCAGATGATACTAAACCTCGCAGAACAACGGAATTTAAGCACCAGTCTTTTAGTATCATCATTAATGTAGTTTAAAAGCTATTTTCTTTAATATGCCATGAATTTTTCAGCTTGATATGCACAAACCCAAAAGCCAAAGCAGCAAGCCCAGACACAGAAGGTGGCTGAGGGAAGGAAATCTTTACTCTTCACAGAGCAGGCACATACTGTGGTTCTCTACTGAAGCAGAAGAGTCTGCTTACCCCTATCTGAATGGTACAGTACACTTACTGCTATACGAATTAGCTATGGTCTACTGACAGCTGTTAGGCCTTTGGAAAGGAATGCACTGAAATGCAAGAGTGCAGGTGGTTTTGAAATTGCAGCACAGGTTTCATGGGAAAGAACATCCAGTTCTAATTTGGCTGAAACTCTTTCAGCAATTGTGAAGGAGGCTGCAGAAGCCTATCAGAGAGGGTGAAGCTACTGATAACTGGTTTGATAAGCATAAAAATCAAGTAGAAAGTAAACAACTATTAAGAAAATTTAATCATACAAGTTACAGCTGACAAAATATATCAAAATTAGCAATTTCTGAAGGCAAGAGCAGTTTTTCCATAACTTGGTCTTCCCAGAGAAAAACAGCCTAAGCTTCTCTTTTCAAAACCTTCATACAAAAACACTGAACTGAATCTTGTGTGAGCGTCAAACACATCTGTCCTCTAAATGATTCAAGAGTTTTCTCAAATTCTCCCCAGATGAGACCTATTTCTAGACACCAGAGAGTGAAACAGTTCACAATAGTTTACAGTTGACACCTGTGAGAGTAATTTTAAGCCAAGGGAAAATAAAAGGAAGCTATCACCAGCGTACTGATTACCAAGCCTTCCTTGAACACGGAGGGACCAGTCTCCCCCCAGGACTATCACGTGCATTTTCTGCACCCCTCAGAGGGTTGTATTACCAACAGGTGCAGAGGCACCAATGCTTCACAGCTAAGAGGGAGAACGAAGATGTCACCGTCCCTGCCATGTGACACTTCTGAACTGATCTTTGAATATTTTCAGTAGAGGCCTGTGCAGGACAAGGAGGGTGGGTTCAGGACCTGGCAGGGCGGAGAGAGCCTGCAGAGCCTATGAAAGGGGGAAAGCTGCCTAGTTGTATGTTGAAGCTTACCTTCTTGGTTACAGAACGATTTGTTTTGGATTAATCAATTAAAAAAATGACAAAAGTTGTGAAAGGGCGAGGAAGGCAGGAAAATATCTTCTGCTTCGAACAAATTCTGCCATCACTAACATAACTGTCAAAGAGAAAAGACAGTCAACACAGACGCACAACCAGACTCCAGAGTCAGCAGTAACCTGCCTTCCAGCTCCTGTAACGCAGAAAAAACAGCAAAAGGAAAGAATCCTCACCCTCTCCCCAGTAACTGAGCAGAATCCATCTTTCTCTCAGAACAGTTCAGCAAGAGGGGCTCACATTTAAAAGGGCCCGCAGACCAAAGTCAATCTCTCAGAAAACAATGATCAGGCTTTTAGGACAGCAACATTATTTCAATCCGTCAAAGGAAGAAAGCTATTTACAGGGCACTGACTGCTTTAGCGCAATTTCCCCAGACACAACACTCATTTCTGCACCTGAGGTGGATGTGTTGATAAATGCAATGAAGAACCATTAATCTGCCGTAATGTCGGTTAAAAACAAAAACAAAACACACAACATCCATTTAAATGCCATTTATTACCACAGAAGAGCAGCATGCATTACTAAGATAATTTTAAAAGTTATGATGGACCTTTAAGGGGAAAAAAAAAAGCTGAAGACTAGATCTACAGATCTAGAGTAAGCAACTGATACCATCTCATTTCCTACCACTATCTGCTAACTTGTTTCACGTGCCAAAAAAAATCCAAACCAACTAAAATGGGAGCTTTTTTTGCAAAGCCTTTACCAACTCCGTTGTATTTTGCAGTTATTTTAGGTTTTTAATATCTTGCCCACTCTTTGCAAAGAATGTACTCTCCAGACTGCCTCCTAACTGGAATGCTACACAAAAGAGACAGTTACTTCACTTATTCAGAAGAGCCCACCACAAAGATACTTCTGACAATACTGAATTTCATCGCTTGGACAATGAAATTCCAACCATCAGCTTAAATACAGCTTTCAGCATTTTAAATGCATTGGCACACAAAGCCTGCAAAACAAGGTTAGGCTGCACCATACATTTTATCAGATTTAACTGATTTACTGCCTGAAGGGGTAGTCCTGCATCCCACCTTCAGCCATGCATCTCTCCTGATCTGGTCTTGAGATCGTGGACACATGCCAGCAAATGATGAGGGGGGGAAGAAAGTTAGCTTTGAGCTACTCAGATGTAAAAATGCAAGAACACAGATAGAGAACGTACCATTTATCCATGACTGCCCACTGTTGTCCTAAGTTAGACAACAGGAGGACAGAGGACTAATAGTGGAAAACCTCGTCATTCCTTTCTTGCAGTGCTACCAGTATTTATCTTGTGCTTTCCTAGAAAAGGCTGCTGAGATAAGTCACTTTCACAGCACAAGAATTGTATATTGTTTTGATACAGTGCCCACAACAGACAACACTATGTTAGATGTGTGCTGCAAAGTAACCCTGAAACACATTACTCTTACTCCTTTCAAGAAAGGAGTATCCAGGTACCCTACTTCAGGCACCCAAAGCAGGACACAAGTCACCAACCATAGCCCTCAGGAGGTGTCCATTTGGAAGCATCAAAGGAACAGGCAGTTCCTAGGGATTCTTGGTAACAGATTTCTGTAATACCGAAGCGAAGACTGCAGCTTCAAGGCACCTCCCTGCATTGTCAAACCCTAGCTGTTCTCTTTAATGCAAGAGTTTGTGGAAAAGAACACATTCTGGAAAAACACAATAAAACCTGATACTGACCACAAAGACTACAGGAAAGCAGCAGAATAGCAATGAACCGTGATTAAACTTTAAAGGCTTTTAGAGGCTGTAGTAATGTCTAACTTACACACCTTTGAAGATTTCCCTCATCACTTAAATTCAGAAGCTTGTCTGCACAGGCAGGATACTGAGAGGGCAGGCTCAGAATCACCAGCCGTTCTGCACCAACTCCCCATCCTTAAAACTCAGTGTAAATGCAACGCAGTTTAACACAGTGCCAAGGAGTGGAACTTCAGCACACATTTAGCAGCATGAATTTTGCCCTAGATCACTGTGAAGCTTCTATCACCTGACTCCTAGGCATTTTATAATGTATTTTTAATAACTTCTTGCCTTTAAAGGACCTCAGCAATATCTTGATTGCCATTTCAAACTACATCCAAGCCAAGAAGGCTCCTTTGAGCACCTAAGCTAATTTTGAATTGTTGGAACCTTTTACTGATATTCCAATCCAATTTACTTTGTTTATACCAGTACTTTCACTCATCCGAGCAGATGATCTTTGCACTAGCTTTGGGATCAGTCTGTCTGTTCCACCAGATCAGTATTTTCTCCAATAATTTTAAGAAAGTTTTTAGACAGTTGTATGTTTCCCTGTTCTTGGCCAGAAATTTTCACGCTCAGAAGCAATACCCTCTTCAGACAGAGGGCTGTTAGCACCTGCAAGTGTTCGGTTTAAAAGATGCTGTGCACCCTCCCCTTGCAAGAGACACAGAATTTACCAAAAGTCAGAGTAGCAATGAAAAAAATCAAGACAAGAAAAGCAAAAAAAGCCAAAAAATATTCTGTAAAATACTCAGTGATAAGAACATCAAGGTGAAAAGGAACTAGTAAGTTAGAGAAAGGCATTTCAGAAAAAGTTGAAGTGCTGAAGTAAGGCACGTCTCATTGCAACAGCAGCGTCTTACACATCAACACAGCAACCTCACGGCAGGTACGTGCCACTTGAGTACACCACTTGCATAACAAAAACAAATTTGAAGTTTCTAGGACAAATCTTTTAGAAGACACTGCATGAAAGCATTTCACTGATTTTCAAGCAGTTTTAGGAGGTAAATATTCAATAATTGATTGAGACAAGCATTTGTTTTGCATACAACACCAGAGCCCCCGTTCGCATACGGCACCTTCAAGCTGACCAGGCTATAAGCTGGGCACATCCAAATTTGACTTTTAAGAGTCTAAGAGTTGCAAAGCAGCTTTTGTCCTAATCTTAACTGCAAAGTCCACTCCAACAAAACACTTCATATCTAGGAACATACCCTTCGTTCTGAAATCTGATGCACGGAACAAACGTTTTGATTGTACGAACAGTGCCCAAACCACTTCACTTCTTCCTGCTGTAAAACGCACACGCAAAATGCTTATTTTACTACCAGCCTTCTGAAGAGATTTAAGTAACTGCACAATAGGAGAGTCACCAGGAAAAATTCTGAGCCCTATTACAAGCAAGTTAGACTAGCAGTTCTACCCAGATCATTAGGGCAGTCTCCCGTAAACATTATACTCCACTGACAAGAGGATTTCCATGGTAAGAGGCGTGTTACCCAGGAAGACAAGTCTCTCATTCCCCAAGTCAGTAATAGGGCCGATAAATGTTCAACTATCAAAACCTCTGCTTCTGTCATCTCCAATCTGGCTAGCATAGCTTTTGCCTGGGCAGGACAGGAGCGGCAAAATAAACACTAGTGATGTTATCACACTGCCAATCTAGCACTTTTTTCAGTGCTCCTCTCACATTAGTGAAGCTTTCAACAGGCACACTTTCATAAATGTAGAACACTAATGCAAACCAAAACCAGAAATATTTGCTCTCATTAAAATTCACATAAATCTGCAAATTAACAGGTAGGAATACAAAGCAGTATCAAAATCTACCCCCGTCCAATGTATTTCTATCTAGGTTTTATCCCTGGCCACGCCAACTGACCCGATCTGATCTTTACAGTTTTCAGGTAGATTTCAGTGAGAGCTACTGAACTAGAACCCGAGACAGCACACCTCCCTGCCCAGTCACTTTGATACAAGTCTTACTTTACTGATGCAGCGTACTCCCAAATTAACAACTACAGAATCCTGATGTGTACATGCACGTATTTCCCACCTTCCTTTTACTCACAGTTGTAAAACCAGGATGATAAAAGAGTTCACAAAGGCTAAGTAAATTAGGATGTACAAAGCACTTTCTGGGATGGAATGAATCATAGAAAGACAAATGTAGTTTATGCACAATTTCTTCATTAAACTCACAGCTAACACTTTGAAAGTGCAGCTTATGGCAGGCAAAAGCTGAGGTCAGAACAATTTACACAGGTTACTCTTCAAACAACTGTCATGGCTAGTCTCAATTCAGATGGTACTGGTATCCCTATAAGCTTCTAAATCCACTCCACTTATTCAGCTTTGTATATTATCAAACTACAAAGCACTACAAGTGTAAAAGTATTTTTTATATTATGATCATCCACACAAAGGGATTAACTGAAGGATTAAAAAATTATTTGCAAATTCAGGACAAGAGGAGTCATTTCTCACGTACAGCCAAAGCTCCAATCCGCACAGATGCATATTATTTTTAGAGCACTACATTCCTAAGACCTGCTTCCACCAGAAGTATTTATCTAAAATCATGCAGCCATCCCGCTCTTGAATTGTTTGGAACAACCTCGCTGGCTCAGGTTTATCAGAGAGCTGTGCTCGTCCCGTGCACAGTTTGCTTCAGAAAGCCTCAAGTACCGATAACTCTGATCCTGCACTCCCAAAGATCACCATGCTGCCTTTATTTAAAAAACAGCAGCTAACAAGTCCCTCAACTCATGCTTCTGGGGTTTTGTACATTTTCTAACACAGAGTCACATTTTTAACTTAAAGGATGAGATCTTTTTAAACAGTTTCCAGTTAGAAAACAGTCATATCAAACTTCCCTACCCACTTTGACTTTTACCAAATAATATTTTAAGCTTTGTTTCATGAAAGAAAGTAGCAACCATCTGTCCAGAAACAAAACAAAGTCCAGGTTTAAAGAGAAACAGAGTCCAAGTAGTTCCAAGAGTACTCTTTGGGATTCTGTTTAGTCTTGTGTTTCCCCCCCCCGCTTTTTTGTTTTTATTTTGATCATCTGTTGACCACTACTTTCATCTGTAAGAAGAGTTTCTCTCCTACTAGCTTTAAATCCTTTCAAGATTACATTTCAAGACAACTAAATTTAAAAAGCCAACATTTGTCACACATGCCAACATTTATAACACAAACCCTTCCATTTACTATTTAGAGTTTAACTGCTTAAGTGAACAAAGTTGTTGGTTTTCTTTTTAGGAAAAAGTTATATACATCACAACTTATGTTACATAGACCAGCAACGAGGCAGGAATTAATAGACTCCAAGACTTTCCAATTACAAATCTGGCATGCCGACTGAAATTAAAGCAGGTCACAGTGCCACCCTGCAGACAGAGGATTTTCAATCCTAGTGTGAATTTATGTTTGGACAACAGAGACTAGAGAACTAGTTGCACCCTCCCCCCCAACATCTAAAAATTAATATACTGGCTCCTTAATCAAAAGCAGCCAAAGCAAGCAGGGTGAACACACAGTCTGAATTACTTTTTTAAATAGTAGAAGGTTTGGGATACTCTACTGCAAGTGCTGAGATCGTTTAAGACACCGCTTGAAAGAGCAATCTCTTTTAAAATGAAGGAAAAAAAGCAGCTCAACTTTTCTCCTAACCATACCCAAGCTGAATACAGATTGTTGAAATAGTGTACTTGCTCTGTAAAGCTCAGACAAGTTAGTTAAACAGGATATGCCTTTATCAATACAGAATAGACATCTGAACTTATTCTCAAAGTAAACAGTTCCATTAAATCAGCAAACTAAGAACACAATAAGAAAAAAACCTACTCTGACCATCCGTTAAACTGAGCACATCTTTGTTAATGAATTACCTCGAGGCAGAAACAGGTTATCAGCTTTTAAGACACACAGTAAGAAACAAAAACTGTCTTCCTAATAAGAATCCTAACAAGTAAAACCCTCCCTAAGAAAATACTTAATTGTCCAACAAGTAAAGGAAAAGCTGTCTGGAGACAGTCTGGTCAAGTTCCCAGCTCAGTTAACCTATGTGGCTAGGAGCTTTTTCTTGTAAAATTCTGCTAAATGTAAACACAGCAGTAGAGTCTTGAAGCACTTTTTAGACTCGCTGTTTTGTCTCCTAAAATCAAGAACGTGATGACAAGAACCAAATTTGCTACAGGACTGTCTGAACCCAGTAAGGCACGTGTCAGTGCTAGATTTGGAACCGATTCTGAACAGAGAGGTGCCAGGGCTCCCCCTTCTTCATCCAACCACAATCAGCTGCAAGACAACCCAGAACTTCTCAGGTTTTTTTTTTCTTTTTATAGACTATTTAAACAATTTACAGGAAATGTATTAAAGTAACACACCAGACACACAACTCTAACAACTGCTGCCGTTCAGTTTTCAATATTTGCAGTTTGCTGTTCAAACTGGCCAGCATTTCTCAAACAGTGAGTCACGGAGTCTGAAGGAGGCCAAAGTTTAAGAAGCTTCGAAATATATTATCTTGATATTTGCGTTTTAATAAATGTCACGTTTTAAGGAAGCTTGAAAACAAGGTAAACAGCATATGCTGGAACAAGGTACAGTTAAGGCAATCCTTACAAAAACACTCCCAAAGACGTGACCGATTCAAAAATTAAAGGGCTCCCGGGCTTAAATGTAACAGGACTCCGGCCAGTCTCAGAATCGCTGTTTGCAGAGCACGGCACCGCGATCTTTCGGGGAACACCGCCTGAAACGGAATGAGCCGGCCAGCCCCCCGTTCAGGGCTCCGGGCGGCACCAGAGCACACAGGGACCCCGGACCCCGCCGTGCGGGGCTGCCCCACAGCGCTTGTTCTCACCAGGGCAGCAAGGGGCTGTTCCCCACAGCCGCGGGCACTGCCCTCCCGAGAGCCGGTGCCCGCTCTCCCTGCCGCAGGGCCGCCCGCACAACAACGCGTCCCGTTTTCCCCAGGGGAAGCATCTCCCGTTTCCCGCGGCACCCCCCCCCGCCAGCTCTCAGCCGCCCGACTACGGCTCCCCAGCCGCGGCGGGACCCCGGGCCGCCGGGAAGGGTGGCAGCGGCGGGGCTGAGGCCG
>VWZZ01006438.1:260105-271877 GCA_013399095.1 Psophia crepitans
GGTGTCCGCGTGAAACAAGCCGTTAAAGGGAAGTCGCCATAGTAATGGATTACGGCTGATAGCAAACCCCGTGGCCGCGGGACGCGCGGGGGACGTCATTACCTCCGGTGCGAGGGACATTTTAAGGAACGGCGCTCCGACATGACTTTTTTTTTTCATTTTATATTTTTGATCAGGCGTCTCCGCGGGATGCCCCANGTAGTTCCGGTCGGGAGGGCGGTGCGGAGGGATCCGCTGGCGCGCGCGAGCCCCCTCCCGCCATTTTGCGGGCGGCCTGAGGGGACGGTGAGGGGCTTCACCCGGCGGCGCTCGGCCCGCGTTTGCCGGGCGCCAGAGATGCGTTTAAAGGTGTTTCCGTGCATAGTTATGCCTTGTAGGAGCGAGAGCCGAGCCAGCGGTTGCTCGGCAGCCGGCCTGAGGCCCGGCCGGGGGGCACTCTCCCTGAAGCCGGGCCCTGGCAGCCTGGCCGAGCCCTGCCGGCCTAGCTTGTCCCCCCGGGCCTGCAGGTGCCTGCACAGGCCTCCCCGGTCCCCTCCCCAGCGCTGCCTTCCCTCTGAGGCTGGGGTGGGAGGGTGCTTCTGGGGGGCGCTCGCGGGAATTTGGCCAGGCAGCTCTAAGCGCCATGGCGGCAGCAGTGGGTGCCCGATCACCATGTGGGACAGACGGGCGTTGCCTTCCCTGGGACCGGCACATCTGGGTAGGCTGGTAGAAAGACACCCCTGTTCTTATAAAAACACTAGGCGTGCTGTGGATAGCTGGGCCTAAACCTGCCCATCTGAAGGATGACGTTGTGAGGTGGGCTTTACACTGAGCTCCAGCAGCCAAGAAAACCATCCTTGCTGCTTATTCTTGACAAAAACTGGGGCTCCCGCATCCACAACATGATCGAAGCCGCAGCAAGCAGTGCCACACGCCGCTCTCCCAGGCCGCAGGTCGTTATGACAGCCCTGTGAGACACAGGTGGATTAGTCATGAACATGCCACGATGGAAACGTGCCGATGTCGGGACTCTGAACAAGGAAGGACAGCCTTTCCCGGAGGGAGGCACAGGAGGGTGTGAATCACCACAGTCCCGGCAGGAGCAGGGCCCTCCCAGGTACAGCTGCTGTTCCCCAAAGGAGCTCCAGCCTCAGCCCCATGAACTGGCCCCTTATGGCTGTCTGAGGGTGCTCCCAAACAGGAGGGGTCCCTGCAGGGCTCAGCCTGGTGCTGCCAAGCTGCAGCATGGCGTGACTGGAGTCAGCCAGCTGCGGGTAAATGTTCCCAGCCAACAGCAGAAACCTCTGGAGAGTCTTTGTGTCTGTTCTTTTCCTGATTTTTCACCCTGTAATTTTGTGCTTTCATTAACACTTGGCATCCCCCTCCCTTCCGAGAGCTCCACGTGCCACAGACAGCAGAGCGCCCTGCGTGCCAACGTGAGGAGAAGGGAAAAGGGAGCAGCTACAGCTTTGTGCCCCATCCCCTCGCAGGCTGGGATTTAAACCCAGCCACGGGCTGCCCTGCGACAGCAACAGCCTGTCCCGCAGTGCCCAAGGAAGGGGCTGTCGCGGGAGGATCCCCGGCAGATCCCTGCCATGGGGCTCTTTGGGGGATCACAGCGCAGGGGACAGCGGCCAGGGTGCGAAGCAGCGTTAGCTGCCCCTTACCTCACAGCTTGGAGCTGCTGGGCAAGGCTGCGGCTCGTTGCAAGTCACTGGTGGGTTTTGGAAGAAGCCCGTGGGATTTCATTTTTCCTCTAGCAGAGGAGAGCGGGCTCACTGAACCGCAGCACAGATGACGCCTGGCTGGCAGTGGTGGCTCTGGCAGACAGCGGCTTTGCTCTGAGTCCCCGGTGGGAGTGCCCAGCAGATCACTGGCGGCTCTCCCTGTGGGACAGCGGTGAGCCCAGCTGCCTCAGTGCTGCTCAATGCCCTGGTGGGGTCCCGTCGCCCCAGGAGCGGGGATGACACAGGAGCAGCCCAACCAGTTACAGGAGTGAGGCGAGTCCTGAAAAACACTGAGAAGCTGCGTTGTGGCACCGCGGGGCGTGAGCCAGCACCTTTGCCACGAGGGCTTTCTGCAGCAGCCGAACTAAGACAGCGCACAGCAGCGGTGTGGATCCGTGGGCGTCTGACTGTGCTTGGGAGGGTTACGAGCGGAGATGAGGTGCGGAGAAGCCGGCTGCATGGGTGCAGAAAACCTCCGTGCCCAGGAAGATGCTGCCACGCCGCCCCGGAGAGCTGCCTCGGTGGGGGGGAAATTCCCTGAGTCACAGCAGCAGCAGCCCACGTCCCACCTGCGGCTGTTCTAACTGTGAGGGAGCGCCCCGAATCTCCCCCTGCGCGGCTGGAGGGTGCCGCAGGCAGGCAGGGCAGCGCGAGCTGCTGCTGCAGCCTGCCTCCAACTGGAGCATCCACCCCTGGCCACCTCACCCGGCAGGCAGAGAGCGCGTCCCGTCCCACCAGCACAGCCTCTGCGCGCTGGGGATGGCCAGCACCACGGCAGTAGAGAAATCCATCCATAAAGCATGAGGAATTTAAACAACTGCTTAGCTGTCTGCTGGAAGAGCTAATAACCGTTTATTAACGTGTTGCTGAGTATTTCCAGCCAGAGCTCTTGCGGGGGCACTGACAGGCGGTGCTTTGCCGAGGGCCGTGCCCCAGCGTGCGGCTGGGCCCGTTGCCGTTGTCAGCGTCTGTCATGCTCCTGCGACAGCGGCTCCTCCAGCCTCCTCGCCAAGAGCTGTCCCCTGGCGGGGGGGACAAGGCTGTGAGGCCACGCTCGCTCAGTCCGCGTGGCCGCTCCCGACTGGCACAGCTCCTGCACGATACGGTCCCGTTACCAGCTGGGGATTAATCACATATGGCTCAGAGCAAACACAGCTAAGGAGCTGGCACGGAGGATGGATCATTTCAGGGGAGCCATTGCGGTGACTGTCCATGATCCCAGAGAAAAAGCCCCTCAAGTCGGTCCCCACCAGGTCCGACGCGTGTCCACCAAAAGAGCCTGGTGCCGTCAGACAGACAGAGGTTTTGATCCGTCACCTCTGCCGTACCCGCGTACCAGCGCTTGCTGAGCTTGTTTCTCAACCGCTGATAAGATGAGCAATATAATGGGGAAAAAAAAAATAATTACAGGTTACCCAATCTCTGGAGCCCATAATTAACTCAAACCCAGTGTACCAGAGGGTTACCTGGGAGCAAATATTTACGTGGGATTCTCAAAAAGCGCTGCATGTTTGCAGCGGGGGTTTGGCTTGCTCTTGGCCAAACCCCAGGAGAAGGCGAGGCAGGGCAGTTCCCACGAAGGGTTAGCCCTGCCCTGCCCTGCCGGGGGGCTGAATTCGAGCCACCGCGTCGCCCCGCAGTGCACGTACCTGCGTCCCCTGGGCAGGGAGGATGCTGGGTGCCTGCAGCGTTGACGTGCAGGCGCGGGCGGCTGCGAGCGTGCGAACACAACGGGTGGCACTGGCAGCCATACGGGCATCGCTCCGCTGACCGGGAATAAAAGCCGGGTTGTGTTGCTTGGCACCTTGGGGAGGGAGAGCTGGAGGCGGCCACCCAAGGGCACCTTGGTATGGCATTTCTAGGCGGGAGGAACCAAAAGGTGCTGCTGTTCTACCTGCAAACCCACACAGCGATGGGGCAGCGCTCGTCCATCGCATTCTAACACTCAAACGGACCCGGTGCATTGTCCAGGCTGCAGAGTATCTCCCAGAGGTTTGGGCACGGAGGCTGTGGAGCAGTGTTTGAGTAGTGGAGAGACACCTGATGCTGGGTTACACCCGGCGCCTTCATCTCTCAGCACTTGCCAGCATTTGGTCGCTGCAGATGCTGGGCCCCCTCTCCCATTCATCCCTATCTGCTCTTTACAAAGGCTTCTTGTTTTCCCAAGCGGGGTGGTTGGCTTTGTTTTTTTCCACGTGTGATTTAATTCACACAAACTCCTTCCTCTTCTGACTATTGATCTTGGCTCCTTACTGGTTAAAATAAAGTAAATCTTTCGTAAGCTGGTTCTGACAACGCAACTTTTGTTCCTTCCAGACACAATTTCCTGTTTAATTTCCTGACCGTTTCTTATTTAGTAGAGGAAAAGCTGTAAATTGCACGATTGCTTCAGAGAGCTTCCTCTGACTTTAGATGAACCGTTAACCACTTGCAGGACAGAATCCAGCAAACCAGTGTAAAACTTCAAAAAAAATTCCAAATTCCTTTTATTTCTTCTGTGATTCACACCGAAGGGAAACAAGCTGTGGGGAAAGAAAATAAAAAAGGAGGGGAGGGAAAGTTGGAATAATTTTCCTTGCAGAATCGAAGAGGAGCAACTCTGCCTCCGGCTGATCATTGCTCTTTCATCACTCCATAAACTGCCTGAGAGATACGGGAGGTTTTGGGGGGGTGCTGCAAGGTTTCACCCCCGGGCTGAGGCAGCAGGGACGGTTGGCGGGGTTTGCACCGGCAATTCTGCCCATGTCACACCTCACGCTGTCCTGCGGGGACAGGCCGTGTGCTGGCCGTCCCAAATGTGGATCCCAGACACCCCCCGCACAGACGCCGATTCTCACTCCCACACCCCTCGTTTAACACCCGGGGGCCGCTGCCGCGCCGGGCTGTGCCCGCGGTCACGGTGACCGGCTGATCAAACCGCAGATACCCGCGGGCCGGGTCACCAAAGTGTTTGCTCTGCGCCGAGCCTCGTTAGGGTCACTTAATGCGTGTCAGCGTGGGTAGGCGTGTGCCGGCGTGGCGGTGCACGACGGCGCCGAGAAGCGTGGGGCAGCTCTCCTCTTGGCAGGCAGGGCTGACGGCACACAGTGACACTTGGCAGGGGCTGCGTGACCTGGTGTAGGAGAGTGACTGCTCTGATCTCCGGCCAACCGGCCCCAGTCCCGTCTGAGCGAGCCTTGAAATCCGGCACGGGGAGGCGGCGGTGCGGTCCCACGGCTCCCAAAAGCACCAGCGGACGCGTGGACAGGTCTCCTGCAGCAGGCTCAGACCCCCCCGCGCGGCTCTTGGGGAGCACAGCCGGGTCTGGAGAGAGATCGCCCACTTTAGTGGCACCAAACCTTAAAATCAAAACTTTAAGTAAAATGAAGAAAGTTAATTGAAATGGGAATTCCACTTTTGGAAACGTTTATATTTTGGTTTGCTCATTTTCTGGCTAGGAACAGGAACCGAAATGATTGCTGCAGCGAGGATGCCCAGGCAGGGCGCAGCGGGAAGCCACAGCATCTCCCAGCCCCATCTCAGGACCGCAGAGCCCCCACACCACAAAAACACCCCCTCCTACAGCCAGTGCTTGGGAACGGATGGAAAACTGCTCCGGGGAGAAGGGACCCACCTTCTCCTCACCCGGCTGGCAGGCGCTCAGGGCAGAACCTTCAGCAGCATCACAGCTCGATGCCGTGGCCCCGGTGCAGAGGCCGCTGCCCACTGCCAGCCAAAGACAACGCCGAGCGTGGTGCGTGGCCGGCAGCCGAGGAGCTGCTCTTGCCATCTGGGGCGGGGGCGCTGATGGAGCGGGGAAAGTCCGAACGGCCGTTAGTCAAAATGAACTCTTGGCCACACGATGGAAATGCAGTGTGGGGCTGGGGGCTTCCAGCAGCTGCCCTGCAGGGTGAACCACTGCGGTGGGCATCTGCTGGTCCCCCAGCGCTTCCCAGCAGCCCCCCTGGGAAAAGAGAAAGCGGATCTTGCCACAGAAACTGAGAAACAGCAAAACTTCGCAATGGAGGTGTAAAGTTTTTTGGAGGGGCTTCATTTCTGGGAGGCCAGCGTGGGCTGAAGCTGTCCGCAAGCACCGAGGGCGAGCAGAGGCGCTGGGAAAGCACCCAGTGCAACGCAGCGCTGGGTTTCCTCCACGGGCGCATGCAAATTGAGGCCAAAGGGAGCAACGTCACAGGCGCGTGATCCGGCAGGACGGCACATCCGTGGCTTTCTCAACACAAAACCAAAACCGAGACACCGGTCCCCGGGGCTGGGAGGGCAGCCAGGCCCTGGGGCGGCAGTGCCAGCGCTGGAGCAGCAGCACCTCCGCCAGATGCACGCAGTGGGGAGTGAGGGACAAGAAAGGCCGGCCTGACACGCACAGGGAACGCCACAGGCTCAGCTGCTTCCCTTCCCCTCTTGCCGAGCGCTAAAATAAACCCAATTCCCACCTGGCTCCATCCCCTCCCTGGCAGACACTTAAAAACAGGGAGGCGGATGAAGGGGCGGCCGGTGGCGGGAGGGCAGCATTCCTCGGGGACCCACACGCTTGCAGGGGAACGTGCGCGTCCCACAGGGCCTGGCCCAGGGGACCCTCCTCCCCGCATTTTGGGGTGGGGTGAGCTCATACCGCAGCGAAAAGCACTGCGTGGGCTTGGGTTGTCCCAAGAGCGTAAAACACCGGCGGCTGCTGAACAGGGCTGGGGGCAATGGAGGGCGGGCGCTGGAGAGCGGGTGTGTGGCTCCAGCAGCCACCGCCCCAGTTCCCAGCTCTCCCCAACGGTACGTTGCTGTCGCTCTCGGAGGAACTGGGTTTGTCAGTGTTCTGCCACCTGCAGCTCTTGGTGCCTTTCCACCGACTGCAGCAGAGCTGGCTCAGCACGTCACATCCCATCCCCACGCTTCAAATTTGGGGCCAAACAAAGGGGAACGGAGTCAGAAACCCACTCAGCAACGCTTTGTTCCGGAGCCCCAACCCTGCTCGGCGGGTCTCGGGGTCACCCATGTGAACCGTAAGTCCCTCCTCACTCCCAAATCTCATCTCTCTGACATTTTTCACCCTCCAGCCTCCATGACGACCACGGTCAGGTCCCCCAGGCCGGTTTTAGGGTTTTACCCCCAGGGTTGGGTTTCCTCCCTGCGTCTGTGCCTTAGGACGTGCCTGTACAGCTGAGGGTTGAGCTGAGCTTACCTGGGCGGCTGAAGTTCGGACTCATCCCACCTTGGAGCACCCTGCAGCTGGCAGAGCACATTGCTGACGTCGTTTTTGGCTGCCATTTCCTAAAGCAGATTAAAAAACAAACCCATCTTTACTAGGTGACAGCTTGAACTTCACGGAATTCCCCTACAAAATGGGACCCTACTGACCCACTGCCCTGGAGCTGGCCAGGACCCCAGCCAGGCAGGCTTGTCCCTCTCCCTGGAGCCCAGCGCAGGCGGTGGGGAGGGCATTTTGCCACGGGGCTTTGCAGATCCGTGCTGACCGCTGGGGAATGCCGAAGCTGAGGGAGCTCAGTTTTGCAGCTGCCCCAGAGGCTGCGACTTCCAGAGGTCACGTCCCTGCAAGTGTGTGCCTTTCCACATCACGTCTCTCCTGCCCCAGCTCCTCAGCCCGGCTCCACAGCAGCTTTCCCGTCCTTCTCCCCCCGCAACAGGCTCAGCAAATTCCAGACCTCGCCCTGGCAGACGCCGATCCAGCCTGGGCTCCTCAAACCCGATCCCTATTTCCTGGACCTCTCCCCAGCCCCGAGCAGCTTCGCTGGGTTTCTCGAGCAGCCTCGGTACCTCCGCATCTCAGCTCATTCCCTGTGAAAGTGCAAGTTTTCCCCTTCCTTGGCTGCTTCGCCTCTCTTCCCACCACCCCTGTTCCCCCCTGCAAGCCCCCACATCTTGCCCAGCCTGTCCCCTGTCCCCTTAGGATGATGGTGTGAGGAAAAATGGTGACTCACCAGCATTTAGGTTGTCTCTGTCCTGGGCATGCACCGGTCACCCAGGAATGCCTCCGTGGGGTCTCCAGCAAGGTTCTGGCTTGTCATGAGCAGGATGCAGGGGACGAACAGGGAGCTCCGACACCAGAACTGGTGACGTCCCCGCCAGGAGCTCCTGGTGCTCCCACGCTGTCCGGCCTCAGGATGGAGACCCGCGGGGATCGTGGCACGCTCCCTGCGCTGGCTGCACCACCAGCACCACTGCACGTGGCTGGGGCTAGCGGGATCTCCACTGAGCCCGTATGGCACAGAGCATCCTCCCCCGAGCTTGCAGGGAGGCTTCCTGAGTGGTGGAAGGTGCTGCAGGCGGCAGGAGGCTCTGGGCAGCTTCAGCAGGGTCCGCTCAGTGAGGCTGTGGGCAGCACTGTGCCTGAGGGGGGCCAGGAGCATCCCTCGGTGGGACGGGCTGCGTCTCTGCGCAGGGCGTACTGCTGCTGGATGTGGACCTGGATCCAGGAAACCTGACCTGCGCACAGGGAAAGGAGATGCTTGAGAGAGCTGGAGCAGCCCCAGACTCCTCTGTGCCAGGGCACACCACTGCGAGGGACCCTGGGGCAAACAGCCCCATGTGCCCCAGCGTCCCCCCCCGGGGCTCAGCCTGGCTGCGAGGTGCTGGGCTGGTGGTGTCCCACTCTGTGCTGGGGACAAGATTTATAAAAACCCTTAAACAGGTGATCACAGGAGAGCAGACACAGCCATGGTTGGGGCCGTTTAAGGCAGGAGACAGTCTCTGGGCATGGAAAAATTCAGCAGCTGGAGCTGAGCCAGCCTGCCCCCGAAAACATTCCTGCAGAGGGAGGGTTCAGCTCCAGAGCCAAAGGAGAAGGCTGGGGGATCGCCTGGCAGAGAAATGAAGCCCAAGCATCCATAGCCGTGCTCGCAGGCAACCCCGTCCCCTTCCCTGCCCCAGGCCCACAGATGGCCTCAGCGCCACTGCAGCAACCCGAGACATGCAGCACAACCCCTGCAGATGCTGCTCGCAGCAGAGGGACGCCGAGAAGGATGGAGCCTGCACCACAAGGCAGCCCGCAAAGCTGCCAGTGCTGTTGCAGACTTGCAGCCAGAGCAGCCCTGTCCCCTGCGGGGTGACATGAGCAGGATGCAGGGGACGAGCCCCAGCCGAGGGACTCTGAGAGATGCAGGAGCCGCCCTTGTCCATGCAGCCTCACGGAAGCTCAAACCCTCTGTTTGAGTGTGCTGTTTAGTTCTTTCAAGCCTGTTTCTCTGTGGCAGAAGTGATGGTCCCACCCGGAGGACAAGCAGACACACCTGGAGGCAGTCCCGAGCCAGCGGTGGGGGTGCCGTGCCCTCCATACATTGATACCCACCTATCTCCAGGCCTAGATCAGTCACAGCTATTTCAGGCCCAGCCTGTCACCTTCTCCTTCCAAACACCTTTAGCAGCGTATTCAAACGTTTGGAGCCCGGCAGAAACAAAACAAACCCACAGCAGGGCCCCTTGGCAAACGGGAGCGACATCCAAGCCATCAGGTCCTCCACCTACATGGGGTTTGTGGTGCCATGGCACCCAGCGCCTCACTCCTGCATTTCAGCAGAGGTCTTACAACCTCTTCAGAGGACAGTGGCACTTGGGGACACCTAATCTTGAGGTGAGGGAGGTCTTGTTGCATGGAATCCAGAAGGGAATTAAGACACTCATAAAGGGCTTTTGCACCTTTGACCTTAGCTACTGCTTGTCCCTGCCGAGAGTCCCATCTGCCACGTAGCCCCAGGAGGGCTGAGGGGTGATTCCCTGGTGCAGGTTCCCCTCTGCCTGGCTGGGACGGATGGTGACGTGGCCGGTCCCGTGGCAGGTCCCACTAGGACTGTGTGCAGGCAGGTGAGTCATTCCCCTGCAGGCAAAGTCTGGGCCACCCGGGCAGGGCTGAGCCGCCCTTTGGACCGTGGGTGTTACGGTGGCTCCATGGCAGAGCGCACACTGTGGCTGAGCGCACACATCCCCTCCTGCGGGGACACGGTGCCAGCACAGCAGCTGCTTCGCACCCGTTGGGGTCTCCCAAGCACCAAGCGGGCGCCTGCCCCAGTGGGTCTCGATAGCGCCGAGGGTGCAGAGCCAGCACCGGGGTGACCCCCGCGCCTGGTGGCTGGGCACCCCGCAGGGTGGGAGCTACAGCTGCGGTGCCGGCAGCTCCCAGAGCAGCTTCGCTGCCGCTGCCATGCCTGGTGTCACCTGGTGTGGCTCGGGGATGCTGCAAGTCGCCGAACAGCGGTGCCCCCGCCTTTCCCTGCCTCTGAGGGGGCCTTCAGGTGCCCACAGCAGAGGAGATCTCAAGGGGTGTGAGAAGCACCCATTGCCTCTATTCTCCCTCCTCCACTGGGGTTTCCAGATGAATCTGATCGCACCGAGGCAGCATCGTGCCCCTGCCCGCTGTTCCTGGTCCCTGGAGCATCACGGTTACGCATGAGAGCCCAGGACCAAGCCAAACCGAACCTGCCATAACCCACTCCCTGCCCTGCCCGTGCCCGTGGGAGGCGGCATTCCTCCACTGCGGGGGCCACGCCACTTCCCAGGGCAGCAGGAGCGGCACGCTGGCCTCTGAGCTCTGCTCCAGCTTTACTCTGTGACTTTGGGAGAATCTCAAGTTCCCAGGCCCTGAGCTTCAAGGTGACGCCAGCGGTCGCGGGCGCCGGCAGCTCTCCTTGTCCCTGCGGGCGCCGGCTTGTGCAGATGGAGGCACACGCCCGGAGGCACACGTGTGGCCCCGTACGGAGCGCAGGGATGGGGGCCTTTAGGTAGGGCAGCTAAAACTGAGTCCAGCTCCATCCTGGCTTGGAGGCTGCTGGCTTTGCCCCTCAGCACAGGGTAAGCAACCACTCCTGCCCTGTGGAAGAAGTGTTATGGCATGGGGCTACGGCCCTGAGGTGGCACTTTTTAGATGTCACCAAGGGGTGGCTCAGCCCGAGGCCCCCCCCAGGGCAGACCAGCATTGTGGGGATTACCTGCTGCTCGGCACGTACCTGGGCAAGGTGGGGTCCTGTCTGGAGACTCCTTCATGGCAGGCGCTGGCTGGCTCCTGCCCCTGTGAAGGGAAACGCCTGAGGGCTGGTGGGGGGGGAACCCCAGTCAGCTCTTTCATGTGCTGCCACTGTGACAGCCACGAACGCCCCTTCCCGAAGCACAAACAGGGCAGTGTTTGGAGCTGCGCTACCCCAGGCTGAGGCCTCTCAGGTGCAGATCGCAGCCTCAGCCGAAGGCCAAAGTAAGCAGCTGCTCCACAGCGAGCACCTCTCCAGGGCTGGGGGGTGTCTGACCTGAGCACGCACACACACGCTGGGGGAAAACACTTCTTGCCTCTGCAAAACCTCCCCTTGCCCCTTTTTGTTCCCCAGTCCCTCGCTGCCCACTAGCTCTGTCCCCCTTTGGTGAGAGGATGGGCTGCACAGGAGATGGGGGTCCCTGTGGAGCCACACTTCTCGGCCCCCGCTCAGCCGCAGCATCTCACTTTGCTCCTCCTGCTCCCCTCTGGGGGTGCCGGCAGGCTGGGGGAGCGGGCAGGGCCCAGCTGTGAGCAGGCAGGAGCCGCAGGGGAAAGGCGACCTGTGCTCACAGCATCACACCCACATTCCCCGACATGGGTGTTAGCGCCTGGTTTGGCCAGAAAAGCAGGTGCCTCTCTGCGCCGGGCCGGGCCGCGGGGCTTGCAACACGGGCTGGGGTCACCCACCGAGCAGCGAGGCGGGACACGCACGGGGGTGTCCAGGCTGAGAGAGGACCACACCAACGTCCCACTGAGCGGCCGCGGCCCTTCTCAATGCCCGCTTCAGGATGGCGTGTTGGGGCTGCAGCGGGACCCTCCGGCCGGTGTGGGGTGGCAGCAGGACCAGCTCAGGCCACGGCAGGGAGCATCCCTCGTCCCATGTGGCCGGTGGTACCTCCACAGCTGCCGGCCAGGCTGTTTCGGGGGGCCGCGGAGCGAGGCAGCCCCGGCAGCCCCTCCACGCAGAAGCCTGTGGGCAGGATAGAGGTTGGGGTGCTCGGGGTGGCCAAATCCTGGCGTGGAGCTGGGGTGTCTCCTAGGACGCCCCAAAAGCTGGCTGCAGGGAACAGCCTGCTCGCAGGGAGCAGGGAGAGGGGCGGG
>VWZZ01006438.1:272111-416252 GCA_013399095.1 Psophia crepitans
CGCGTGAGGCGGCGGAGCCCCCTCCCTTCCCCTCCCCGCCCGGCCCGGGAGGATGGAGCCGGTCCCCGGGCGGCGGTGGCAGAAGGTGCTGTACGAGCGGCAGCCCTTCCCCGATAACTACGTGGACCAGCGGTTCCTGGAGGAGCTGCGGAAGAACGTGCACGCCCGCCAGTACCGGTACTGGGCCGTCGTTTTCCAGTCGGGAGCGGTGGTGCAGCAGCTGTGCAGCGTCTGCATCTTCGTGGTCACCTGGTGGTACATGGACGCCGGGATGCTGAGCCCGCAGGGGCTCTTCGGGGCGGCCCTGCTCTCCTCCCTGCTCGGCTATGTCCTCTTTGATGCCGCGGACGGCGGGGCCGAGCGGCGGGAGAGCGGGCGGACGCGGTGGGCTGACCTGAAGAGCACGCTGGTGTTCGCTGCCTTCACCTACGGCTTCTCGCCGGTGCTGAAGACGCTGACCGAGTCCATCAGCACGGACACCATCTATGCCATGTCGGCCCTCATGCTCCTCGGTCACCTCATCTTTTTCGACTACGGTGCCAACGCTGCCATCGTCTCCAGCACGCTGTCCCTCAACATGGCCATCTTTGCCTCGGTGTGCCTGGCCTCCCGCCTGCCTCGCTCCCTCCACGCCTTTGTCATGGTCACCTTTGCCATGCAGATCTTCGCCCTCTGGCCCATGCTGCAGAAGAAGCTGAAAGCCCGGACACCCCGATGTTACGTGGGGGTGACGGTGCTGTTTGCACTGGCAGCGTTACTGGGGCTGGCCACCGTCTCCAGCGTGGGTGCCGTGCTCTTCGCCTCGCTGCTGCTCGCCATCTCCTGCCTCTGCCCATATTGCCTCATCCGCCTTCAGCTGCTCAAGGACAACATCCACGGGCCGTGGGACGAGGCTGAAATCAAGGAGGACCTCTCCAGGTTCCTCATGTAGGCCTGGTTCGGGAGGACCCTCTGCTATGTGCATCCTTGCTGGGGGACAGCCCTCAGGGGAGGACACCAGCCCAATAAAGCCTCTCACACAGCAACGAGGACCATATTTGTGTCACTCTCAGCATCTATTTCCAGACCTGACCTGCTTGGTTTTGGTGAAGAAAGGAGCTGATCCCCACAGAGCAGCTGGTCTGTTCAGCAGCTCGGGGTGCAGGCAAGCAGGGTGGTGTGTGCTCTGGTCACACAGATCCATAGCTGTGTTTGGGGGAGGGGGTACAGGGGGGACAGGCATCCCCTGAGCAGAAACGCCACACGGAAATGCACCTCTGGCTCAGATGTGCCCCACGGCATGCCCACGGAGACCCTCAGCCCCAGGGACCTCAGCGTGCATGATGGGATCTGACAGTACTTCCCCGGGAGGGCCGGAGGGGAAGGGGGCTGGGTGAGGGTCGCTGCAGGCAGGGTGGCAGTGCACAGGGCGGTGGGTGCTGCCGGAGCCACAGGACCGAGCGCGGGGGCACTTGGGACAGGTGCGGTGCAGCCCTGCTGCCCTGCACCCTGCCGGGCGCCGATGCCAGAACAGAGAGGGGATGAGGAGGCAAGATGCCTTCCTCGCCCCACAAACCCCCTCCCAGAGCTGGATCTGGCCTCGCTGCAGGGCCAGACCCCGAGGCACAGGGATGGAGCTCGGCACAGCCCCCTGTGGGTGCACCCACCAGCTGGGGAGATTCCAGGCTGCTGCGGCAGCGGCAGGGCCCATCCAGGCCCTGTCCGGCACTCCTGTCCAGCGGCCGTCTGTCCGGCCCCGCACGCACCGCAACAGAGGGCGCTCCCGGCAAACAAGTCCCGCTGGAGGCCGGGGCCAGCCGGCCCTGTGCCGGGAGGGCTTCCCCGGCGCCTTCCCTCTCCCTGCTCCCAGCCGGTACCGTCCCCCGTCCCCCCGGCCCTGCGCCGGCTGCCCCGGGGAGCAGAGCCCGCCGGAGGGACGGGACGCACACAGCTGCCCCAGACCCACCTCGCGGCGACGCGGTTGGTATTTCCTGGGGTTTTTTGAAACTTTTCTCTTTTGGAAACCCAGCGCTGCAGAAGTGCAACTTTCCCTTGATTTACCCCATCCCGTCGGGCACCGGCGTCTCGCCCCAGCGAGCGGGCGCTTTCCGTGCGCTCCTTGGGCTTTCTCGGAAACAAGCAACCCCCGGCGGAGCCCCCAACACCTCCAGAGCTTTGTTAACGGCTCTTGCCAAGTGTTAAGCGTTGCTGTTGTCGTTATGGCCATGACGACACCTCATTTTGGTTTTAATTAAAGAAAACCTGCGGAGGTTTAGCGCACACACTCCAGTCTCGCAGGGAGCGCAGAGCGGCTCACAGCAAGGATGACATTTTTCAGCTCTTTGGAAAGGCGACTGTTTTTTCACAAGGAGCTTTCCCAGAAAGTGGCTCAGCAAACCGGGACGCCCCATCTCGCGCTGGGCTAACGCCACTGTCACGCTGCCGTCCAAAGCCGATTTGCAGGGCAAGGCTTGAGCGTAAATCAAATCTCACCTGTCTGTCGGCAACGCCTGTCATGGCAGGGGTTACAAGGAAGCAGAGTTTCTGCTGCACCCATTCCCCCAAGGAGAAGCGTTTCCCCCAAAATACCCTTCCCAAATTCAGACTCTCAGAACCAGCTCAGTGTTGGGAAAAGTGCAGACGCCAACTCCCCAGACATCACTCCAGGCGGAAACGGGCACAGACTGGCACCGTCGCCTCTGCCGCAGCTGGAACCCAGCGGCTCACCAATACAGATCCCTGGGCTTTGCCCAGCTCCAGGCTGATCGCAGGCTGTGTCCCCTCCAGCCCGCCGCACGCCCCAGGCCTCTCCGCTCCACCCATCTCCTCCCCTTCACCTCCTCCCTCAGCGTCAGTCCTTGCCCAGAGATCCCCTTAGCTTGCCCCCATGGCCACCCTGCTCTCCCTAACCCGGGAGGCTTAAAAAAGGTGAAGCCCAGTCCACAGCCTGGGCGCACAAAGGGACTTTGAAGGAGGGGAGACCACCGGCAGAAGACGCAAAGGCCAGGCAGTTTCCGTGGGACTTCTCTGACCCTCTCCCGAGGATGTGCGCTCTGCAACGCTGCCGAAGTTATTTAAGATACCGAATAAACGGCCGTTACAAGTAGGTCTTTGTGCCCGAGGTCGGAGTGTGCTCTGCAGAGCTCAGCAGTGAGGCCGGATGCCCTCTGAGCGTTCGCTACCTCAGCGTACCAGCCTGCCGCTTCTCTGATGGAGCACACGCTGAGGCCAAAGAGACAGGTCCTCCCCAGTTTGTGTGCCACTGAATCTTCATCAACCAAACCTAAGGAGTTAAGTGTTATTTTGCACTACAATGAAGCACAGTTTAAGTTTCCAAGCCCACTGAGATAGAGTATTTCAATAGGACATTTTCTTTCGATTTGAAGCTGGCCGAATGCGAGTAATTGTAAATTGGCCGGGGATAAGCCTCGCTCCTGGGGGAGCTGCTGGCACGTGCTGTCTGGAGTCTCCATCTAGAGCCCCTGCTGCAGGGAAAGGCAAGCGTCAGCCACCCACACTGTGCTGCCAGGGGTCCGCATCCCTCCCCACATGGGAGACTGGGTCTAGGGAGCCTGGAAGGAGTAAAGCTTTAGTTTTTGAAGGTTAACATCTTTACATCTCTTCAATTCCCACAGTAGTCACTAAGCTCTTCTCAGCTTCGTGATGTGAGAGGCAACAGCAACATGAACGATCAGGAAACCAAAAGAGGATTTTGGTCCTAACCTGGCCATTGAGAAGCAGCCTGGGACACAGCGCCCCAGCTGCAGCACCCTTAGCCGTCTCCACCTAGCCACTGCGGGGTGGAAATAGCACAGACAAGGTTAAAAAGCTTCTTCAAAAGGTCATCCCGTGAGCTGAGGCTAAAAAACATGCCAAGGTTTCCCAGCTCACCAACGCCTTTGCCCTTCTGTTTTAGGAATAGCTACCAGAAAACCATGAAGTTCAGAGTCCTATTTCCAACAGTATTTTTTTTTATCAAGTACTTCAGAAGAAGGTAAAGATTTCTGTGAAAGGTTTAACACCATGAAATGCCCCAAGACAGACGTCCGTGCCTTATAGCCCAATGCCCTGAGGTCAGCTGGCAGCTAGGAGGGCAGCGGCAGCAGCAGCAGCAGCTCCGGGCTGGGGTGCTGCAGGTAAGGCTACACACCTTTTACTTGTTGTTGGTTCGTTTGTTGGTGCCATGCTGTACCCCAGAGGGAATGCAGCGAGGGCTTTCCCCAGTGCAGAACACATTTTTGAACAATGTGGAAAAAAAGCAGCTTGTGAAATTCAGCCTGCTCCCTTACCTGGGAGGTGAAGCACAGCCAGAACCTCCGTAAGAGCCCGCTGGGTACAAGCGCCGTCGCTTCTGTAGTATTCCTGAAAACACACAGTCCCTGGACCCCCTGAGGTTTGTTTGCCTCGGTACCTGACAGTGATGAGATACGGCCAGTGTGAGCTTCCCTCCTCATCCCCTACTCTCACAACAGTCATGTTCATGGGACCGTTGGAGCCTCCATTTCCCCCTTCCCCAGGGTGCTGGTTAGCACACCACCCATCACCGTACCCTTTCCAGCTCCAGCAATTCCTAGTTTACCGTGCGCAGTTCAAAGGTCTAGCAGGAATCATTTATCTCCATCTCCTAAGAATTGCTGTACTTGTTTTTTTTTCCCCTCTTTTTGCTAATTCATTGCTGTTCCTTCTGTTGGCCTCTACCTAAAGGCAAAGTCTAAGTGAGAAGAAAGAGAAAAATCTGTGTAAGTCCACAGCTCCCTGGGCTTGCACCCTCTTTTAATTTGAGCAGATTCAGTGTCTGGAATTTACCAGCACACACAGGTGGTTCAGCAGCTCTCTGGATATAGGAGAGGTCAGCAGGCACCTAAATTAGCTGGAACGGGAGGAATTACCCAAATGCAGCAAAGCTGTGCTTGAAAGAGAGCACAGCCTGTGTGCTGTCAGGCCCCTTCTATGTGCGGGATACTGATCTCCGCTCTTGGGCCCCCATGCCCTGAGCTGCGCCGCGGCAGTTCCCTCTCACCATGAACTTCCTACTACAGAGAAACGTCTTGTTTGTGCTCCTGCAGCAGCGGGCTGGAGCCCTGGCGCTGCGCTGTACCTCCAGTTCGGGTCTGTGCGGTTCCCTCTGATTTATCTGCAGTGGTTTGTGAGACATCCCTTCTTTGTTTTCACATGAGGAAAAAGCTCAATAAACCCCATCAATTTTCCCTTTTTTTTTAGACTTATTCTTCATACATTTCCCTGGCACCCGAAACAAGCACGTCTTCTAAACATTGAATCCCAGATTTTATCTTTCCCACAGGGACAGACACACTTGGAATCCCAGAGTTAGCTACTTACAGCTATTTGAGCCTAGATGCTCCAATGAGGTCGGCTCGCAGGGAATTCAGAGGTTTAGCTTGAAAAAGAAATAAATGATCAGAGCAGCTGTGATTTGTTTATAATTGTGCAGATTCATCAGTGGAGAGACTGTTGCAATCACCTCCTCTGACTCTTCCACGCTGCACACAGTCAGGTGCTGCACCAGACACCTTTTAGTAGTCTTGTTGCCAGAGAAGCTGGCTGCTGGTCTTCCTGCTAACGCTGAGCCAACGGCATTTCTATGGAGCAATCCTGGTGGTGAATGAATTCGGAAGCGATGCTGGAATCCCAGCAGAACGTCCCTCCCTCCACCACCTCGGAGGGTGGGAGTCTCCACAGAGCCCAGGCAGTTGCTTCCACGGGGTGTTAATGGCTCTATTTGAGAACGAGTGGGAGACCCTTCAACAGAAAACCAGCACACATGCATTCTGTAGTCAGAATTTTAATTTTCTTTGTATCCAGGCTGACATCTGAAAATAAAAATCTTTCATTTACAAATAGGCTAGTGCAAATCAAAAATAATTTTGGACAAAAAAAAAAAAANGTAACAAAAACCCAAAAGTGTGTGTTAGGATGATCTTCCTGGAACGGCTGGTGGAGGTCGCCTAGGAAAAAGACAAAAAATAACCCAAAATTCACGGGGAGGGGAGGAGAAGAGATTTAAAACAAAAGGTCAAGGTACAATAAAATGAGTCATATACAAAATTATCTTAATAAAGTGGGTTAAGAGAAAAAGGCACAGAACATGCACATTAAGGAAAAGAGCAAGATTAGAATCAGCTGGCTCTCAGCACAGCCTCGGCTTTCATCCTCACCGCTTCCCAGCTGACTCGCTGGCGCCAGAGCACTCGGACAATCACATCGCAAGCGTGGAGGTCGCTGGTCACAGGCTTGCTCATTTTCTTGCAGCAAATAATATTCTCTGGAAGGGCCTTTCCCCAGCCAGCCTTAAAATTGGCACCACTATCTGCTTCAAACACTGTTCCTGGAGCAGACCTTTTTTAAGTGAAATCGGGAATAATCAAAGTGGCCCATGGGCTGGATACGGGTGTCTGGAGGAGACCTTGCTGGGGAGGTTAAAAACGTAGGTGATGGTCGTGCAATGAATCTATTGCCTACCCTAGGAGCAGAGACCCTCGGCCGCTGATGGCCAGCGCAGCGGTTGAAGAGCGGCTGTTCCTCCTGTTGCCTGACATACAGCACTGACGTGTCACCGACCAACACGCCGGGAACCGAACTCGTACAGGGTACGCAGCGCCCTCCAGCCAGATGGGGCACGTGTGAGACTGCTGTTCGCTGACGGGGGGCGCACAGACCGCCTCAGGCACAGCCATTAAAAAGAAATAAACGTCTCCAAACCTGAGAGCAAGCAAGCGAATACAGCGGGGACGGCGCTGCTTTGCTCATCCCACCTTCCGCTCCCCCCTTTCCCAAAGCCTACGGACCAACGTCGTGACTGTTGCGCTCAGAGAGAAACGTCCTCTCCTGCAGGCAGCTGCTGTGCCATACAGACCATCTCCTCCAAGCACCGATTCCGGTTACTTGGCTCGTACAGATCTGAAGGAGGAATTGAGTCATCGAGACATCTGTGTCATTGTACACAACTACTTTTGGGGGAAACCCCTTCCAGACATAATGCACACACATGCACAGTTCTACTCCAGCTCCTGCTCTGGAGGACTCAGCCTGGCCTTCTGCTTGGCTCTGCATCTCCCCCAAAACAACATTCACTCATTTCCCAGCAAAACATCTCTGCAGCACTCCAGGCCCCTAGCAGGGCAGCAGGCTGAACGCTTCCCACGGGTTACTTCTCCCCCTTCGCCCCTTTTAAGGACATCTCCAGTGATTTCAACGCAACACGCGTCTCTGATAAATCCTCGTTGCAGTCCCAAAAGAGGTGGAGTGCGGCACGCTGAGATGATGGTGCGAGAGACGGAAGACCACTCATGCGCATCCAGAAAGTAATAATAAAAGCCCATCAAGAGTTACAGTTTATTTCAGGGTCAGAAATGCAGCATAACATTTTTACAGCAGGTGGATGTGACGCTCAGCAATGACCATGGTTTCGGGAATCGACTTGCGGTGCTCAAAGGTCAACACCAGGAACCATTTACAGAGTATGAAACCAAAGGCAGATGTTTTGGCTCATATGAAGTAGGGCATTAACACACAGAGCAAAATTCAGAAAGAAATTAAGCGTTTGCTTCTTACAAAAAGAAGTCATCGTTTACACCATCCTGGAAAAGTAAAGAGACAGGCAGTAAAGCAAACGGCCGGCAAGACGGGACAAATCATAGATCAAGCAAGAGTGGAGGACTGTCTGGACGGGAGGAGCCATCGGTATCAGCTCGCCTGCAGACAAAGCAAGAGGAAAGACAGGCAGAGTAACATTCATTTACACAAGGAGCTGTTCTGCTACAGCCCAGGGAGGAGGTTCAGTGCCACGGCGGGAGGAACTCTGCCACACATACACAAGAGGTCGGATGCTTCCCTGGTGTCACTGCTGCAGAACAGGGCTGCTCTGAATTCAGGAGGTTTGGACTACTTTAAGACAGAAAGACAGAACTAGCCAGTAATCTCGATATGCTGTATACACGTTGTTTAGGGTAGCTGTCTGCAATACAGAGTAGAATATTTTCTATGTTATGCTTTAACACGACATGCCGTAACCTATAATGTATCTCCTTTAATATAATAAATAATCTACTTTTATGAGACTTACTCAGAAAGTGCAACAAGATCAGCAATAAAATAAACACGCATTAACTATGTACATAAGCCTTTTCATTGAACATACAATCTTTTTAATCCTAACACAAGATCCCTTGAGATTAAAGGCCGAGAACTATTTACGGCACGCACAAGCTCTTCAGCTGTTGGTGAGCCACGACGAGGTGAGGAGGAACACGTTCTCTAGGCGGAGACCGAGGCTTAGCCTAAATGCAGTACTAGATCAGCACCCTCCTGAAACTTAGCTACGTACATCACCCAGCTAATTACGCACCTCACATACGATCAGAAACTCTGCTGTTGCTTAATGGGCATCTCCGCTACTCCCTGGAAATCTTCTGCGCTTTCCCAGAGGGAATCAAAGAAAGGGAGAGCAACCCGTGCTTCCCAGATATGGGAGTTCAGGCTTGGCTCACCCTGTGTCAGGGTGTCTGCGGAGGGGCCAGTGGCCACTCAAAGGTGGCCAGTCCCTCTGGCAGATCCACGGGGTGCTCATCCTGCTGTCCTGCAGGCGTGGAGCGAGCTGCTGCCGAGGCTGCTCCTCTGGGAACAAGGGGCAGGAGAGACACGACTCACCAGCATCAGGAGCGAGCGGGACAAACAAACTTGTTCCAGGCACTGTACAGCAGGAGGAAATGGGCCCAGGTTGGGAGGACAGTACTTAGTTAATTTTTCCTGCAAACAACAATTCTGTGTACTTTATTCTGAAAAGTGGACATGCCAGAAGTTAGATGTAAAATCATCAAACTCTGGATCTGTGCTCAAGGTTAATTATTATCCCGCACACCTACAAGTGCTGCGTTTCAGGCGCAGGGCCAGATTCAGATGCGATCTGAATGAGGCAGCAGAGGGAGGGAGGGCTGTGCAGCTGTGTCTCACCACCTCAACATCGAGCGCGGAGCCAGATGGTGCTGGCAGCGGGGCCACAGGCGCCTCGCCGCTGCCTCCTCCTCCTCTTTCGGGTAAACCCACCCTTGAGAGCTTCAATTACAGTTCAGGATTACCGCTGAGAAATACAATTTATTGGAGGGCAGAGTTAAGGACAGTGCTGAACTGTGCTACCCACTTCCTCGCTCTTGACAGAAACACTCATTAAAGCAAATTAAGGAGTCTCAGCTACAGAGGATTTAAAAACGTGTTTTTAGGCCAGGATCTATGTCATCTATCGACGCACCTAACGTAGCGGCATTACCACCCTCCTCTCCCGTGCAGTCACACCAGTCTGAACCACCTTCTGGAGGTGCTGCCTCTTACCACTGAGCAAAGGGGACCTTGGACAACTAAGTCGAGCGTTTAGGGTGCAGTGGGATAAACCCAGACCATGGCCTTGCAATATCGCTGACTGAATCTCAAAATCCGGGGTTCAAGGGACTTTCTGTGGCTGAAGTGGAAGAGGCGCGGGGCTCAGCTTTCGGGCAGCAGGCAGCTGCCAGTCCCTGACAGGGTTCTGATAAACGATACCCTGGCTAGGCAAGGGTACCCACTGCTACAGCGATCTTCAAAATTCATCTCACAGATGCACCGTGTGCTACAGCGGAGAGTGCTACACAATGGAAAACTGTAGAACACAGGAAAAGTCATCAAGATATGTTCTCTTTTTATGCAGTAAAAAAATAAGTGTGACTGTGGTTAGGTCTGCAACTGTTTTTTTCCTTGAAAGCTGCTTCTGTGCGCTTGGTGTTGGAGACCTGCGCCTGTTCTCCAAACACCAGCCACTTAAGCAGCCTTCTGAGATCACCAAGATGCCAGTGCTCTGACAAACTCCATCTTCTCTGTGCCTCAGATGTTGACCTCCAGACTCCCCAGGTGTGTCACAAGTATGAGGTTGACAGGAAATTAAAGTTAAGCTAACATACAAATCATGACACTCTCCCAAGTTCGTCTCTCTTACGCAAGCTGAAACACGATGTGCTTCAGTGGCGAACAGAACGGTTAGTTCATCAGCAGTCTGGGAATACTTAATAAGCTAAATCCCCATTTGTTGTGGCTCTTTGATTGGATTCTTCCTAACTGTGGGGCTACAGCATACTGGAGCCCTACATGCAGTCTCAATAAATGAATTTATTAGTCTGATTATACTGGGGGCCTTTGAAACCACCAATTGCTTTGCCCAGGGATCTGTAACCACAATTGTAACAACAGCAATTAAAATTTTCTGAAAACACAAGGACAAATTCATCTCTAGTTGAAGTCTGTCAGCTCATGAAGTTTTAAGCTACAAGGGTAACGTTGACCCTAAGTGTTTCAAGTGAAGTAACACTTTTAAGACAACAGGTTTTTATAACACATTAATATATAACGTGTAAACAGCAGGCAGAGAGGCCCTCTGCAAGTGACCATCTGTTAAAATAACCCATGGCCACGATGCGCAGCTGAGCAGCCCTCACCTGGGTGTGCAGGACTTCAAGCGATGCAGAGAAAATGATCATAGCAGGTCACTGTTGTGAGTAAATGCCTCCGATCCAGACTGGACCCTTGGAAAGCTCAGATGCCAACGGAGGCCGGAGCTCTGTGAATTGGCTCACGCGGTGGGCAGAGGAGCGGTAACCCATTTACAGCTGTACATAGATCTGTATCTCCTTCTGTTTCACAGCATGACCAACCCCAACGCCCAGCTCCCTGGATCCTGACACACAGTACATTCATTCATACTACACACACTCGCCCATCCCCAAGGCTTCCCACAAGCTCAGTGCTAGCACAGATGTGAACAAGCACTAGCAGAGGACAAAGCGAGCTGGTGCACGCCGCTCTGTCACACACCGGCTCTTCAAACCGCCCTTTCACATCCTTGCCACAGGGTGAGACTGCTCCACACTGAGCCTCGCAAGCTGGGGCACCGCAGCCTGGTCCTCACCAGCCACCCAACCAACTCTGCATGTCAGCTTCCAGCGTGAAAGAAAGTAAACCACGTGTTGTCCCATATACACCTTTCTTGTTTGACAATATTCCTTCAGAACTAGATTTTGGATAAGGAGAAATTATAGGAGAAGCAGCCGTCTAGCAAGCTTCTTGCAAGAGAGACATGGGAGTGAGGGGTCTTCAGAAGAGCTGGATAAGAACCCACATTGTTTTTCTCTGCCCAGTTTATCCATTCAAAAGGAAAATGGGCATAACCGTGTAACTCCAAGTGACAGAAACCCTGAAAGGTACAAATAAAAGCAAGATTCCTTTCAGATAAGAGGGAAAAAAGCAGCAGATCAAATCAACACATGCACAGACACACACGCAGTCAGGCCCTCTGACTGTACGAGACGGTGAGCACGGTTGCCTGGGTGAGCACGTGTGTCAGTAAGTTAGCTAACATCCGCTACTGCAAAAGGAAAAGTCAAGGCAGCACAGATCTTCCCAAAACATTTAAGATCTCGGAAACAATGCGGAATGGACAGAGTATATCAGTAAAATTGGTTACTTGCCGACAGGTGTCCATACATGCGACTATACATCGGTTATTGCAACAGTTATCAAGCAATTTGCTTCCACGTATTTGGTTAACAACGAACGACATGCCAGAAACTTCTTTTAGTCTAACAGGGATGAATCTAACGGACGAATTACAGTGGGCCGAGTAGGTGAAGGGGGTGGTCTTCGACTGGAGAGAAAGAGAGAAGAAACAATAAGCACAAACACTGAGAAGGCGCCCGGCACCTCTCGCTGTTGCTCTGTGAACATGCACGTGCACCTCAACACACAACCGTCTCCGCGTACACGGAGGCACGACAGCCCTGAGCATCCGCAGCGGGGAAGAAAGCGGTGGGTTTGCCACGTGCATACCGCGCCTTGGCTCTCACGTATCGGACAGCCTCGGCACTCTCCAAACACGGTTCTGTTTTCTCAGGGGTCGGTCCCAGCCTGGACAGCCACAAAACGGACTTACAGGCATGTTTCAAAGCGGCCAGCTGGACGGGGGAAGACAGCCCGAAGTGACTTCGGCTGCGGTTTGCAGAAGCAGAAAACCTGCAGCTTCTTGAGCAGTTGGGTCAGTAGGGGCCGTGCCGATGTGCCTGAATTTGAAGCACAAATTTTAAGCTTTATATCAACGGCCAGTTACGAAAATGCAAGCTATGGCTTCTGGATTCATTCATTTGCCACTAACTGCTCCTCAATCAACCTCAGTAACTGCTAAGGGAGTCCCAGATTTTTTGGGAGAGTTTATTCCCCTACGTCCAATGGGTGATTCAGCACAGGCTCCTGAGCACTGCAAACCTGTGCATTTCAGCTCCAGCTCCATCATCATCTTTTAAGAGACCGCAGTGCACGAGTAGGACGGCAGCAGTACGGCCCCTGAGCGTGTTCCACCTGCACCCCAGCTGAGCAGGGGCAGTCCAGGCTGAGACCTTCCCCTCCCTCACTCCACCCAAGGATGACATACCAACTCCGCTGAAGGTGCAGACAGCTGCCCTCGGGTAGCTACCTAATTGCCTTCATTTTTGTGTGTATTTAGGGTACATGGTTCATACCAGCGCTCTGTGAAGGTAACTGCCAGCTTCATTACTAGAGTAGAATCACAGAATCACAGAATCATTAAGGTTGGAAAAGACCTTCAGGATCATCTAGTCTAACCATCCCCCCCCACCTATTACCCACTAAACCATGTCCCTAAGTACCACATCCAACCTTTTCTTAAACACCCCCAGGGACGGTGACTCCACCACCTCCCTGGGCAACCTGTTCCAATGCCCGACCACCCTTTCCGAGAAGAAATTTCTCCTCATCTCCAAGCTGAGTATTTTGTTAATGTCCCATTCCACTTGGGCTACACCAGCCCACCGCTGAGCAGAGCCTGTCAGAATCTGAGATGACAATACCTGCTTGGGTATTGCACTACCTCAGACGGCTCTGCCCAGCACTGCTTTGTGCTGTACAGACGTACCTAAGAGCCTGCTCCTCACAGCCAGCCTGCTCCCTTCGCTAGCTCTCCAGCACCCTCCAGCAGGGTTTTGTTGCTGAGGTTACTCCAATCCATCCCTTACATAGTGGTTCTGCTCACCATTTTCTTTAGTGGGAAGTACCAGCTCTCTCTTTATTCCTCATCCCAGCCCAGATCACCAGGAGAGTGCATAGCTGCTCTGGAAGAGGCATGAACCCGAGGTCCAAACGAGGCGGGGAGCCGAGGGCTCTTCAGGTCCCATCCAGCTTCAGCGGACTGCGTTAATGGCCGAGACAAATCGTACAGCCCTCTCTAACGCTGTCCCCCACCTGTGAAAGCAGGAACCGCTCCTGCCTCTGAAGATTACAAAGGAAACGTGCCTCATGCTGTTAAAGCTAAACAGAAGATGAAAAGAATGTAACACTGTTAATCTTCTTTGAACTGGAACGTCGTATATGAGACAAATTTACACTTGACAAAAAAAGTCTTGCTTGGCTCAAAGTGCATTTGCACGACAATATTCTCTTTTGGTGAAGAAATGAGAATCTTAATCCCTAACATGCAATGAATACAAACTATTCCAACTGAAGCATTCAAGTAAATCAACAAGCTAAAAAAATAGGCAAAACATAATTTCTTCATGGTGTATACTTCTTACAGAAAAAAATGTTACTGTGTTAACTATTGTTTCTTGTGCTGCTCCAGTGTAGGTCTTCTGGACCCATTTCCAAAATTCGTAGTTCCATGAAGAACCACTTCTAAGGCTCTGAATTTCTGCTGGGTTGCATTAAATTATTCCTTTGTTGAAATGCCTCACATTGCATTGTTTAGCGCTTACTGAAAGCTTCGTATCATGTGTATACAATTTACAAACAAGGGAAAATGCATACAGCTGTCTTCATATCAAACGTAAAAGATACAAGCCCAAGGATGTGTTTTAATACCAGGTTGAATGCGGCACGCTGGATTAAAACAATGTAATTTAGTCAAATTGCTATTTAGCCCAGCAGGATCAGAAACCGGAGAGCACAGTGGGAGGGTTTCCTGGATACAATCAGCCAAACCAAACCTGAACCAAAATCAGGTCTGAGCCCCACTTCCTCCTTGAACCAGAGCTGCTGTTGAGCTCCGACCATCATTTTGAGTTGTCGTTCAGGCCCAGCCCAGACCTGAACAGTGAGCACCTCCGTGCGGAGACGCACGCGTCTATCTGGGATGCTCTGCGTACACACGCTTGTGCGCGTCCTCCCAACAGGTACAGGCAGGGATGTACGGGAGGAAGGCGCAGACCTCTCTGCAGCTCCAGCCCTTCTCCTCTGCCCCTCTGAGGATGCTGCCTGGCTCCCAAGCAGTTGCGCAGAGCTTCTCCTGCCAGCTCCTTAACCCCGTGCACCATGACCAGCGGAGTGGGAGCTGCACCCTGGAAAGCAGAGGTGCCTTCCAGAGGAGTGGCAGATGTTTGAGAAGAGGCAGCACTTGGGAAAAGACCTGAAAAAGCACCATTCACCTCTAGTCCTGCTGCTGACAGCCTCCAGGGCAGCGTCCGGTTCCCCTGCCAGCAGCGCAGGAAGAGGGGCCACACTCCTGAGACCCCGGGCAGAGCACAGCGCAGGGCTCAGCTCGGGGAAGAGACCTCGGCTTCGTTAGCCACCGGCGTGCAGTAACAACTGGCACGAGCCGAAGCTCATGTCAAAGTGAGGGACAGGACAAACCCAGAAGTTGCCTGTCACTAGATTTCCTCATCAAGGGGACAAGTCATTACCTGACTGTTTTTACACTGGGATGTATAAAGGATTTTAAAAAGTATTGAGACCTTTTTACTCCTCTACAAGCCATCTCATCCCCACCTCTTGCCTCTCCCCAGAGCTCTGACTGGGAATGCAAGTGCTCCCCGGGATGGAGGGGTGCAGGAGCCCAGGCACCCAAACCGTCCCCTTCAGATAAGAGAGCCACCAACCAGCGCTGCGCTGCTCCTTGCAAACACAGCCCTCCTTCCTTCCTTCCCTCTCTCTTCTGGGCACCTCTGAAAAATGCAGGTCTGAGGGATTTGGCATTATCGCTTTCTGAGCGAAGGTTACATCAATGAGAGCTGCCAGACTCTCCAAACGCGGGGTAACGCGGAGCAAATGGGCAGTAACCCGGAGCGCGGAGCGGCAGGGGGAGCTCCAGCCTGTCCGTGAACAGAGCAGGGGAAAACCAGAGAAAAACAACCTCCCCCAGAGCCCCGCGCCGCACTAGCTGCCATCTCAGTGAGTAAATATGTGACTAAGCCCCATTAAATGTTTAGTCTGAGGCCAGAAGATGATAGCGGTAGAGACGGCGTGGACCGAGTTTTCTCTGCGTTACCGGACCGACTCCGACAGCCTGGGGGTGCGTTTGCGGTGCTGAGCTGTTCCCAGGCCCCGAAAGGCGGCTGCCGATTCATAGAAAGCTCCTTCTTATAAAAATGTCACTGCTGTGGTAATTCCAATTTGGTTATTGTCTCCAACATTTCAGCTGGGTTTTTGATTTCTGGGGCCGAGTCCCGGTGCCTGGCCCCTTTAACGGGCTGCTCAGTCTGTAGGGGTTTTTTTTGGTTGGGGTTTTTTGGTGTGTGGGTTTTTGTTTTTTTTTGATTTTTTTTTTTTTAAAAAAAAAAAAAAAAGGAAACTGTTTGTAAAAGTTAGTGCTAAAGGGGCAGGAGATCATAGGTCCCCAGGGTTGAGTAAACGAGTCTGCAGAAAGAATCAGTTCTTCTAACTAGCACACATTAAGCAGACATAAAGAATTTACCAATGAAAATTGTGGGCTAAGTATGTATTTAATAACTCCCTGATGTTGGTGCAGAGACTCCTCCTTTGAAGAGCTCAGTGGGGTTTTGAACAGAGGATAATTCTTACCCCCATGCAAAAACTTTTTAAAAAAGGAAAAGTTTTACATTTATTTTTAACCTAAGCAGCACACCCCATTTTTCCACTTTTAAAAGAACTCCTAAAAGCTTTAGCTAGGCAAATGCCGAGCAAAAGAAACTAAATAAAGCAAGTCTAGACTTAAATTTCGATCAGAAACATATGGGAGCTCCTCAAGCATTTGCCTTTTGAGAAGTGCTATCGCTCCCCACACGGAGTCCACAAAATATGCTTTCAGTAAAGCATGGCTATAATTACCATGGGAGGCCCCACTCGAAGAAGATGGCTTCTCTTCCCGGAGCACAGCTAACATACTCCTAAATAAAAGGCTTTTATTTACACTTACATTTAACATTCTTGTTTGCTTGTGACCACCAGAGAACACTCGGGGAAGGCATGCACATAACTATATTTTATGATACAACCTATAGATCTGAAATTGTAAACAAAAGTCCGCTATTCTCCCCCTTTTCCATGATCCTGGTTTCCCTGTAACGCAGCCCTCTCAGAGTACCCCGATACGTGGCATTGTCTCTGCAGAATTTCAGGAGAAAATATTTGAATAAAATCTCTAAGCGGCTTTAAGTCTGACTGCAGGCAAATTTTATTTTGGGTGACAATATAAATTGGGATGTGAGGCACATAGCAAGAGGATAAAAGGGTGACTTACTTCAGGTGAGGAAGAAATACAGCTTCTCATTTGGGTGATTATTTAGATAGACTAAGTAGCTTGTTCTTGGGATAGTTATAATGCCTGGACTGATTTTATTTTTATATAGTTTTCTCTGTCTCTGGAAGATCGTGAGAGACCCGCACAACTTAGCATCTACTTTTCCCGGTTCTTATATCAACCTAACTCTTACATGGTACCTCTTGACCTCCATCAGCCCCTGGATTTGGAAGAAAAGCAAAACCAGAAGTGAAACTGAAACTACTGTAGCCATCATGCCTGAAGAACAGTGGCAAGACATGGTTTGTAGGCCTGATTAGTTAGTCTACAGTCTATGCGTACTTAAAAACCCTTCTGGCCTACAGCAGATGCAGCACAGCTACTGCAGAGTCTCCTGAACATCAGCTGAGGAGAAGAGATCTTGGGTGGAAGTGGGAAAACCAAGAGGAGGAAAGGCATTTGGTACTAGTGACACAGGTCAAAAGAAAGTAGGAAAAGCAGAAAAAGGATGATGACATTAGGAGGAGTAAAGCAGGAACCACGGACAAGAATCGGGAGATGATGATTATGGAAGAAATGAGAAACAGCACTCCGTGGTGATGAAAGGAAAAAGCAGTTTGGGAATGTCTGTCTGAGATGGTCCCTTACCCAACGTAATGGTCCAAGAGAGTGAAAACTTCTCACATTTTTTGCTGTACTGAAAAATGTAATTTTGTCAAACACGAAATGTCTCTAGTAAGCATGCCCACAGGATTCCTATCGGTGGCAAGTCAGGAGCGGAAGCGCTGAGGCGCACAGCACAGCGTTTGGGGACGCCTGCCAGGTCTGAAGCAGCTCTCCAGCTGAACACATATGTATTATCACAAATGCACAGAGGGCGTGCTGCGACTGTACTGCCAGATACTTGCGCAGCTATACATGCAGCTGAACCTCACTATTTCAAATGACCCAGCTGCACAATACTCCGTCAGCGGAATATTTTTGTGTTAAGTGTAAGCAAGTTAAAGTTCTTAGATTACGCTGGTTCAATCTGATACCTATTTCTTTTAAGTGAATGAAACACAAAAGTAAGAGGGAATGGGAAGAATGTGTCCTTTCACTAGCCACCACTACACTGCAGCAATATAAATCTCCATTAATTCCAATGCTAACACTGCATTAGGGTTACTGAGGTTCCACTGTGCGTGATTTAACTTAATACAGATCCTCCTTTCAGAGGCAAAGAAGTCCAAAATATGATGCTCCACTAGATTAATTTATTATTTGCAACTCAAGCTACATTTTCTATATGACCGCCACAAATTAATGTCTATCACAGACACATCCAAATATGTTTGTATGTTTATGTCGGTGCTGCATTTCAAATTAGTCATTTCAGGGAATTAATGTGTCATATGGAAAACAGCTTGAATAAACAAAAATATTAATTCAATGGAGAGACCAAGACAGACTATTATTCTTAACAAACTGTGTGTTCTTGTTTGCCCTCCAGCAGGGAACATGTCAAGTAAGCAAGCGTGCAACGCGGTGGTGGAGGACCGTCCCAACCTTTCAGAAACCATAGGTCAGGGTGGTCAAGAGGATCAAAACTGCCCGTGGAAGAAGAGAGAGATAGGAGTGCTCAGTGATACATTCAGAATGCTGCTCTACCTTCCTCTGCCCACAGAAGATGACAACAAAAGGGCCATAAAATCAGCAGGAAGAACATCTGATTTTTCTGTAGGAGCTCAGGTCTTGTGTTTAGCTGTACTGTTCGGCAGCAATGTGAATCACATACCCTGACTTTGAACACTACATCTTACTTCTGCCCACTCTGGTCTTCCTTCCTACTCACTTTTGACCTTCTTCTGCCTTTTTGTCTCTCTCCTCCTTACTTGGTGCAAGAAAGGACGCAAACATCCTGGTTGTCACCTCCAGCTGGAGTTGTACCTTGCCTTGTCCATGATGACAGCTAACGTAATTACTGTGGGTAACGTAGCCATTGCATGCCCTCATTCACTAACGATCCGATACAGCTTGCAGGGGACAGGAGAGTTTCAAGGAGAGCCTTTCAAGATGCCTGCAGGTTTGGGAAGTTCAAATTGACCTGCTTTCTCTCTATTTACTGTCACACATCTTCTCCTCCAGCATAAGGAAGGCTAGAAATGCACTGCTATTCTGCCCACTCTTTCAGACAAGGCAAGGAACTTCCTGCTAAACACCCTTGCTCTAACCCCGGATTGCCTTCATGGCAACTGTTATTAAACTACTCTGTTACGAGATTAAATAATTACTGGGGACAAAACGCATCTTCAAGTTCCTGTACTTCTGGCAACAACACTTACTATCGTTTGATTTGTCTTTCATTTTTCAAGTTGAAATATGCTTAAAAATAAAACCCACTCCCTTCTACTAACAGCATCTTGGAGAGAAAAGGCTAAGAAAGCAAAAAAGAAAAGCTTTTGCTGAAAATACCTAACAGAATAAGTTCCTTATTCATCCAGCTGACACTCCCAAAGCAGGCTTCCGCCGTGTCTGAGGACTGCACTCACACCACCATCTTTATCCCAGAATCACTGCTTTCAAGTCTCTTAAGATTCCTTCTTTTTGTGTCTTCCTTTCTCTTGCATCACTTTTATTTGCCCTTCCCCCTCATGTGGGACTGGTCTACACTAAGTAATGAAGAGCCACCTCCCAGCCTGATCCTCTTTGCTGAACTTTGAAAGTAACTTGCAACCATTCCAATCAAACAGATCTCTCCTAGTTCACCTCGTTTTAAAAATATTTTGTTGAATAAGGCAGGAGCAAGTAGCTCAGGAACAATACTAAAGACAATCAGAACTACCTGAGACACAATAAATAAGATCAAACCTGAATTCCATGCAGAACAAGTGACTTCTCAGATACATTTGTTCAACTGTCATGATAGTGTATTGGCCACCAGTAAATTCCTAGACCACTGATGATGGGAAGCAGAGAGCCTGCCTCTGGCTCATGAAAGGAGATGCTGATGGAGTCAGAATCAGCGGCAGCAGATGTAGTACCTTGGCTGCAGTGTCTGACATCCCATCAACTTGGTTTTACTTCATCTTCAGGACAGTCGTCTGGAGGAGGGGTATATGAAGGAAGGCAGTGAACAGAATCCTACTCCTAGTGTGGAAGAAAGCCATCCTTTTAGGGGCAGCAATCGGTGACGCTCCTGGAGCAGAACGGGAGACCCTCCGGTATCTCTCACGGCATTACAGTTCAGGCAGCTGACAAATCAGTTCTGTGCAAATGCTGTTCCAAATTTCTTGCAGGATCAGTATTACAGAATTATAACGAAACCACAAGAGTTGCTGCATTGTGCTATTTTACATGTTTCTAAAACCTTCTGTGACCCGCCTTCCGGCCAATCCCTCCAATATTTACCCTCACTCAGAACGCTGCTTCTTTCATTGCTTCTGTGAGGACCTGACCCCAGGTAAGATGACCAGCATTCCTCAACTGGTTTTGCACATGGCGGTATGGCTACCCTGAAGTAGCGCAGCTCGTGTTTCTAACGGCTGTCACAGCCACTGACACCAGGATGCTGCTAAGAAAGGTTGCCAAATTGTGCATTTTTATGGTTTGAAAACTGTGTGAAAAAACTTTAAAAGACGATAGAAATGCAAGGAGCAGGAGACATTTACAAAGGTGCCAGGGAAGAGATAAGTTGGAAAGAAACCAAGACAAGACGGTGAGAAGGAAAGGAGGGAATACGTGGGGAAGGGAGACAAATGTCCCGGGCAGGAAACCAAGTGAAGGGAGAATGTGAAAGAGGACGCTAACAGGATGGTCAAGAAAGGGACAGCAAGGGAAGGGCAGAAAAAAGGGAAAGCGAAATAGTGATAAAGGAGCCAGTGGAGGAGATAAAGGAAAATAAATGGAGTCTCCTGCTTGAAGCAGCCAGCAGCAAAAGGAACATATTACTGGGTTTGCATTTCAAGACAAAATGTAATTTTTGACTTAGACTGGTAATAAATTACACAGGGGTGTCTTCTCCCAGGCCAGAAATCACAGAAAGAATAACTGCTATTCTCATAAGCCTTGTGATTTTGGGGTCCTTTGGACAGGCAGAGATGGAAACATACTGACTACGGAAGAGCAGTATCCCCTCCTGTGATGGGCTCTGGCTTTGCATCACCCCGGTAGCTGTATATTCTTTTGAAATGCAGAATAAAATTAGTTGTTCTTTGGCTTTCTTTTTTCCCCTGAAATTGAGCAGGATTTTGAAATGCCTCTACATACTGCTCTTGTCTCTTTGCTTGCACGAAAACCTCCTAACTGATGGCTATACTTTTTGACAATAACCTTCACTGAAGATCCATTCAAAGAGGACAAATGGATGCTACTGTTGGACAGAGCTGTGCTCTTCTACCTGGGTGTTCAGATTGAGATCATCCAACACAGCGTGCAAATGCTTTAAGGTGGGCACTTATTCATCCTGCCAGAAGAGTTGGATGCAATGGCTATTTGATTATTATTTATATTCCATTAAAAATATAGTAGTAAGCTTTTAAGGCTGCAAGGTCAAGCTTTTCCAGGCTAAGGCAGGATAACCCTTCTGGCCTTATCTGCCTATGCACTGTGACAGATTTTAATCAGAGGATCATGTGCAATTTTTGCAAGGGATCCCCTTATCTTTCAATGCACAGGGTTAGACATTACATTAAATCTTTCCAAAGAACTCTAATCCATAAAAATCCATCACAGAAGACTTACTTGACGGTTGATATTTGGCAATCAAAGAGCTGAGTACGGAGCCTGTGGACCAGGAAACGTCAGGCAGCGATGCTTTTTGCAGCGCTTCTGACTTTGTCTGGAAATTTCTAACTGAGTAATTACTGTCAAGTATAACTATTTTTTGTGCCGGGTTGGCAGAAATATGTAACGATGGCTTACAACATAGATTAGTTACAAACACAACAGGTCATGTAATTAGCCTCAGCGGCATAATAAAACGTAGCTGCACAGCAGCCATCACCCCTTCCACGCTGGCTGGCCGTGGGTTGGAGTAAATTGTAGCAGAGTACGGGACCGTTCATGAACAGCACAAGATAAATTCCCTCCCTGCTGCTTACCTCACATATAAAGACCACTCTTGGCCCCTGGGGACCGAGCACCAGCACGCCTGAGGGCGAGACACACGTGCTCGAGAACATTTTTGCTCCTGCCTGCTTGCGTGAATGGTCCAGCCCTTCAAGACTCCTGTTTAACCAGGTCCCAGGGTTCCACATCGAGTGGGGTCGTGTCTGTTTTAATGGCAGAGCGAGTAACAGTCCCCAGGGCTTCGCTGGGAAAGCCTTCGTGGGTCCACAGCAGCATTGCAGAGCAGGACACAGAGAGAAAAGGGGAGCACCCACTAACACCATGGGCTCTGCTGCCAGGAGGAAAACGTTTCTAATTCAATTGTCTTCCTTGTGGCAAAGTCGAGATTCCCATTCAGGACATTTAAAAGCCATAAATCAATGCATCCACAGCAGAACTAAAATTGGTCAAGATGAGGCTTTCCAGCAGGCAGGCAAACACACATCACGGTCAGCTGAAGTGGCTCTAGTGCCTGCTTAAAGCCATCTTACCAAAGCGAGTGCACAGCTGCATTTTCTTTCAAAATACTACTGCAGCCTTTTAAAAGAGAAGGGGAATAATCTAAATTCTGGCAGTGGGGAATATTTCACAAATCATATATGCTTTGGCATCCAGCCCTTACAGCCAGGGGCCTTTACTCACAGGCTTTGCTGGGAGAGATCCACCCACCTCAAGTGGGATTAATTAAAAGAGGCATGTATCATGCAAATAGTTTCTGTTTCCTTACAGAAATATTCAGAGCACATAACCCAAACCAGCTTTAGAACTGGAGTGAAGTAAGGAAGAAAATTATGTCCTGCTCCCCTAACCCTTTTCCTCTCCCTGTACGGTAAGTGAAGAACAGTGAGAAAATGCCGAGAGCCCACCATTTCTGTACAATTCCTTTGATTAAATGCTAATAAAGTTCAGGGGGGAAAAAAATATTTTTTTTTAAAGGCAGGGGCTGTATCTCACTATAAGGTGCCCAGTTCTCCAAACCAAATGTGTGCTCAGCCACTCATCGAAAAATGACGGTCCAAGTCTTACCCCTGAAAGTGATTTTTTTTGATTTTTTTTTTTATTTTATTTTTTTTTTTTTATCTTAAGACAGAACAGGAGGAAATAGAAAGCTTGTACTTCTTCAGCATGTCAGGATCTTCAGCTCCACATGACAGTGATGGGGGCTGCCACAAAAAGCTCTTCGGAAAGCTAGATGAACTTTAAAAATACAACTTTCTGCTTCTCAGGAAGCTGAACTGTTTCCCTAGATATGACAGATCCTGACACGTCAAGGAATTAGTGCAGAAAATGGTGGTAGAGCAGTCAGAGCACAGAGCCCCAGTTCAAAAATAAGTCACAGAGAAAGCTCAAGTTTCCACAAGAACTCTTCCTCAAAACTACTTTTTTTTTTTTCCCTTTTAATATCTCAGACCCATTTTCTGAGTCAATTTCCTATGATCCTGCGAAGGCTGTTATTAAAACCAGACCAAGCGTAGCAGAAATTCCAGGGCTCAAAAGAAACATTTAATAGGCACAGGAGCTAGCCACACTGTCCCCCTCAGGTGATTTCCCCTGCAGCCCCTTCCCTGGGATTTCCTCTCTCGGAGTTTAGTCAGCAGGAGAAACCTGAAGTTTCAGCAAAACAGCAAACCCTTCCTTCATTCTTAAGCAGCTGAGATTTTTGATTTTTTTTTTCATGTCTGAGGCTTTCATAGCTCTGAAAAAGACATCTAGGATCCAGTCCAGCAGATGTGTATTGCAGATATTTTTTTCCACAGAAATGTCAGGCAGTCGTACATTCAATTATATATCCAGCTACAGCATTTTAAAAACACTGACCTCCTTTATCAGCCACAGCGCTGCACGCCACCAGCGGCCGTCACAAATTGAGTTGTTTGCGGGCTGCTTACCCAAGTGTCTCTTGCGTGCTAGAAAATTCCTTTCTGGTCTCCATCCCATCTATCACTTCAGCATCAAAAAGATGATCATCAGACATGCTCTTGGCAAGCCACCTCAGGAAAGCAGCGTTCATGCAAAATCACAGCCAGGCGGGACGAAGGAGACATGCTCGTTTGCAAGGCAAGGCGAGGGATGCCAGGGAGCTATGGTTCTCTCCGGTAGTACAACCGACAAAACACTGGACCTCATTTCTGCATCTAGCATGTGATTTATCGTCTGATGGCACAGGAGGAACGCCCAGGCTCTCCCAGCGAGGGGATGCTGCTTGGACCTCTTGCCCTTCGGTTTAGTACCCAGAAAGGCGATTCCAGGTTTCTCCCCAGCAGTCCTACTGCAAGCTACGGGATACCCACCAAGATCAAAGAGCGCATTTCGTGGTTGGGCACTGATGCAGCAAGGCCCTTTTCATAGCAAATATATAAGAATACTTCACTTAGTTCCTTTGATACACCTCATTTATTTATTCTTCGTATTGTAAAGGGTAATTATATTAGAAACACTGAGCCTCAAAATTGAGTTACTGACCACTACAACAGATCTCACCTATTTAAAACAAAGTTTTTCTCCACAGGTTCTCCTCTCAATTACCATTTCTAAAATGGAAAATGTTTCGATTTAACTGTTTGGTGGTTTTTTTTTCCAAACTGTGACTAATTTTAATGTAACAGTTAATTTATTAAAAATGGAGAAACCTCTTTGTTCCAACATTGCCTAATCTACCCATGCCTCTCATAATTTAGGCATTTACCAATTCCTTGGCATCAGTGGCTTTCATATATAGACAGAGACTGATTACATGTATTATGTCATTGTGAAAATAAATATTAAGGACATTTTATTCATGTAACTTACATAAAAAAAACAGTTAACGCCACACAAAGTTATAAAAATATATGAAGTTACTTTAAAAAGTACTGATAAATGCAAAGCCCTGGGAAGAAAAGAAAATGATGTGGCAATGAAAATCCTGTTCCTTTACTAATTGTTTTGTACCGTATGATCTGCTCTGTTAGACAACTATGGACTGTTTTCAACTGGCTGTAAATTACTCGCCTTGTGGAATAAGAATCAGACTCCTATCATTTTGTTCCACTGGTTCTACAAGGATTCTACAAGGGTTGTTTTGTTGTCTCCCAGAAGGGCCATTACTTCCTCTGGTGAGGACTGAGAATGCCAGCAGTTCTTGTAGCCTGTTGTACCACCCTTTTGATGCCCCCACGTGGGCCTGACACAACCAGAACAGGGGTTCTTAGTGTGAGAGAGATAACACAGTGTCTTCAAATTGACTGGCTGGCTTATTTTTTTTTTCATGAAAGAACTTTTCATCTTTTCAAAAAGTCCTATTTGTGCTAAAAATTGGTTCCTCAAAATGCCTCTGACTCTCTGCAGGCAATGTCCAATTTTGCTTTGTTACAAGACTTATACAACAATGGTGCTCGACTTTCCGACACAGTGCAGAACCTGTCTGTTATGCTAGAGGGAGAGAACCATGCCCACCACCAGGAAGAGGGGACATCTTACCTTGGGACGCTGGGAGGAGCCCGGGTCGGCCGAGAGGGAACCTGGGGAGGTCCTCCAAGGGCTTCACCGCCACTTGGAAACGGAGGCAGTGGTCCTGGGCGGAACGGGACAGGGGGAGCCCCCGACTGAGGGCCTGGAGATGGGATTGCAGGAGCGGGTCCTCGGCCAGATAAAGGTCTGGTTGGGGGATTGTTTAACGTAGGTCTCCTCTGAGTTGAGGGACTTGGAGGAGGTGATCTAGTGAAATATCAAGAGATTTAAGAACTTCAGTAAGGTGGGGGTTTGAGTTTTGGTTCATTTTATTTCATTGTTTTAAAACAGAAATTAAAACCTTTCGTATGCCTATGACAATTGTTTTTTCTGCGACAATTAGTTTTTTCCTTCGCTGTCAGTGTCAGAGCATCACATATTAAGTCTCACACCACAGACAGCATGCCTTATGATAGTTAGAAATAAACCTATGAGCAAAGAGGTAAATGTAGTGGATTTTAATATTAGAGTTCTAATAATGTTCTGTTAAGTGCATTTTCTAGGACACAGAGCCTGAGATGCTGAATTACTGTAACAGCTCGCAAGAAGACACCTTGTGGATCCATCATTGGGGTCACAGAAGTGGCTGCTATCTGAAGCATCAGTCAAGCTATAAATCCACTGGGTGGTCTTCTCAAGACAAGTATCTTGCCTGGTATTTGCATACATATCCACAGAATACGGGTATGTGGGAAAATGCTTTGACTTCCCTTACAAACATTGTTAGAGACCTGGAGGAGTGTCTGCCCAAAAGGACAGGCAGGGAGGGAGCTGCTGATGCTGTCCTAAATTTCGTTGCAACCCAGATTTAAGGACCCTTACCTGCGGGTCTGCTGAAGCCAAGAGTCATCTACAGGAGGGGGTGCAGGGGTTGAGACAGTGCTCGTGCTGATATCGCCGATGATCGCTAGGGCTTCCTTTAGTGCTTGGTACATGCGGAGCATTTCATCTCGCCTCTGCGCCTGTTCGGCCGACTCCTCCATTAGAGTGTTTTGGTCCTCAGAATAATACAAGTGAGCCAGGAGCTCTGCGTTGATAAATTCTTTTACCTATATCATCAGGCACAAAAAAAAAATTACAAGCCCACCAAACAAATAAACAAAAAAACCCCAAATATTGAAAATACAATACTGAACAAATGAAGTGCGAGACCCACGGAACCAGGAGACAGACGTATCTGAATTTAATCTGTTTCTCCTGCTACCTCACATCAATTCTACTGGTCAGATCAGGGACTACAAAAGATGCGGAGGTCAGACTGAGCTGGTGGCGCAGCAGCCTGAGGTCTCGCTGTGGCCCAAGGGAAGGCTGGCACGTGCAGCGGGGCAGAGCAGCTGGACGAGGGTGGGCTGGACCTTTTAGCAGCTGCCAGCAGGCAGATGGGCTACACACAATTACGAAGCCACAGTTTGAGACAACGATTGACGTGTGAGAACAAGATGGTTTTGTGCAGTCACTCCACAGCGTACTGCAACCGTTTTTCTGTGTCTGTCTTTGAAACACTGGACACGGTTGGAGTTAACACTGGTCTGTGTCTCTCTGGTGACACCTATGTTTACAGTTAATTATTTCAAACAGGCTTCCCAACAGCTCCCATGAGTCAGCTGGCATTTTGCTCCAAATCTAAATGGCTCAGAGGTAAATGGCAGCTATTAGCAATACCATTAGATACATTAAATTCCCCTTGGAATAGGAATTTTCAGGCTTTATAGCATCTCGGTCAATTATTTTCTTAGCAACAATCTACCCTACTGTAGATGTTTTTCATCTCCAACAACTTTGTCAGATTCTAAATATCCCATCCACATGCATCCAAACTGAAGGGAGAAGTCTCCAAGTAATCTAATTTACTGTATTGATTTCCTGCTATGCCTGCCCTCGTTATGGAAACCTGGGCCACATTAGGAGAGATAAAAAGCTAGAGGTACTCTGATTAAGTAAGACTGTGGTAAATAGACCAACTGCTGACCTACTAAATCCTTCCATTTGAGACTTTCATTGCTGTTCTGATCTATTTCTCATCTGGATTTTTGCTCTATAAAGCTTTTTTGAGCTGGAGATACTGATGATAATACATTCCCAAGATTCTGATTACATAAACCGGAGCTCCATTTGCACATGGGTTTGTTTTAAATCCTGACAATTAGACTGAGGCAAAGTTTGCGTTCAGACGAGGTCAGTGAGAGCAGTCGAACTGCACGGGCACGGGACCCTTTATGGTCATCTAGCAACGAAAAGAAGGCCAGGGCAGACCTTGCAGGGAAACAAAACCATATTGCCTGGGCTTGGCTGTCATTTCCCATTCACGTATGACAGGAGATGCACAAATTCTTCGCAAAGCCTGCAAAAATTTTCCATGAGTCTCATGCTGTTTTCCAGTAGATGGTACTGATCAAGAGCCAGAGTACACTACTTTCCTCACGACTGCCAAAACCTCCACATTAAAAACAGATATCATAGTTAAACAGCATCACATTCTACTCGACAAAATGAGCATTTTAATGGCATCACTTCAAAAAAAGAAGTAGTCCTAAAATTAGATTAAGGCCAGAGCTGATTGTAAAAGCATTGTTAAACCACAAATATCTGTTTGAAAAAAAATCAGCCTGTGACAATTATCGTGAGATCCCGGTCTGCCACTAGTAGGAGACTCAAGTAACTCCCTGAACTCTTCTGCAAGGGGACGACTGCTGCATTAAGGATGGTTCTTGGATCAGACTCCTTCCTTCCGCAACCAGATGCACTGTACTAGACAGAGGAAGATCTTCCACAACAGCCACTTTCTCCAGCTTGGAAAAGAAAGGGGAAGTGACACTTACTCACGCCTTTGCTCCTTTCTAGAAAACAGACTCACAGGACTGGTTTAAAATGTTTTTCTTCACAGACATCAGACCTGCAGTCAGAGCTGAACCACCGCAAACATCCAAAACGTCAATGCCACGAAGCCTGCCCTGTCACTCCGAGGTGGGGTAAGATGGGCTCGCAACTTCATCCATCAGCGGGCAGACCACAACATACGTCACTGCCTCAAATGCAAACACAGTCCGTTCCTTTACCTTAACTCTGGTAGTAACAAGCACTTTAGAGATTTACTATTCAGCCGAGATTAATATCGGCACTGCTTATGGAATATACAGTCTACTGTAAGACCACCCCTCTTGTATAATCTGCAATACCTAGGCACCACAGAACGCAAACTCTGAAATGTGTGTTTTGTTTGTGCACGTTTGAATTGCTAATGGTAACTCAATGCAGTTCCGTGTGGTAAATGTATTTTCTTTTAAGGTAATCAGCATCCACCCTAAGGGAAGAATACGGGATGCATTTGGAATACAACAATCTAGGCTTAGGCCTCCAAAGACGCTTTGGGACAGCATCTAATTATTTTCTGTACACTGAGTTTGAATTCGATACTTCCCTTGAATTACAAGTGCTCATTTACAGGCCCACAAAATGGAAAGGAAGTTCTAGGAGAACTTGGGAGGTTAAATTGTCATGGAAACAAACTCCTTGGGATCGATTTGTTTCCACAGTTTTGGAGGCAACACGATGGGGCAGCAGAAAGTACAGAATATGCTCATTAAGGGGGAGGGAGGGTGTTTTCACTTAACTCCTGGTGGATGGGCTGGACTTCTGAAGACTCCAAGGAACACACAGACACTACTCAACAGGACCCACCTTCCACCACAGCTCCACTGCTTTCCAGGACTTTGCACAACCTTTTGGCATTGGGCTCAGCAACTGTAATTCAAGCATTTCTTTGTCTTTTTAATAGCACTGTGGTTTTTTTTTTTAAATTGATTTTTTAGCTATTGCTTTCAATACGGTATTTTACTGCCTATGCTGCACAGAAACAAGTGTGTTAACCTTTTTAGTCACGCTCTTCACAGTGCTTCAAAATGTTTTGATTCTTTGCCATGAATTTACATTCTAGGACTGAGGTGTAGGGCTTTGCTCAGCTGAAAGGCAGACGATGTTCTAAGTACGTTGTTTCTGTGTGCCATGGTCACCCGGCATGACAGACTCTACCAGGGCAACAGCTGATGACATTGAAAGTACAAAATCTTAATGTATTCTACTTCTGAGTAAAGGCCCCACTTCAGAGACCCTTAAACTATTCCATATGAGGAGGTGAGTGGCAGAAAATTTAATGTAAACTTTCAAAAGGAACTGCTCACCGAACGCTGCAGTTTATGAAATGAGAGCTAAGAACCAGCCCTTTCAAAAGGCGCTGAAGTTGTGCTAAGTCGAAGGAAGTTGCTAGCTGTGATCTGAAAAGAGCAGAGGGAGCGTGTTGGCCCTATAAATTTGAGAGCATAGCTGATTTCAGGGAAAAAAGGGCAGTTCCATTGTTCCCTTGCTCTTTTGTAAAAACTCACCCGTGACTAGAACATTATTTGGAGCATGACTCCCCTAAACCTAAAGAAGTTCATGGAATATCTCTTGCCTCGTGCAAATATTCTGCTCGTATTATATGTACTAGGAAATCCCACTGAAATTTCCTGTCCAACCACCTAACTCTTAAGTGCAACACAAATTCCACAGGACTAATGAAATCCATCAGACTAAGGCTTGAGGTGGCTCCGAGTCAAAAGAAAATGCTACTTTCTAAACAGCTCTGCCTTATAGCATATTGCATTTTAAAAACTGATTGGTTTGGTGACCTGACGGAAAAGGTGCTGCCCGTAACTAACAGGAGCTGTGCTCCCCATTATTCATTTACACAGCAGCAGTGGCACTAATATTAAGCTTAAGTTTTCAACGTGGTCCGTTCCAAACTCTGCCAGGAAGCAGAGGCTGAGATAGCAGCACAGCAGAAAAACCATGATATCTCAAAGCCCTTTCTTTAACCAAACGATCTTCAGATCTAAGAAAGACGCACACAATAAATCAAACAACCACATCTGCTTATCTGAACAACAGTGTCCAAGGCTTCTAGATTTATTCCTTGAAAACGGTTACCTGAAAATATAAAGAAACCCAAATAAAATAAGAACTGCTTTAAGAAGCCGTGACAAAGAGCTGCAGACTGAAAATCAAGGAAGCACAACTCTGCTCTGCTGCTCTCAGATTGCCTCGATGGAGCTCCCAACTCCCTTTCCCTGTTATAGCAAAAGCAAGACAGATAAAAAATTCCTTGATTTGCCTTTAAATAATAACAACTTATATTCTGATTAAGATGTAAATGAATTCAATCTTTAGCATTTTGGCGTAAGCACCCAAGGCAGTGTGCCACCTTTCCGAAGGCTGCAGAACTTCCTGCTGCTAGGGAAGACGGGAATATTTTGTGTAAGAGTGCAGCATTTAATGGAAACATGTTCGTCTCTTTACTACGTGCTGTTGTTCCTGCTGTATTCAAGAGGTGTGTTTGTACGAACATAAGAGATTTGACAGACCTGTTAAAATAATTTAGAACCATGGCTGCTACTTACATTATTGATCATAAGATGCATGATTGTTTTCGGTATCAAATCTCGGATACATTTATTGATAATAGACATGTAGGAGTCCACCAGGTTTCGAATTGTCTCCACCTGTCTCTCCAGCTGAGGGTCCATTGAGAAATTGTCTGCTTGGCCATTCTCATCATTTTCAGTCTACACAGAAGAATAAAAAAGAAAAGTCTTTCAGAGAGCAGTAAACTGGAAATATATTGGGGGAAAAACCCTGGACTTATGCTGTAGTAATCCAGCAGTGTAACTCATACAAAGAACGTCTGGTAGTTAAAATACAAGGTACTGGCCTGTTTAATATTAGTGTTTAACGTCATGAAAACTGGACTTTTAGAGGTTAATGCGATATGAGATGCAAGACCTTTTCCACAAAGTGCTACATAGTTCCCCACAGATTTCTAATTTTGCATTAAAGAAAATTTTCAGACAAAGATGTGCGGTGATAAACAATACCCAAGAAATTACCTCAGATCACTTACTGCAATACATATTATCAAATTTTTTACCATTCAGATTCAGCCAGCTTGACCCATGCAAGAAAGCAGCACCGTAAATCTGGATTTTGAATTTTACCCTCCTATGGGTCAAAAACTTCCTTGTTATTTAAGGCTGACTCAGTAGTGACAAATTCTGCAGTTTGGCCTCAAACTTGTTAGATGTGAATAGCACCTATATAAACAAAGGCTTTATGACGGATAACAGCAAAAGCATCGTTGGTCGCAGTGCTCAAGGCTCAGCATAACATGGGCTGAATTATATATTAGAGGTCTCTTTTTTCATTGGACAGAAAAAAAAATAACCCAACTTTCTTTGTATGTAAACAGCTGACCTAATTAAAGAAAATACCAGGAACTTTAACTGGAAGCTAGAAGGTATGTACTTTGCTTTGGTCTGGCCTGTATAAATATAAGAAAACCTAAAAAAAAGAATAGTAGCCTTTTGGCAAAAAGCAAACTACTTTCTGAGGCTCAAAGATGCCAAAAGAATGGAATTTCAACCTGGAAAGTACAAAGAACAATGTCCTTTCCCGAAACTCTGACATATAATACTCCCTGAAAACGACCACCAAAACCATATTAGCATGAACTATAAAACCTAAACCTGCTCTGTACCTAGAAGCATAACACGAAGAAACAGAAATTACTTGCAAAAAGTGAATAACCCAATTAACGCGAACCAGCTCTATACCAGCCAGCCCCCTGTCAGGACAACTCCAGTTACAATATCGCGTTCAGCTAGAATTTACACGCCACTAGCGCTTTACAGAGTCCCTGAGCAGTTCAAATTGGTAGCAAACCAATTAGCAAAAGACCATTAAAGCTAGATACGCCAATGTGTCACCAAAGAGGCTTCTTCCTGCGTGAAACCCATTCTTGCTGGGCCAAAAAGAAATTCCTAATTTCATCTCCTAACGCAGGGTCCTCTTCTGCTCACGCAGCATTAGCAGGTAGACCACTTTGTATTTACTCCTTGTAAACCGTGGCTTGATCAGTCCACTCTAAAGGAAACGGCAATGGTTGTGATTTGTTCAGTTACAGTTTTGTTAAGAAATAAGATCCAGCGTACTATTTAGAAACAAAACTAAATGTTTGTAACAAAACAAAGTCAAAAGTTCAGATTGTTTTTAATTACAGATGAATTACAGGAAAAGCAGCTAATCCATGGACTTCACAAATAATTAGCAGTGCTTCCTATAAATGTTGGGACTCTGGAGGACACTGAAAGAGCTCTGATGAAAACAGTGTTTTCAGTTCTGTAACACCAGTAGATATACTCCCCTATAAACCTTAACCATTTTGCTAATAAACTGCATATGCCAAAAAGTCACAGCATGCAGACTGAGTATCTTCCTTAGCCTCCATGTCTGAGGAGAAAGTAACTGCAATTTTCCTGGTGGATAGCAAATAAACAGAAAATCACACGTCTATCACATACCCACCAATTTTAGCCAAGTAACTGCAGACCAAAAATGCCCCCTTCCCAGTTCGCCTGCATTTGACTTCTATTCTCTTTCCTTTTTTCTCCACTGTCTATATAAAGCACAGTTTGTCCATGTATTTTTTTTTTCTTTTTTTGTCTTCACTGTTCAAATTACAGATTGCAGTAAGATTCTTAGCTGGCTAAGCAGCAAAGTGACAGATGTTTATCATTATCCTCATCAGGAGAATGTAAAGTAAAAATAGTAATTTGTCTCTGATCTTTAAGGCAAAGGATAATAGTCTGCAAACATTTAACCTTTTATATACAGGCTCATAGGTGATATTTACAGAAAGTGAATAATACTTCAGGAGTCCTCCTCTTGTTTGAAACTATTAGAGCTGACTTCATACTGTTGATTTATTTTCTCTGAAATCAAAAAAGATCAATCTTTCATGAGTTTGCAGTAATTTATTATGAAAGCTTCTGGCCATAGCATTCTTAATGATCTGATGTCTCAGCTGAGGTTTTTCATGCCAGAAACCATCTTGTTTGCATTGCATCATGCACATGGAAATCTGCTTCTAACAGATTCCTATGTGCCCTGGTTTCAGCTGGGATAAAGTTAATTTTCTCTCTAGTAGCTGGTATAGCTGGTCCATATATGGTGGTTTGGATTTAGGATGGGAATACTGCTGATAACACACTGATGTTTGCAGTTGCTGCTCAGTAGTTGTAGCGTCTACACTCAGTCAAGGACTTTTCAACTCCCCACACCCCATCAGGTGCACAAGAAGCTGGGAGAGCACAGCCAGGACAGCTGACCCAGCCTGGTCAGAACGTCGTGCTCCGGATGGAACTGAGGAAGCGAGCCAGGATCGCTGTTTGGAAACAGACTGGGCATCAGGTTGATTTGTTTGTTTTTTTCCCATGGGTTGTGAGCAATTGCATTTGTGCATCTCTTGGGTTTTCATTATTATTATTATTGCTAATTATTATTCTCTTCCTTTGTTATCCTATCAAACTGTCTTTATCTCAACCCGTGAGTTCTTTTCCATTCTCCTCCCCATCACACTGGGGCAAGCGGTGAGCGAGCAGCTGTGTGCCCAGTTACCAGCTGGGGTTAAACCATGACACTACGCCATAGTGTACACGTAACAGACGTGATCAGGCTTTCTTTTGTAAGCCATCCCCACGTTGTTCCTACAGCAGCATCTGAGAACGAGGTTGCTGGGCATCACAAGACAGGAGTGATGTAGATGCCCTATTCCATCTCCACGTCATCCTCCCAAAACGGCTGGTTTCCTCACTGAGCATCACGGCTACTAGCTCCAGGGCAAGCGTCCCCTCAGCCCCAGTCCCTGCCACTTCACCTTCTAGAAAGGCTTTTGCAAGTTTGTTGTAATGAATAAATCCAAACCAGAATACGTAAGAAAACTCTCGCATCCCTCTCACTGCTCTTGAACAGAAAGTTCATGTTGAACAGAAAAGGAGAACGAAGAAAGTGGAAACAGGTTTCAGTGCCTCCTTTCCCAGCAGTCAAGGTTGCCACAATCTCCCTTCAGAGCTCCTCATTCTTGAGCCAGAACTTGCCAGATCCAATAGCCTGTGTTAAGCTACAGTGTATGAATCTGGGCTAAGTTTTTGTTCAGTTGACTCTTGTCAGTTGACTCTTGTTTCAGTTGACTCTTGTTCAGTTGACTCTAATTGTTGACAGGAACGGAATATTACTACTTCAAATCAACACAACTGCAATTACTTTAGGAACTTTTGTAAGCCTCCAACAAAGAAACTATGGAACAATCTAAAGCATTAATAAAAGGTACAGAAAATTAGATTCATCTTGGAAAACTCAGAATATCTGATGAAAATACACCAAAGCTACAGAGAAGTAATAGGCAAAAAAAACATGGATGAAAGGAAGGTAACATGGAAGCCAGGATGGTGGTTCCATTTATATACACATACACGTTGCCACAGAGAGAAGGTCCTTCCCTTCTACTTTCTCTGCACTTCAGAAGAATTAAAACAACATCTATTCCTTGCACTCTGCAGTGGGTCTCACCTGTCTTTCAGAAGCTGCTTTGTGATCCTTGCATAGAAAGGTGCGAGTGAAACACAAAGTATGCATCGTTGCTGCTCTTCTACCTTTTCTGTATTTAGATACCATCTGTACTAAGAATGTATTAAGGATTAGCTAATGTGTCATACAAGAGAAGACTTAAAAACTGCGTGTAAATCCAAACCACTTAAGTTTGTGGGAATTTTACTGCTGGCTGCAGCGGGAATAGAATTTCACCCTACACATGCATTTCTACCATAAAATTATTGGTCTTCTGAAGACTGTAAACTCTCTGCTGCAAGAAGAATGATTTGATGTGGTACAAAGGGACACAGGCACAAGGAATTAGATTCAATCCAAAGAAAAGGAATAGTAACTCGGAATATCAGGATAATTTTCCTGATTATCAGAATTATAAGCACGTTGAAGAACGTCCCAAGAAAAAAAAAGCAGGAAAAATGATTCCTTTTGAAATTCACAGAAAAAAACTGGGTAACATACTGAAACCAGTCCTGAGCTGGCCACACAGAGAGCGCAATACTTCTATTTCCATGATTTCATTACATTCGGGGCAGCTGCCAGCATATTTAAGAATGTCTTGTATAACATTCCTGAAGTCGGTTTCAAGAAGGAGCATTTGTCTAGCATTTTCATTACAGCAGTGTATCAACCAATTTTCTGTAATGAAAAAGGCATTCTATTAAAAGTGACGGAGAGGAAGCAGACAGGAAGGTGAGTGACTAAAGTTTAAAAGTCAAAGCAGCAGCAAAGCAATGCTCTGTATGCTAAGAAATAATTCCGTGGCTGCAGGGAGAAACCAACCATTTAAAAGCTGCTTTTATATCTGTCATTTACAGATGCAAGTTCGTAACAACCACCACCCCCTGAAAATTAGTTATTCTCTCCAGACTGTACTTATGTTTTAATTCACAGCTGCTGAACATATAATCTGTTTTATCTGTTCCTGTCCGAGGAAGTTTTTTCTTTAATGCACCAACACTCAGCACACTGCAGTTGTCCCCCTGCCCTGCTTTTTCCTAATTCTTTACAACTGGTCCTTGATACTCTCTTCATGGCAGTTTGATGCTGTATAGACGATTTGGCTGAGATGCTCTCAGCTGTACATAGCTTGCCTTTTGCCAGAGGACTGCTGAAACCACATGATGGCTTCACACAGTGAGCTTTTCTTACTGGAAAGAACCACAAGTAAATGACAATACATTACTTTTGTGTATTTACAACAAAGCAAGCAGCAGAAAAAGAACATTTCCCGGGTAGTTTGGAAGCTGTCCTTTTCCCTCACAGAGGGTGACTTTGCCACTCTCTTCCACGCTTTCAGCGTCTCCTGACTTTGTACCGCTGGTGCCTTTACTGAGCCACCCACAGGCTGCCCCTTTTGGCTGCTGCGCTTTCATTAGCAGCCTTGAGCTAAGCCTAGGCAGAGGTTATGATCCGGCTTTGCCTTGCACACACGATCTCTCTCGCTTCATAACCACGCAGAAGAAAGATATAGCCTAGCTCGCTTTGATTCAAAAGTTTTTAACTACCTGGATGGGCTGAAACAATCATCTATGCAGATTCTTCGCTGTGGTTACAGACTCTGTATAGTACAGACTATTAGCTGAAACCTTCTGCTGAACTCACATACTGCTCCCCAGACATTTACACAGCTTCAACAATCCCAAACATTCAAAATCCATAGATTTTAGGCTCTTTTCCTGCCTTCTTCAATCAAGAAGCTGATCTGGAACTACGAGACAGAAAGGAATGATGTATTACCAGAGCTTCGACCCATCGGAGTTGTTTTTGTCTTACGGTTCGTAGCAAGTTGACAACTAATCATGTCAAATCAAATCTCCTTTTGGAGCAGGGATTCAGATCCTGTGGGTAAGGTGCCGTCAGATGCCACGTATTTCAGTCATCAGTAAAGCTTTGTGACCCATCTCAAGTGACGTTTTCATTAACGGAAATGTGCTCTCCCTGCAGTCACTGGTTGGATGCTCATTTCCACAGAAAAGCTGTCAATGGCTCACTGTCCAACAGGAAAACTCTATCACGGGGACTTTCATATGAGCTCTACTCTTTAATGTGCTTATTAATGCCTTAATGCTCAGGACGGTGGATTATAGCCTGCACTTACTACATTTACAGATGAGAAGAAACTGGAAGGGGATGTGAATACATTAGATGACAGGACCAGAGTTCACAATGATCTGGAGAAACAGTTTAAAAATCTAGATGAAACTCATTATGAATAGAAAATATTTGACTTGGGCAGGAATAAATCAGTTGTAAACATTCAGCATGAGAATGGCTACTTAAGGAGCAGTTCAGCAGAAGATGAACTGTATCTGCAGTGCAATATAAACAGAGTATTAGTCAACAATATCTTGCTATTATGAAATCAGTACGAGAACTGTGCATCCAGTTCTGGTTATCACACTACCAGAAATTTGTGGCACATTTTGAGCGCTCTGTAAAATATTACCTGAAAGGAAAAGCTAAGGTTATTTGGGACTGATGAGTTGAAAAGAAACCACCTGTGGAAGGGGAGAGACGAGTGTCTGTGCAGACAGGAAAAGATGTCAGAAAATATTTGGAAGGTGTTACATGGCAAAACCAGAGAAGCACAGAAACAGATGGACTAGGGGAGTTGCAGAACCTCCTCCAAAGATGAGACCAACATCCCTCAGAAATGGACAGCGATCCTGCCTTGAGGCAGAGGAAAGAACGAGACAACCTCTCGCAGCCCTTCCATCCAGTGGGGGACACTGGGTGCAAAGCAGGATGAAATTACAAGCCTACAACACTGCAACAAGAAAAGGTGTTTCTGAAATTTTAAAAAAATAAAATAATGTACATTATCTTCTACTTTTCTTTTTGTTCTATACAAAAGTCAGTAAAAAATAAAACATTGCCATGGATAGCCATCTCCCCTCAAAGAATCTGCACTCTGATTTCACCATTTGCTGCCATGTACATCTCTCACACAAAGGACTTTTACATAACCCTCCCTGCGCTGCAAGTCTTGGTTCGGGGCCAACAGCTGCTTCGTGCCTTTCAGAACAGACTGCTGGACAAGCAAAAGCAGAAAGAGGCTGGCATAAGGAAAACAGCACCTTTGTTTATAAAACAAATACTACTTTGGAATGTGCAAACTTTTCAGTCAAAGAATTTCCTTGTCATAACAACACATGAAGTGCCCCATATTTATAAGAACACATCAGGAAAAAAAATCTAGGATGTGGGATACTATTGGCATGATATTTGCCATTATTTCAGTGTAGAAGGAGGTCAATGGATATTGGGAAGTCTCAAGTAGCGCTGAGCTACCCTGGAATTCAAGTCATGATGATGAAGACTCAAAGTGCGATGATTAACCCAGAAGATGTTCAGGCTGAAATTTATTGTGCGTCTGTTCCCAAAATGCATGAAACGCATTGCCAGAGACAACAGCCTGATCCAGCAGTGGACATTTATTGTGACGTTCCGGAACAGGATCGTTTGCTGTGAAAGAAGGTAATCAATGGGTGGAGGCATCAACCGGACATCTGAGGATTAAAGGATTAAAGCTACTGCCGAGGATATGCAGTTCCCCTAAGAAGGCAAACAAATAGAAGTCTTGGAGCTTGTAGCAAAGACGATGCAAATAGAAAGCAAGAGATTTAGTCATCCATGATGCTCATCAGAGAAATATTAAGAGTCATCACAAAGATTGAAATAACACGTTGCCTTTCATCTCTGTTATTTACCTCCTTACCAAAACCATTCTTAGAAGAAATGTTGCCAGCACTGATACGATTAAGGACTTTCACTCAGCAGTAAGAGGGTCACTAACAAAATTTTCCTTATTCCAGCAACAGTGCACAAGACTCAGCTGAAGGATTCCTTTAGGGACAAGGAATTGTCTTATTTTATGCGATTAAAATGGGGCGAGTAAGCGCTGAGTACATGGACAGTGGCTTGGTGAAGGCAGATCTTGGAAAACGCATTGCCCAAGATTAAATGTTTAAATTATAGCTTATGACTTCGTGTGTTTAGGTACATAATATAGAAGAGTCACATGTTTTTCATAAAATGTGCAAACATTGTAGACCTCTACAATGCACCCAGAATGAAGAATAAAAATCACAGTTCTGTTTTTCCTAGATGCTGTACTGAACTCCTATTCCATGGCTGCCCTGCCTCCATTTCTTCCAGCTGAGATGGTAGCTTCAGTACTTACCAGCCTGGTTTAAAGAAATTTGACTACAGGAGGAGAAGGGCAGCATGCAGATCTGTGTGCACGCTGGAAGGAACGGTCTTGGAGGAGGCCTTGCAGTGGGGGAGCTCTGTACAGCATCCAGTGCAGGGGCTCTATAAATTACAGCCTTGTCTTTTATTTTTAGTTGATCTAATGCAATGTGTCACCTATAACTGCACTCTTTTCCATAATTAATGATGTCTAGGAAAATATTCCGAAATTCTCCCCTGATAAGCACCTAGACAAACTTGATGTTTCCTCTCCGAGACGCAAAAGAGGACGTTAAACTGTTTTCACCCCCACATCCCTCAAGCCATGAGAAGTACCAGATCCGTCTCTGCTGGGCCAGACTAAGCCCTGGTTCACCACAAACTCAGTGCAGTACCGACAAATGATCTCCATAGTAAATGATGCAAATAAGAAATGTCAGCATGTTCCAAAATTCCTCACTTAATCTTATTGCCAGTTGTATAGTCTGGATAATCAGTAAATAAATCCCCTAACTTTGCTCAAATCCTTAGGGACTGAATACAGAGAGAGCACTTTCTAATTCATTCTCATTAACCTTCCCAGCTCTAAACAAAGTAATTTCCTACTTTTCTTAGCATCTGATTTTTCCACTGGCCTCTGCAACACCTGATTTAGCAGCAATGATTTCTCACTTGTGATTTCTGTTTTGAACTGGCATTGTTCTTTCTCTTCACACATATGCTTGCTGGAATAGCACGAATCAGCAAGATTTAAAACCTCCCATTCTCAAGTTTGAAGCCCCTAAAGGGAAATTGCAGTTGTGATGCCAAGGAACACAGTCGTACGTTATTTGACTTTTCCACAGCCAGGCTGACAGCAGAGGGGGAGGGAGGGAGGGAGGGAGGAAAGGGGCAGGGAGAGGAAGATGGCATTTTAATAGCACCCACACTGATTTCACACAGTTGGATCACTGTGCTCCAAGAGCGGCACCATTTCCTTTCCCCTTTGCCTCGCGTTCAGTCAATACTGCAAAGCCAGGCTCTACGAGACGGATTCTCAATCTTTTTCTCCCAGCATGGACCACATCTTAGTACAAAAATCCATCTTGTGGACACCTCCCCTGGCAGGCTAGCTGGCTAGCCCACCCTTCACCCTGAGTTTTGACAGACCATTACCAACTCAAGCCTTGCACAGACCACCCCACCCACACCCCAGATGTGACTAAATGGGCCGACATTCCTGCCACAACAAGATGGATTCTCCCCCCCATCTCTTGCCCCAATTCTCACAGTCTCTGTGGCTCCCACAGTAAGTGCTTATCTGAAAAAAATTAATAACAGGTATGTATTTAATCTAATTTAGCAAGTGGACATACAAGAACCACCGGCATCTTGTGTAGATAAATCTACCTTTCCCAGATGTTAGTCATATGCTAAACATATCTTGGCCAGAGTTCTCGTCAAACGTTTCATTTCATAATTCAGGTCCCAACATTCAAAGCTCTCATACACATTAATAGGTTTTCCATAAGTCCTCCATCAGGCAGAGTGACAGTGGTCTACAAATTCTGGCAGGAACTCCTACCCCAGTAGAGCATCAATGATCACCACCATCCATACTCCCCGCTTAAGAACGCCTTCAACTTTGCAAGCAAAAATTTGAGCAGCAGCATTCCCGCAGCAGAAAAGCCTCAAAACAGACCAGAAGAGGAATCTGAAAACACCAAGAGCTTTACTGAAGTTTAGCAAATATTGCTACACAAAAGAAAATCATCCATCCACGAGCACTTTGGATTCATGTCACAAGAACAGAAATTGAAAATTATTAAGTAAAACTATTTTCAGGGGAAGAAATGAGTTGTGAGCAACTATGCTGCACATAATCCTGGACCAAATGAAATTAGATGCTGCTTTATGAGATGGCTTCCATTTTGTACAAATATGCCAAAACCCTTCTAAGTATTCCACAAAACCATTAGAAAACAGAAGATTATTTTTTTTCCTATCCTTAAAATAAAAGTAAATTGTATTTATGAGACAGTGAGATTCTGGTAAGTTAATATATATGCCTGTAAGCAACAAACATAAACCCTTCATGTTATAAGACCACATGCTTGTGGCACAAACCAACATGCAAGTAGAAAGTTTAAACCTTAAGTCACTCTGACCTCCTCTCTATGGGGAAGTTAAAGGGCATCAGGGATCAGGACCCTACCCTGAGGTCCACGCAGACACAATACAGAGTTGACCATCGCAGTTAAGATTACCTGGTTCTATCACTGCCACAAACAACTTCAACCTCACAATTCAGTTGGATGTTTTTGCAAATGAATTTTTTTAATGACCTATGGCATTTTCAGTTCAAAGGATTGATTTATTTTCTTTCCCCTTCTGTTACTGGTCAGCAGCAAAAGGTAATGTCAAGACTCATTTGATGTCTCTCATATTTCAGCTCTCGCGTAGCAACGTACAACCAAGGAACCCCATCCTTGTGGCAGCACGATGAAAACGCAAACTTCCTTCAGATGGGGAACAGCAGCTCACACACACACTCCCAAGGATCAGAACTGGTGTTATCAAGAAGAGAAAAAAAACTGCCACACCATCAGGGCTAGCCCCTCTCTTTTTAGAGGGTTTACGCCTGCTGAGCAAAGCTGGGTAGTAAGAGCAGTGGTTTCATGTGTCATCCCAATGACTGAATGTCTCACAGCGCAGTTACAGAGACAAAAGTTTCGCTCTTCTTCCCCTATGGTTCTATTTTAAAATGTTTTCAGTAATAAAATTACTGTGAGACAGCTAAATCCAAGGGCAGGCATGGAACTTGAACCCATGGCCTTCTGGCTTAGAGGTGAGACTATTCCTAACTGCGCCAAAGTGACACATACATAATATGCTTTCAAGGTTTTTTGAGAGCTCTGTCATGATTTAAAAACACTAAGTCTTTGTGGTACAAACCACAGCACAGGAAAGAACTGGGGCTCCCTTTTTACTGCTAATTTTAGCTGATGAATTGTTTATAATCTCCTGCAAAATACATAAAGCCTTATTCTGCCTTAAGCTAAGGGAGAACAGCCTCTCAAAACTGATTCTTAATTATAGTGTTCCCCTGCTAGATGGGATGGAGATAGGTTCCAAAATTGTGTCAGAGTATATGAAGTGATAAAATGAGGACGGGTGAGCTATTTTTAAACACACTCAAAGACTCTGAGGTCAAAATCCCTGAATTTATAGCCTTACGGCCATATTAAGACTCATGGATTATTCAGACCTGCATGGCAAAATTCAAGTATCATTTCATTCGAGACACCCTCTGCCGTCAGAGCCTGTGTTCCCTACCAGCCCCTGCCAAACTGGGGCTCCCCAGGGAGCCACCTTTAAGCACAGATTATATCCCTACTGTAGAAAGGCATTTGGGAGACAAAGGGGATGAGATGCTTCCACTGCAGCGTATTTCCTCCTCCTCTCTTTCCCAAGACATTTTGCAAGTGAGCCTTTCCGGATGGGCAGGAAGCGAGTGGGTTACAGAGAGACTTAGAGGAGTCTTCGGCAAAAGCACATAATTGCCCCTTCCTCTAGCCAGCCTGGAAAGCTAACACAGCCTCAGGCCCTGGTGACATTCCCTCGCCGCAGTCGTGTTTCCCATTTGAAGAGGGCAGCTGGGCATCTGCTGCTGGGACGGGATGGGGAGCTGCTGCCCCGCCGCATTCAGCCCGGATTAAACAAAAGCCAACCTGCCCTCTCCTACACGGTTTCTTCCCTACTACAGGGAAAGAGGATTTACAGCTCCTGAAACACATCTTCAATGTTTTAGAAAAATCCAGATTTGTAATGAAATCATTGCTCTGCTCATGGAAATGGACCGCATACAGACATCACCTGGGGAGGAACTGGCACTGCCTTTGCCCCCACCAGCTTTCCAGCACTGCCAAGAAAGTCATGTCAGCATTTGGCCATGTAAAAGCTGTTGCCCTCTACACACAGACTGGTTTCTTTTCAGTAATGATCAACATACACCATTCTTTTGAAAAAGGAAAAAAGCTACCAAGTGAGGAGAAACCAACTGGACAGACCTTCCCTGCCTTACAAGTCAAAACGGAAATAGCTCTCAGACCCTTTTCCCTATTGTTCTTGACAGTCTTACAAAAGCTTTAGGTGTATCTTCCTCTAGAGTCCAAACCAGTGGCAGCAAAGGCTTGAGGGCTCTGAGGACACAGCAAAATGATCTGCACCATTTACATCGTTCATTTTGTAACTGAGGTAAGGTTTTATGGGAAGCCATTGCACCGAGAGGAACTATGATTTTGGAAAAGACCAGACAGTGGTTAGAAACATCAGAGGATGACAAAAAGGCCCTAAAGCCATTTTCAGGTGAGTGGATTTATTTGTCTAATTTCTGCAATTGTATTTACTTAAGCATCACCTAAACTTGTCATTTTTTCCCTTTGGATTTCCATGCAGTGACATGTAACGTAAAATACCAATGAATTGTAGATGGCCAAAGAGAAAGTAAAAACATAAGTCAAAACGAAACTCATACCTTTTCTTGATTGCTTATGGATTTATAAAGCAGTAAAACCATACAACATGCACAAAACAAAAGCCTTGTACAAAAAAACCCTAGTGACCAGTTATAAAATAATACTCCAGTATTCTTGGTTCTGTTAGCAACCAATGTACACTCGTGTTTCCATCAAAAGGAGTTACTGATGGGTTCTGCACTATACCTATCAGAAGACTACGATGAACTTAGTAGTGTTAGAGGGTCTCCCACTTGGAGCAATGCTGAATGGATCCTATGGATCCACGTTCCTTACTTAGGCATTTTGCAAGTATTTCATATTTTTACAAATACATAGTATTAGACCGTCCTATAAGCACTAAAGGCTCACTCCCTCAAACTTTCCCTGTCTTGGTCTGAAAATCTTTACAATAGCAGTGTGGTGAGTTCAGAGACACTTTCTCTCCTTGAGATGTCATTCCTATATGGCTATAGACACCCACTACTTACTTGAGAAATGTTCCTTTCAGGAGCTGAGCCTTATCCATCTCCAACTGCAGTCACCAGGAACATTCCTCCCAATATCCACCGGCATTTACTCAGACCACAACAACTGCTTCCTTACATTTCAGGACTGGCAAAACCAGTTTTAAAGCTTTTCCTACAGGTGCCCTTCACGAGTTTGATTTTCAGGCAGACAGAATTCCTGAATTCCACTCTGCACCACAAATCATCCTTCAGCTACATCCTGTTCTCCTGCATCCCACTCTGCTCCCAGCAAAGCCCCTGGCAAAATTCCCACCAAGTTTAATAGTCCTGTCCTATTCTCCCCAATCCCTAACCGAGGTTAATTTCTTTTCTCCAAGTATAAACAGAAATCAGCAGGTAAAAAAGTTTTGTCTACTGTGGCACTAAGGCTGTGGAATTCACTCCCATGTGGAAATGGCACAATAAAGTCATTTGTTTAAAAGTAAATTGAAAACATTCCAGTTCTCTCAGGCTTACAACTATTAACTTTAGTTTCTGCACAGCGCTGTAGAATGTCTGGCATCAAAGGCACTTTGTACATTGCACTGAACTTGTATTGGACACTGTTAGTGGACCATTAATCACAGCGAACAAAGATCCCTTGCAAACACAAAAAAAGACTGGTTTTTCACATGTTCAGCATGGACTAGAAAAGTTTAACACCACAGTTTTCTGGATACTACGCATTTTGAGACACGAAGTGTTGACAAGGCATCTGAAAGGGTACAGATTTTTCAATTGATAATTACTTATTTGGCATTAAACAAATCTTACTTGTGCCTACTACCATCTAGAATGAGAGAAACACATCTCAGTGCAAACTAGCACAATTTAAAGCCAGATACCTACAAACACACGTACTTCTTTACATCCACATACAGATACCACGCGTGCGTGCAGGGGCAATGGTCATTGGCAAGAAAATCCACAGTGATGTGAACCATGAACGACCACGGTTGGAGAAAGTGAAGGCTTTTGCGAAACATGCACTAACGGGTCAACGAGCCTGAGGGAATGCAACTCTGTGTTCCGAAGTGTTGGAAGAGGGATGGGAACTGAACCAGTATGAAAGAGAAAAGCCCTGAAAAGGAAAACCGGTCAGTGTCCAGGCAAACAGCAAAGGGGGCACAGAGGAAAGACCGTGGTCTGGAATTGCAGGCTGCATTTCGGCATGCAATTTACTGATAACATCAAAGGAGAAAACACTGTGTCGCAGGAGCGCGAATTACCGCTTTCAGCTCCTCATGGCTGTCAGGGGTGGTTTCTTCTCATCCAGACCAAAGCAGGGGAAAACCTGAGGCATCGGCCCCGAAGCTTGCTATTTGACAAGATGACTTCCATAGGGTTCTGCAGGACAAAGTATTTTGGCTACCAAGCTTTCACAGACAAAAGTTCTTGCACTCTTGTACCAACTGCTGCAGGTGAAACACAGTTTACTGTATCATTATCGTTCTTCCCTAACCAGGGCAGGAGATGTGAAGGAAAGCAGCGAGGGAATGAATCACTACCTTCAAAAAAAAAAAGACAGACACGTTGTGCAGCATCTCCTAAAAGCACCATTGATGTACACCCATACCCAGTCATCAGCTCCCAGTAACGCAACAGCTCCTGCTGCTGCCCGTGGGGTGGGCGCAGAATCACGGCATGAAGGTATCAGCACGGCACTTGGGTCTGTGGGACAGCAAGCGCAGCGCCCACACTCAACAACAACGGGAAGAAAAGCGAGGCAAGTACAGGCTTGTCAGTTGAACCAGGACTGTCTGCAAGGCTTTTGAAGCTGTTTCTAAGGAAAGACTTTAAATAAAAAATAAAAACAGAAAAAAATCCAAGCCCAAAAGAAAGAAAGAAAGACGGCAGAGCATGCCAGACTCAATAAGTTAACTGATTTTTTGACTAAGGGAAACTTGACAGATCTCTGGTTCAGCAAAGCGATACCCTTAGGAGACTGGCAATTAAGTTTATAAAGATGAGTATTAATGAAAGAATGCTATGGTAAAAACCTAACAGATAAATAGGTGATAACATGGGAAGAACTAGCAGTCTTGAAGGATTTCACCAAAGCGTCCAACGGATCAGTCTTACTGAAATAAAATAGCCTGAACTTGCCAGTTAAATTTGTTCCTGTCCGTAACACAAAATTGTGAGGTACTGTCAGCACAGCCAGGGACTGAACAGTGTCCTGGAAAACATGGATAACTTCAAGGACTGGAAAAACAGAAACAGGATAAAATGTTATATGCTGACAGACTAATGGCAGCTGCTGCACTGGACCAGGCACTCATCAGCTAGCAATAACAAAGGCAAAGAAAGCCCAAACACCTCTAGGTGAGCATCAGATAATTTTGAGACAGTGGCGTAATGTGGCCATGAAAGGACCAAATGAGTTGGTATTCTCTGTTGTGAGCAATGCAGGTCCAAGAGAGGGAACACCGTCTTGTGCGGTACTGGTGCGATCTTGTCTGAATCTCTGCTGGAGGAGGCTATGTGCCTTCTGGCGAAAGATAATGCTTTACATTTCCCCTGTTTCCAGGGTTGCTGCTCTATTTCCTCAAAAGTCAAATGAAACTGCATGGCCAGAACAAGAGGATTTGATTACAATAGCACTGAAACTGCTTTTCAGCCTCCACGGGGTAGAGCACTGCAGTCTTTGAGAGCCCTAGATAGTTAAATTGAAATAGTTCTGCATCTTATATGAACTATATGGCTCTCTTCCTTCCTCCCCTTGTGCGTGTTCCAAACCATACTCCCCTGCCTCTAAGCTGGAACAGGCTCTGCATCAGCTCTCCCATTAAGCTGGGGAGTATATCTGGGAGGAAAGAGTGCAGATACTTGGTTAGCGGACTCCAAAAACCCATGTACACACTGATCAACCCAAAGCTGCTTCTGCTGCTTACTGGACCTGGGAAAAAGAGGAATGTGGCCTTTGGAAAAGACTTTTCTTAAGAAGCCACTGGGTATGGAGACTGACCACTTTCGTCAGTGGAGACTGAAGTACTGCATGTTCTACAGGTCGCTGCAGAGCCACCTGGGGAGCCTGGTCAGACCAGAGTAGAGAAGTGGTGTAAGAAAACAATTCCTGCCCTTTCAAGTATGATTTTCCCATTCCTGTCTCCAAACCGGAGGATCAGTCCTCTAAATCTTCACTTCATACAGGCTTGTAGGTGGCGAGGAGAGGGCCCTCGCCATAAAGAGTGAGTGATCTGAACGGCAGGAGGAGCAAACAGAAACCATCACTGTCAGTAGAGCCAGCTGGTCCCATGGGTTGACTTGTCACCTCCTGTCACCGTTCCAGAAGCCTTCATTCAAGTCGGTAAGAGGGTGTGAGCCTTGTGTGAGAAGAGCAGGCAGCTGAACAGGCAGGTAAACAGCTGACTGAAGGTCCTGATGCTCCGATTATCACCTTTGCTGCTGGTTACGGCTTTCATGTAATGGAGAAGGGAAGGAAAAACTTTACCTGAGACCCTAAAATTAACATTCAAATGGATAAAAGTTGGACTGGAACCTTGGTACTAAATATCGCACCCAAGACAATCACCATGTCAATGACTAGCCCCATCTCACAGAAGGTTGCTTTAGAATTACTGGAGGATCAAATGACACATTGAGGATCTGCTACTCCAGCTAAATCTCCGTATCTGTCTAGTGAAAGCTTTTGGGGTGTTTATCAGAAGAGGAATGGTAGAAGGGGGTGAGAGGAAGGTGAAGTCTTTAAAATATAATTTATTTTCTGGCTACCTTCCTTTCATAAGAAAAAAAAAAAGAGTTCAGCTTAAATTACAGGCATGCAGACAAGCGCTCTCAGCCCCACAAATTCATCCTACATGTTGATTAATAGTCAAACTATTAGAACTTTAGCATGAAAAATGGGCTAGGCTTCAACTGAAGATTGCCTGTAGCTAATGATGCAGTGTAATGAACATTTTCATTCCAGCTAAACCATTCCTGTTCCTGTAAAAATAAAGAAATCCAATCTTGGGTTATGAAAAAGACTCAAAGAACTCCACATGCTTCTTGGCTTAAAATAATGCTATGCATTTTAAAAAATCTGTTACCTGTGAAGTCACACATATAATTACATATGTGTACATGTGGAATATAAATATCTGAAGTGAGTTCAGGGAGCGGAAGAGAAGTTGGTGACCATATCCGAGAATTTCACATGTACAGGCACATTACAGAGTTGCTAGATTTTAACATAGCTCCTGTCTCAGGCTAAAAAAAATTAAAGTGCAATAAAAAAACCAAAACCCCCACCGCAAGGAAGTGCAACAGGCCGTATAGCATCCGCCTGGCAAGGCTGCCTGACATAGGCAGGACTTGCCTGGAGATCTCCCTGTGGTTCAGCCCCTGGCGCCATCAGTTGGGCTTGAAATCAAAAGCAGTGGAAGGAGGTAATTAAAAGTGACTCTGCACCACTCCGCTGGCAAAAGAAGACTCCACTGCAGCCATCGAAAGAGGGTGGGAAAGGATTCAGGGGTATGTAAGAGAAGGCATGTGTCTCTCCAGCTTTAGTGATTTCCATTATGGAAACACAGCACTTTGCTGCTTTTAACCTTTATGCCGCTGAAGCCAAACATCAACTTTTTGTTTTAATTTCAGCACATAAAACACAAACTCCAGTTTGGCTAATGTCAACAGCACATTCTTCCTAAGCCGCAAGTAAGGTGCAGAGTTGAAAAAGCACCACAAAGTAGAAAGTCGAAAAATGGCATTACACACAAATAGCGATTGCCACCGGCATTTCTGCTGGCGAGGCCGGCGATTTTCAAGACTATGGAGAGGGTGTGGGGGAAGGCCACGAGGTTCAAACCATCCTGTTGGCTGCAGGAACAACTATTAAAAGAAATTAAGAGAAAAGTCGGACCCCAGAAGGAGAAGACGACACTGTGTTCCAACTCTAACCAGCTGAAGGAAAGTTTATATAAAAACAATCACTTGGTTAGTGACTCATAAGGAAAGAATCCCTAAGCTTTCTTCAGGGAAACCCCAGTAAATAACATGTCTAAAAACACATGAAGATGGTGTTGCTGTTCCGTTACGATACTCCGTCCACATGATAAAACCTTTGGCAGCAGAACAACTTACTGAGCACAGCTCTCTTTGGGAAACCCAAAAACCAGTAAGAACTGCCGTGACTGCTTGCAAAGTCTGCCTCGTATTCTAGCTCTTGTGTGACATGTCTAACGCAAACTGGGAAGAAATGTGAAAAGAATGCTTTTTGTTACAGCACTGGAGAGTGCTTCTCGTTGACTGCATGCAGTCATACTCTCGAGATACATAAATGCCTGGATTTCAATACATTCTGCGTCTTTTATAACTAAATGTTACAGATTCAAATATCCTGCCGTACTGCGCCCAAAGAAACTGCATGAAAAGCTCGCTGCATGCACAGCCTCTCTGGCATATGTTATCAGATACACAGCAGGCTGTGCAAGAAATAGTATTTTATCCAAAAAAGGGACGGATACAACTTGCAGGGTATAACTTCTTTGGCTGTGAGGGGTTTTTTCCCTGTTATTTTCTTTCTTTTTCTCTTTNTTTTTTTTTTTTTTTTTTTTTTTTTTAATTAGCACAACATTTTGGAAGCATGTTGTGTGTTTTTAAGCATATCTTCCAGCAAAGAGACTTTACACTCACTAAAGTTCATAAAAATAAGAGAAATGACAGTGGTTTCCAAACAAATGACCAGATCTGAACACCGTGATGCCTGAACTTGGACTGACTACAAAAAAAATAAAAAAATCTACTGTTGGAGATTCCAGGTAGGAATACTAACAAAAGCATTCTGTGTCAAGCAGAGCTCATGTTCTGTAGCAAAGCCGCTTTGTTTTTGTAGATGACCAGGAGGACAGAGCGGAAACTTGGTAGCAACTTCTTAGTAATTTTACCTTGCTCTCTAATGAGTTTTTAGCTTGTTAAGTATGAATGTGGGCATTGTAATTTGCACTGGAAACCTCCCCTGCCTAAAGTTATTTCTTCTCATACTGAACATAGTGTGTTATAGTTTATGCTGCTCCCCAGATTTTCAGCTGCAGTAGGTCCAGAAATTTTTCAGGATACAGCCAGAAACTTGTCAAGAAAAATACTGAAGGTTGGAAGCATTGAAGAGCCATTCCCAAGGGACTGTGGAGTTACCATAGTAAAGGAGTGTTTTTACCAAAATGCTCAGCAACAAAAGAGGTAGCATCACTGATATTTGAACCGTAATTTTCCATTGTCAGCCAGGGTTGAATTTGGAGGGAACAGGGTACTTGTGACAATCTTTCAGGTACTCATGACTACCTGTCAACTCTGGTAGATAACGCTCTTCTATATATGATGAAATATATTTTATAAAAAGCTATGAAAGAGTAACCTAAAGGCCACCAACACCAAAGAAGCAAGAGGTTCACACAGAGGAAATGCAGCTACAAGTAAGAACTAAGTAACTGCTTTAAAACAGGACCATCCTTTAGGTCAAGTGAACCATTCCAACATTTGAAACAGAAGATCCAACTATAAAGAGCATAGGCAGGAATGACTTTGAAAACCCAGCAATGCACAAAAGAGGAACAGGTCACACTGGGAAGTGCTGCATCCTTTTATCTTTCACGGAATGGCAACATTCCTGAGCCTTACTAGAGAAAAGATGTGTATTTAAGTAATCCATTGTAAATTTGATTTCCCTTGCTTTACTGACATGCTGCCTATACAGACAACTACCTAGGAACCTCGCACTCGGGACAGCTGAGCTTCTGCTCCCAAGGACCCACTGCCTCCAAAGAGAGAGTCAAGTAGTCTACAGTCAAGGCATCCAAACTTCGAAGGAATAATCACAGATTACTTTAGACACAGATCCCTAGAAATACATGCAATTCCCCAGTAGGATCCCATCAGAAAAGATCTGAATTTTGATGGGAAAATGTTCATATTTGTATACATTGAAGGAAACTCATTCAGCAAAGACACCAGAGTTCTCTGAAAACACACACACACACACAGAGTCTGTCTGTCTAGGCTAATATCCTTTGAAACAAGAGAATGGAGAACCTCATATGCATGCTTACAGCTAGGCTAGATCACAAGGATTACCGAGTTCAAATCACTTGAACAACTGACTGAACAAAACCACTTGAGCAAATTTCCAATCGTAATTAAACTGAGATGCTTCCAGCAGGTAAGGATGGAGGCTCAAATAACCAGTGTCCAATTTAAGAGGAATTGAAGAGAATCTGGTAAATAAGCAGAACAGGAAGATTAATCACCACTTGTTCCTAAAGGACAGGTAGAAAGAAGTCATTGCATACTCAAAAGATGTTGGAGTGAGGTATTTTTAAAGAACAAAAGATGAAGACACCTTGCCAAACCTGCTCCAAACCACTCACAGTAATGCCTTCTCAGGCTTGAAGAGGGAACTCCTGTGAAAGAAATCATGCTCCCTCTTTACAGAATCCCTTAATAACAAAATAATCCTAAATCCCATGTCCTCTGCTAGTCAGACCAGTGACCAACAGGTAGTTTGCCTCAAGACCCTCTGTTTCCAGAGGCACTCAGTGGCTAGCAACAGACAGGATGCTTTTCTGTAATTATCCATTGATTTTCTCATGTCATTCTTTGACTGTAAGGAACCACGTTTCTACTCTGAGTTTGTAAAACAGAATCCTGGTCCACAACAGCAGCTTCTAGACAAATAGTATCTATTGACAATATTAAAAACAGCTGCTGGAAAGGCATCATGCTGCCAGCTTACAAAAGAAACTGTACAAATAAGATGGAACTAAATAGATGAAATACGACATGGGGCAGAAATCACCGCCCCAATCAGACAATGCCAGGACTGGTTCTAGGAAAGAACAACTTTATTTTAGCAGAACACTAATCAGACTACAGAAGGCACGGGGAAAAAAACCAACAGTGCCTTAAAAACATACAGCACTAAGGACAACACACCCACTCACAATGGGTGAAAATCTAACTCTCCAGAAGATGATGCCACTGACTTCACCATGCCCCTCTTCCAGCCTTTCCATGACCTAGATTGGGTGCGATTAAACTATTTCTGAGCATATGCACTCACTCATCAGGTTAAGAGGTATTTCCTGCAGAGCAGTGTTTAACAAAGAGCACAGACAGAGAGTTGGTGTTTTCAAACTATTGAAGACAAATGAAAGACGAGCTTCCAAAAGCAAGAGTCTTGATTTTCACTATACCAAGGCAACACAGATGGTGTTAAGGACCGCAGACAATGCTATATTTTGTTCTCACTATTAGTGTTAGCTTTAACATTTTAATCAGTCATGAGCCCTTAACCGGACGCCATTGCTCTAGAAGTAAAGAAGTCCTGCAAATGAGGCTGAGAACTTACCTTTGCATAGGACATCAGTTACTTGTACGTACGGAGACATATGTTAGCCCACATATAAACATACCAGCTCTGGTGCCTGTATAATCCCACAGATGTAGACAGCAACACACTTGAGGCTGCCTCGTGGTGTCATTGTTCAGGGAGTCAGACCATTACCTACACCAAAGCCCGTGGCTGGAAAGGCTTCTATCCATTATATGGAGGTTTCTGCTCCAAACCAGACCATCTAGGTCTGCAAATCAAAGAGAGCTTTAAACCACCAAACTACAACTGAACACCAAATTGCATTGCACAAAACTTAATTTTTCTCATTGACTTTATCTTCCATGCTCTGGGTTAGTTTCTTTAGGTGACTTCCGTAAATGCCCGTAGGTATGCTGCCCCCTAGTATAGCAACACCGACCATAGAACAGGTCAAGATAATGGTGCGCAACAAATGCAACTGGAAAGTTTTAATGTCTGCTATTTAATTTATTTATTCAATATCTGGTATTTAAAAGGTCTGATATGGGCCTGACACCTTGCTCTTGGTAATTTTGTATTTACCCACCACAGAGATTACACCTCCCCAAATAATTTAATACATGTTATTTGAACTTAGTAGCATATTCATTGACATACAATTATCTCTCTGAATTACAAATAACTTGATTATAAAAGAGGAAAAGCAGAGGTTGAGTTTAAAAGATAAAAAATGTGAAGGAAACAGAGTAAGACCATGTGTTTCTCAACTGCAGAACAGGGGTTTTAGGAACAAGGGTGCGAAAGTCACCAAAGATCCACGCTGATCAAACACCACAAAATGTCCGTGGCCAGCTCTTCCTAATGGGAAATCCCATTTCTCCATAATTGGTGCACTCGATATATCACGTGCCATGCAATACAGCAGAGAAAGACAGGGAAGACATCAGCCAACCAAAAGCCACAATGGATCTGGGAAAGAGGTGAGACAGGAGTTGAGGAGTGACCGCAGAACAGGAACACATGACGTCATGGAAGGAGGGTCACATGAGCGGAGGAGAATGCAGCTCCAGAATGGAGGATTTTACACACAGAACACGGAACTTGAGTCTGACTTAGCATATGAAAAGTAATTACAAAGCTATCTCCACAAAAAAACAAAGGTAGGAAAGGTTAAACAAATCCAGGATGAACTATGTATCAGACTAGATGCTGCGTATCTTAGGTTTTTGTCCAAAACAGAGTCAGGGAAAAAGGCATTCAGTTCCTCCTGATCATCTTGTTTTCCCTTGTGAATGAGAAAAAAAGAAGTATCTGGCCATTCACCAGCTGTCCTCCACCCTCATGTCCAATGACTACATTTCCTGTTACACTGTAAATGCTACGGAAGGGTGAGCCTGGTGACATTTTTGGCAGAAAAAAAATCTTTCAAATTTTTATTTACTCCCAATTACTACTTGGGAGTACATTTTTGTGACTTGGAAGACAAGGAAGATATTTTAGGATAATCCCAAAGCCTTGTGATACCCATGAGTGTGTTTCCTCTTCTGTTGGGTCCCACTCATGAGTGACCCCATACTGTTGCACAGAAGGGACACAATCAAGACCTTCCTGACTGCAGCTATTCTGAGACCTGGAGACACAGGGACTCCAGCTGCCAGTATCATCCTGGAGTCCAACAGACCTCTGTGGCAGAGGCTCCACCAGCCAACTCATTGACCAGGGCTGGGAAAGATCCTCGGAGGCTGGCTGCCTTTGCTGCCTTCCCCAGGGCAAATCTTACTAGATGTCCAGAATAGGGCTGATGCTCACACTCCATGATCTGAAACTTCATGACCAGAGATCTTTCACCTTTCTGTAGAGCTTCAATGAAATCCTTCATCAGAGTGGAAGTGGTGTAAAATTAGCTGCGCCATAAAGAATGAAGAATTTAAAAATATTTTCAATATGTGGATGCCTTGCCAAAAGCACTGTAAAGAGCCCACCATGAATACATTACAGAAATAAAAAAACATGTTTGCTCATTTCTAAATTTCCTGGAGTTTGCTTAATGTCAGCAGTCCCGTTTAACAGCCGAAATGTAAAACCCTGTGACAGCTATTGAACCCCCGACCCCGATGGCAGTTACCAGTTTCGCCGGGACTGGGTTTGAATCATTCCGTCCGTTAGCCTGCATCTTGTTACAGTCAGTGCAACTGATGCAATGCTATGAATCTCTTTTTCCCTGTATATTTTTAACTCTCGCGTGCCAGCAATTATTTTACTCTTACAAGAATATAAACCAGGGCTGCTCTGTTTCTTGGGGAACAGTGGCGGAACAAGGTTGCATCTAGTTTTTGTTTAAACTAGTAATTATTTAGGAGAAGAAGAAGAAAAGTTTTTATCTGAAACACGTTTTCACAGCCTTGAAGCAGCGAGGCAGCAAGAAAGGGACTGAAAAACAGCCTGCCATTTTGTTTCCTCCCTCTATTTCGGACTGCTTTTGACCCAGCACGTGTGCGCATGCACACTCATTCACTCGGTCTGCTCCTTTACGCCGTGACTTCATCGTAAAATTCAATTCATCTCTTTGAAGGAATGACTGAAATACTGTCTATAACATCATGGCATTTTTCCACTTAAAAAAAAAATTTAATAATTTAACACTTCTTCATTTAGAAGTTATTTTTAAACCTAGTTGGCCTGAAGCCAATTTTAGTCATAGCTGAAGTGGATTCTGCTTTCCCTAGAATTCAGTGCTTCCTTTTCTTAAATATATTAGTGGGTTTTATTTTTTTTAAAAAACAGTAAAACCAGTAAATGCGCAGTTTACACTTCCGTCTACACCAGTCTACCCTCTGACACATCAGCACGGTTTGCTTTTCAACTCTCTACTATGCAACAAAGCCAAACGAGACTTTACTTTTTCTAGTTTAGGAACTTAACTTGAAGGGGGCTTTAGCAATCCCAGAGCAGAACCGCTGCCTTTCAGTTTGAATCTGGCTGGGGCACTCGCAGAGCAACACCACAGCCTGTAATTGCCTGAGCCAGAGTTTATGTCCGGGAGGTAATCGAAGACCCATCAGAAACGTGGCCGAACTCGAAGAAGAAAGCATCAGAGCCTTATTACGATGCACAGATACAGATGGCTTCTGGCACTACGTCTGCATTTACGTGCCAATGGCCAAGAATGAAATGGATGAACTGAGAGCGCTGCTGTCATATATGTAGGTAGAATGAGTATCCTGACTTCACCAAGTTCCCATTTTCCACGACTGTCTCAAGAGACAGCAGGACATCTGGTCATCTTAATGAAGTAGCTGATCTGGAATCTGGGTTTAGTAAAACTAACCCATCCCACCCCCCTCTCAAAAAGGAAAAAAAGACAGACTTGAATCTAAGCAATTAATAAGTCACCAAGAAGTATTTTAAGGAATAACATGCAAACTGACCTGGCAGAGAGAGTATTTTCCTTCTCCTTTCAAAGGGAGTTCTGTTTTTCCCAAGAGAAAATTCAAACTAAATTACACTGACTTTATACTCGGTGAATGTTCACACCTGCAGTATTATCTGCACTGTGACAGCTCCACTGAGATGTCAATACAGGATTTACGTACTTCAGTTCTACGTGTTTCGTAAAGGCTATCAGCAAGCACAGTATTGCAAAATAATTAGAAGTCACTTCATCCAAAAAAGTAATTTAATCAGATTTTTATTTTCCAAGTTGAATTTTCTCAAGTCTGAGCTCAGTATGAAAGTGTTTGATCCTTCACATTAAGCAGAAATGATTGGTTAGGCTCGGAGCTTAGGGATGGCAAAGGAAAGGTTAATTTTTTATATTAAAAAAAGTGTCACTTAAGGTTTTTTTTTTGTTGTTTTACGGCTTGAGTACCTAGGGATTTGGAATCAAAAGTCCATAAGGACACAGCATCTATCCCAGCTTTTCACCTAACAATGTTAGAAGCATACTGAAGCTGGACTTCATGAGAACGTTACAGGTTTTGCGTTGTTTTCAAACAGCAGGCTCTGGAGGGTTATTTTGGGGGATATTTTTGGTTTGTTTTTTAAATGAGGATGATGAAGATGTACAAAAAAAGCAAGTCCACAATGGTGGATTAAGACACTCAGAGGCATTCAGCTCCTCTTCTTCAGTACCTGGACCGAAGCTGCAACGCTCTGTGCAATGCTCCGCTCTGCCTCTGCACAAAGCTGCTGTTTTAATATTAGTAAGATGGGGCTTGCCAACATGTGCGTGCTGAATGAGGTAGGTCTCCATTACCTCATTCTACACGACCCCTTCACAGATTTTATCCAACAAGGCTTTTGAAGATATATTTATCTTTAACCATGTGAGAAATATCACTTATGTTAATGATTGTGCAACAATAAAAAGTTAAAATAAAAATGATTAGTAGTCCGCTGATGATTATAAACCCTCGTCACTTCCCTTTCCCCCCTTTTTCTTAGGAACTCATTACTCTGACGTTTATTTTTACTTTTGTAAATCTAAGAGTGCAAAGCTAAAGGCAGAGGCATAAAGTAGCCACAGTCTGAATGGGTGGGTGGGTCTATGGTCTATGCTGTAATCCACAGTACGAGTGCCACAGCAGGCAGCGCTGGTAGGAGGGTTACAGCTCTGCGAGCTGCCCAGCAAATCTGTACCTGCACAGGAAGGAAGAATAATGCAGCTCTGTGAAATTACCATCATCCTCAATCTGTCACACTTCCCTCGACCCCTTCTCAAAAACTCTCTCGTCACCTTTCATTAGGTTACCTATTTCAGGTTCCACTCCCCTAAGTGCAGAAGTCTCAAGATGCCTTTGGGGTTTGAGCCCCCGCAGGCAGCTGCAGGTTAATTCTGCCTAACTGGGACAATGTAACCTCCAGAATCCAGCATGACCGACCTGTGCGAAAGAGAAGGGGGAACACACGCACAGATGAGGATACAAGGATCTTTACAAGGAACTGGGTCCAAGAGAAAGATCGGGATTGTTTTCATGGAGATGTCTTTTGGAGTTACCTTCTGGCTGATAGCCCAGGCCAGAGGAGAACGTTTCTGACCCCACAGCAAGAGTCACCCTTTGCTTGGAGTGAAAGGAGAGCTATCAGCTTCACCAGTCCTCAGACATCACAGGTTTCTCCTATACTTGCAACCTGCCTTTAGCCAGCAACTACCTCTATGTCAGATGTTGGTAGTCCTGACCTTTCTGGGGTGCCCCATAGCTCAGGTCTCTGGAGAACAGGGCTGGTCCGTGCAACTCCTGACCTCCAGACTCTGTTTCTGCCAGTCCCTAGAGCTCTGTGGTGCCCCTTCTATCCCCATTTCCCTTGACAGAGCATCTACAGTCTAAACTCTCTCCTCTGGAGATCAGATCAGCATCTACTGCAGCAGCAAAGCCTTAAGTCAGCATACCATAAAGAAACATTATAAACATTACCTTGACATTTTAGTGTACACAGTTAACATTTACATTTCACACCACCTCCTATATAAAGTCCCTTTCTCCATGCCATCAACACAGCATTTCTCTTAACCCCTCCCCACCCAACGCTAAGAGCCCCTTTTCTCAGGCAGGTCCAACAAAGATGATTTTTGGTGCTTCTGAGGCCAGTTACTACGGAGACAGAAGTAGTCAAAAACTGGTTAAACCCACAAAAATTAAAAGCGGACAAAATTCTCCAACCTTTGGAACATATAAAACCCACCTGGGTCTTTCCCAAATACCCCAGAAACGCTTCAAGCTCACAATGAGATGCTGCAGGCAATGTTTCAGTGGCTAGTTTCAACATTTGCTGAGGAGCATCTTTTGATGCTCCAGATACGTCTTCCTAAGGGTTAATATACCAAAACAGGAAAGAGGGGAAAAAAAAAATACCAAAGCACAAAAGCTGTGTAACTTCTTTCCGTGGTGTGACAAACTCTCTCTGCATCATATTCCAAAGTGTGAGATGTGCAGTTTCCATTCTCAAGCTCAGTAAAAATGGCATAAAGAAGTACTAACCCTGGGAACTGCTTGATTATTAGTTTATCAGATCAACATCAGCAAAACTGTCTTTTTATGCGCTGCTTAGTTTCAAAAAAAAAACCAAAAAAACCCAAACCTACCATGCATATTTCAGTTCTCCCTCTCCACACCCCACACCCTTCTGCTGCTGTCCAGCTGGAACACATCAAGGGTCTAGAAGCCAAGTCAAATGTTGACCCCACCCTCCTCCATCCATTTTAAGGCATCTTCAAAGCCAGTACACTGATCTAGTTCAGCTTAGCCAACAACGCCAGCAAATCTGTTATTTAAGACTTTAGTGCTGGGTTTTTATAACTGCCCATTAATACAAGCTTTGATGTATGGTCAAAAAATCCAGCTGTAATGAGTTTCATCAGAATGTAGTAACCTTTCCTCAGAAGGTCTTTATTACTATACCTTCATAATCTTTGGTCCCAGTCCTGTTTTATGGTATCATTCTTAGTGAACCGCCTTAAAAAAACAACTCAGCAACACTTAACACATCCCCATCCCCAAAATTAAAACAAAGAGCTGTTAATAGTTTTCTCGAAGACATTTTTGCACTGACATTTGTAATAGGAGTTTTCTGCAAAGAGTATGCAGGCAATAGTTGTGTGAACCAAAAGAGAAACCAATTTTCCTGATAAAACCCTTGAGACAGGATACAAAAGGATTTTGTAAAATGACAAAGAACTTACTCTGTTGTTCCCCTTTGCAGGATGCAGCAAGGAGGAAAGAGAAGGAAAAAAAAAAAAAAGAAAAATTAGATACATTTATTTTACATGCATTCAGTCTAACTCGCACAGTTCTGGAAACAGCTCAGACTACATGAGGAACTGACTTAAAGAACATTCACTGAATCCTTTAGTTAGACAGCTTCCAGGGGAGCACAGGACATTCGCAAAGGATTTAAAGCATTCGGCAAAGTTGTAAATTCATGCTGGTTTTCAAAATTTCCTCGCTACGCAAACATTCTGATTCCACTTTTGCTTCCTCCAGCGTAAATCAAGAGCAGCTCCTGGGAAGCCAGTGGACACTAACACAAGGGAGAAGAAAACGAGGCCTGAAACGATCTAGGGATGGGACCGAAGCCAGAGGGATTTTCATGTGTTGGTAATACTGAACTTCCAGTACGCAAAGCCGCCCACTAAAGATGTCTGCTTACCCTTGTGTGACAGCCACTCCCCACGACATGCCAACGAATGGAGAGTTTCACGATCCAATGCTTTTTAAATATTGAAACTTTTAGATTAGTAATAAAACTAAGGAGGAGATGGCACTAGGGGAGAGGGGAAAAAGGAACGCACGGTGCTAGGAAGGTAAAGTCTGCAGAGCAAGTTACGACAAACATCTGCGCTATTATATTTTTTTTAATTGTGAGTTTTGCCATGAGCTGGCATGAACAGTGTATATTATACAGCGGGAAGTCAGCCAAAATAAACACCAGCCTGCAGTTGAGAAATACAGTCTGGAAAGGTTAGTCACAAAGTTGTAGTCATTTCTGTAAAAAAAGGAGGTTTTTGGATGCATCAGTCCAGAAAGCCAGCAGTAAAGTCAGCTGGTAAATGGATATCCCGTTTCAAAGTGAATTGGCTACAGCGTGATTTATATCAAGCAAGCCGACTTGCATACGGGTCGGAAAAATAAAAACACTGATTCATTGCTACCCGGGTGGCTGTCAAAGCCCACGTCCTGACAAAAGCAAATCTCCTGGGGGAAGGAGGTGACTTGGCAAACTGCGAAAGAATTCGGGGGCTCATAGAGCAACACTGAGGGGTGACTAAAGGTAGTTAACGACAGAGTGAATGTACGGACGCGCGTGTGCATCTCCATGTGCAGAGGGTCAGGGAAGGCAGGCAAAAGGAAGCGAGGGAACGGGAGGAATGGGGTGATATTTGGCCTTTAATTTTTAATATACAGAGATTTGTTTAGGCAAAAAGAAAAATTAAAAATCAACAACCTTGGACTTAGCTTACTGCATTAAATCAGCACTAGTGGCTTTGTATCAGCAGCAGTAAGTACTGAGCCCCATTACCACTGTGATCACACAATTTGCAGTAGAGCTGTTAAAAAACAACAGAAAAATTCATATTCTTAGCCGAGAGATTTGCTCTTGGTGAGAATTCAGAGCAAATCCCTCCAATTCAGTGACAAATACCCACTTTTCCTGCCACCGCAGAAGGAACCCAGCTAGGGGCAACTGCGCTGGGTTTTACATCAGCGTCCTTGCACAGGAGCAGCAGCGCTGTTACCGAAAGCACAGGGCTGAGCTTCCCCGTTCCAGGCTGCGCACGCTGCTCTGGCAGTTACAGAAAGCAGGCCAGCTTCGCCGCTGCAGCACTCCAGGTTTACAGCACCATTAATCTATTTTTTCATTTCTAAGCAGCAATTTTTCTCCTTCTGGTGCCAAAGCCTTGGCTACTCAGAGTTACCAGCTGCGACCCGCAGATGAGAAAGAGCGAGGAGGTCAGTCTGGGAAGGGCTGGGGTACCTCTCTGCCTTTTTAACTCCGGAATCGCAAAGCTGTGGGAAGCACTGAAGTAAACACAAGTTGCTGCCATTTCCTGGCAGTCTCTCTTACATAAAAACATGGTCTCTAAATCTTTGAAGGAGAATAAAAGACTGGAGGGGGATGTCTCTCAAACTATTTTAGATTGTCGGAGGAAGGTGCGAAGCTGCGTATGCACAGGATTTTAATGAAACGCTACCGGGTTTTATTCACGTTGCACTGAAGCTTCTCAGGTACCCTGAGCCTTGGAGCTTTGGCTTTATGACATTCAAAACTTTAAGAGCAGGCTTGCAGTCCACGTTTGGACCTCCAGCTCTGGAGGAACAAAGTGCTTTGCAAGACTAGAATAGCATCAAGCATCATTTCTGCCCAGCTTGACAGCTTGACAGGCTACTGGGGGAATTTCAAAACTACAAGAGTTTGGAACAATAATTTTTTTTTTTTTCAACGTAAAGATAATTCCAGCTCAAAGGAGAACTGAATTTTGACTCCTCCTACTTTAATCTTTCAAGGAAGTCTCTCATCTTGTATTTAAGACTTCTTTGACAGATTAACTTAAACAAAACCAAGAATTCTTCAAAAACACATTTTGAATACAAAACTTTTTTCCTGAGAAGGGAGAGAGAGGAAGACAGAAGAGAAGTTTAGAAATCCAACTAATTTGTCTCGGTTAAATGTAAAGTAACAGATATATGAATGTGATAAACGTGTCACAGAATACAAGATTAAATGAGAGGAGGCAACATGCCGGTTTGACATCATTATTAAAACCTGAGCAAGAAAAAAAAACCCCAAGACACTATTCTGCTCCTAGTAAGTAGTTAGGTAACCTCTCAAAACTAGTAATTGTAAAATGACTTCTGATGGTCTCAGGTAAGAACTGATCTACCGGGACAGGCAACATACTGAAGAGTGATCAAATTTTTATTGTTTAAAAAAAAGTTTACCTTTTTTTTACGTCTCCTGCTAAATTCATATTTGACCTATTTTTAAAAATCATCATCATCACTGTTTATTCCTACAACAACTGGAGAATCCAGAAGTTCAAGGATTCTCTGATTTATCTTTTGATGGCAGCCATGAAATGTGGCATGAAGAGAGGAGCTGAGGGTTGTTCGTGTGCATAAATAGCAGCCGGAGGGGACAAAGACAGAACTGTACTGGAAAGCACGGAGGAATCACGAGTGTAAGGGAAATCTGAGGAACAGAAAGATGAAGAAGGTGGAAGGCAGCACAAGACCTGGACTCAAGGGGTCCAGCCTTCCCATGGGAAACAAGCAGGAAGAACAAATTCCATCAAAATCAAAGCATCGTTTCTCAGAACAGATCATCCACTGAAGGAATCTTTAGCAGAGCAGCAGACTTAGTACCGAAAGGTGAACCATGCCTTGGAGAAACTTCCAAAACCTCAAATGACAGGTATCTCTGCTAGTCAGCCTTCTCTCTGGATACATCTCCTCAAAACTTGACTCGATATTAAATATCAAAATAACTAAGTCCAAAAAACATGAAATGGTAGCTGGGCACCTTCCATTTCCTGACAATCTGTCTTTTCTGTTAAAGTAATAGAGACTTTTTTTTTTTACTGTATCCTGTTCAGTTTGCTCCACCTGACGCTTAGCTGAGTAAAACTGCCTTTGGAAAGGTTTAGCATGTGTCTCATACAACAAAACACACGCAGTGAATCAGTAAAATAAATACGCATGATTGCCTGGAGCGCTTCTGTCAGCTCTGTAATACAGAGCTTGAGGGAATAAACTCTTCAAAGCACATCTTTACCTTAGAAGACACTAATGGAAACAATGAAGCTCAGGAAATCCCAAATTGCTCAATGCTTTTACTACATAGATCCAATTAATAACACTTTGGAAGGTTTGGTTGTTTGCTTTTGGTTTTTTGTTGTTGGGTTGGGGTTTTTTTGATATTGAGGTTTGATGCACAAATTGGATCTTGCAGTATTTCATTATGAATATTTCAAAATAACCACAGAAGAGTATAATGAAAAGGCTACCAGTTCTTGAGATACCTTGCAGACATTGTATTTTCCCAGATGATACGATTGTTTTTTTCTTACTCAAACAGAGCAGCTACTGGAAAACTAGTGAGCTGTTTAACTTACTGAGGATTTATCAGGATAGACACCGGCTCGTAGCAGAGATGCCTTCCAGCTATCCACCTCCTCTTGGGAGTCACAGGCTAGCTCAAGGAAACGGTAATCCTTGTAAACATTCCTAGAACAAAGAGCACCACATTGTAAAACTAGCATTTTACTACTCTCTATCATGCATACAGCATTTTAAATTAAAAATCCTTTGGGATCAGAAATTACTTGGTAATTGTTTTGGACAACAGACTTTATGGGACAGGTGCTTGTTTATTAATTACATGGAGTACTTAAAAATATCTTAGAATGCTACAGCACAGCTCTGGAAATAATAATCATCTGAAAGTACCGTGAAACTACTTAAAATCAATTTTCCAGCTTTCACCAAAACAGAGCACTCTTAGGAAAAAAAAGGCTGTTGTGACGCAGAGGACAAACACATAAGACACCAACAAAACTGCATGTCTTGTGACCGATGCCTGCTGAAACCAATAAATATAAAAATAATTAACGACGCAACTTTTTCCCATGTTAAGTCCTTTTAGTGCATTACACACTCCTGTCAGCCTTTAGACATCATCAGTAAAAAGGGAAAGAAAACAATGATGATCAGATACTTTGAACAAACACAACAAACCCGTGATGCCTGTCATCCCAGTAAGAAAACTGGGACGCATTTAAATAACAGCTCTTGCAGGTAGCTCACGTAATTAGATAAATATAGGGAATCACTCAATGGAAGAAAAGAGAAAGGAGGAAAAATACTTAATACGTAGGAAGGTGGTACTTGTAAATTCTCCAATAAACAGAACAGATTTTCCCCTTACGGTTTAGCCATTAGTTTCCAAATTCAAATTCTATATACAGACCAGATCGCTGTAAATTTGTCAGCCAACAGTCTTTTTAGGAAAGGCCACAAGCTTAGCTGACAAAGGTTAGGAAACCACATTTTGCTGGACCTTAATAGTTGCAGAAGAATCAATCTTCCATCGCAACCAGACTGTTTTCCTTCCTTAACAAGTCGTGGAGAAGGCGGAGTGGGGAGTGATGGAGATCACTTCACTTTCAAAGACAGTGATGACAAGGGGGTCTTTGGTTTCATTGTGCAACTACAGAGGTCGTTTCTACCCCATATTTTGAGAAAATCAGTTTGAATACACTATAGAACCAGGAAATTAAGCTGCTATTATCACTGCCTAGACAAATTTCTTTAACATGCAGGGCCCAGTGGGATTTCACCATCACGCTGCTGGAATACAACCAACTTGATGTAATTCCCACTCACAGAAGTGCTTCTTCATTACCACCAATGTCACCAGACAGCTCTGAGCCCTGCTTTGTGGGACAGTCTCAGGAAATAGATGGGTAGAAAAACTGTAATTGAACAGTGTGCGTTCATGCCTCAGCATGAAGAAGTCCACAAGGGGACAAAGATGCAACAAGGGTCAAGTCCCAGAGAAAATAAAAACTAAAGAGAGAAGTGGAATGAAATTGTAAGAGTAAAAAAGCTTTAATTTATTGTTAGGATAAACTTGTACTGAGATAAGTTTTTTGGCTAAGTCAACTAAGCAGCTATAACTCTGAAGAAATAGGAAGCTGAAAAGTTAAAAGGGTAGTCTCAGAAAAGATGACTAAAAATAACAATAGAGCAAATAAAGGTTGTAAAACACAGTGATAGGGAAGTTCCAAAAATACTTATCTGCAAGAGCAAAACAACACGACAGCAGCTTGTGAAAACATTTTTTCAAGACTGTCACAGTATATATTAAACTTTTTGCCATTTTGTGACTTGCTACATCAAGCACAGCCATATGAGAAAGTATTTTAGTCAACCGCTTTGAATACATGGCAGTCCTGGCATTCCTGTCTCCGTACCAAGACTTTTCATAGGTCTAGGAACACATGATGGCCAAGCAGCTGATGCCTCCAGCTCTCCAAGGCCCCTCTCCCTGTAGCATCGGAGAGCTGCACCATTTTAGTGTAGCTAATCTTACCCCACCACCACCATAAACACCACAGGTTTCAGCGTGAGGAACTGAAGAACGCACACACCAAGCCAGAACTCATAGGAAGCTTGCTGTAGGGTAGGCAAGTGGATTCTTGCCTCCCACATCAGCTCTACTAGACTCCCTTTGCCTTTCTTTCTTCCAGAAAGGCTGATAGGCACAGGAACTTTTCAAAGGGGGAGGGGGGGGGAGGGAACCTACAAAGTAACGTCTGAAAAGATTATGTGCTTTTTCTGTTACTAGTGGAATCCTACAAAAACACATTAACATGTTTTACTCATTAGGAATCCACTGGCATCTCATGGAAAGCTGTAAAAGCGTTCTTGAAAACAGTTCAGATTTTCTGTTTTGTTCCCTCTTCCACTTTTTAAAATTGCTGAAGATACCAGCACAGAAACAGTTATTACTCAATCCTCACCTACTTACTCCATACGGAATACAGTGAGGTCATGTTATCATTGTCATCTCTATAGCAGCTAAATGGGATGTTATACATCAAAGCGAATGATATAATACAGGATAGCAAGAAGCAAAAAAATACGAACTCTCAAAACGACAAATCTTGTTGATATTCAGGCATCTTTAAATCTAAGGGACTGTAGAAACAAAACAGATACAATAAGTGGGAATAGGCCTAGAAGTACAATTTGTGTGCAACATTTCCCTTGAATATTTAACATTTTCTAAATGTGAACACGCAAACAGGGAAGCTGTATGCAAAGCTATACACATATACCACATCTACCTATGCTGCTTCCTCCTGCAGAGTCTCATCTTTGCAATTTACTATGCATTGTAATCCTGCACAGTACATGAAAATACATCTATAGTGGCATTACTGGAAATTAACATACTACTACTACTTTTTCCCAGAGTGAAAAATACAAAAGGTTACCATTTGTTATCTGCAGGTTTTATTATATTCCAGATAAACAAACCTCAAGAACTGCATTCCAGAAAAAACACAACATAATTGCTTATGGAGATGAACAGACCGTTGGACTAAAGGCATCATTTCCGATTCCAGAACAGTTCCACACTCAGAACCTTCTCTAGGCCAGATTCGTTACTGGAAAGTCCAGCAGACACCCAGCTGTAACTTTGCTTACCCAACAACTTCTTCACTTTTTCATTACCTTTGTTTCCAGCACACTGGGTTCCCTTCCCCCCATATATTTCAGGGCCCAAATCGAACTTTCTAATGCAGAAATGACCTTTACATTGTCCATAGGTATTTCTTTAACCCCTCCTACCACAGAAGAATCCTAACGTGAAAATGCAGGAATGGAGTAAGGTATTTGAAAGTGTACAAGAAGAAATGGAGAAGTGCCAGACAAGTTCGAAGACAGCCTGGCTGAGAGTTACTGAGATTTCTGTCCCAGCCTGGGCTGTCAGCATTGTGTAGGGAAGGTTGGATTGCCTGTAGAACAGCAGAACTATACAGTCCAGGACCAACAGGTGAATAACACACAACTGAACATCTCACAGAAAGAACTTCCAGTTGCCTGCTGGAGTGGAGGCAATACCAGTAGGTTTTTCCCTACAGCAGCTGCACACCAAAACTGCTTGCTGCCTGAGCAGACTCAACTGCTAGACCTCAAGAGGTACAGCATCTCTTGCAATTTCTTAATGCTAAGATAAGGTTAAAATATTTATCTCCAACAAATCTGAAAAGATTTTAAGGGCAACCACTGTACACACATTACAAATCCAGCTGATATGCATGCGTATATGTATATATATCCAGTTGATATGCATATCCATATATCAAACATATGCGTAGGCAGCTTTTAGACTGAGTTGGATCTGGAACATTTCAGCAGACAAACATGTACTGTATATGCATGCAATTCTTTCATATCGAGAGAAAATACAAACCAAGATTAAATGAAGATGTATTTATTCTTGCCAATATGGGAGTAGACAGAACAGCAATTACTGAGCAAGTATATTAGTGAAATTTTTAGAACTGTGCCTATAATCCTCCAAAGAACACCAAACCACATTTAACTTCAGCAGTCGCATTGAAACAAGGGAGGCTACTCACAGTCTGAAAGATAAAGGAATGTCTTCTTTTACAGGGCTTTCAAACAACTGTCATGATAATCATGATAATTACCAAATTTTTGGTGAACATCTGTTCTTTTTATTAGGATGCAAGCAGAATTAAAATGAATATCAGAAATCTAGAACCAAATGCAAATCGGCCAAATTTTATTCCATAAAAAACACAAAAGATTCAATTCTTAGGTATTTCTTATTTGATTGAAATCATACAAAATAAGGGTTTCATAAATAGTCATTTAAAAGGAAAAAGTGAGAAAATAAGAGAATCCAGATACTCCAAATCCACATGCACAGTTGGGATAGATAATCTTGGATGAAATTATATTGTAGGTTCTCTACTTATTCAACCTGCAACTCCCCTGTATGCACTCTGCTTATTCAATCTTAGTCTCAGTCTACCATTTTAGACACCTGTAATTCCACAGTGGCTGGTTTGACTACATGCACTATTTTTCACGTAAGAAAGCTCTACTAGAAGCTCCGCAACTCACATATTATAAAGAAACAAAAATGACCATCTGCTCTGAGTTAACAGCAATGACTAACATTTTCTATCAAGGCGTGCCATTTCAGATCAGTCCAATGTGAATGCTAATTAAAATTAATTACATATGTCTCTGAAGATTTTTTTTCTTAATATCCAGAAAAGCCAAAGAGACAATCTCTAAGACAACGTCATGACATAAGAGTACTTAAGCGTTTTGCCACCTAACTCATGTAAGTGGTCTCCCAGAAGTATAAGGATCTTTTCAAGATTACACACACAAAATCACACAATTTTAAGGTGAAAAGGAACAGAAGATATGCTGATCAGTACATAGCCAAGCCTGGATAATGAAGTATCTAGCTTTCTATATGTAATCCAGAACCGAAATGCAGCCAAAGCTAACATCACATAGGCCAACATCTGCAGTAGTAATAGTAACTGGCATTAAAATATTCCGTAACTCCCCGCTGAAGAAGGTTTGATCCTTTTCGTGGTGAGGGATGGAAGCCTGTTTTGGAAACTGCCTCGAGGCCACACAGACGCAAAAGCTGCTCGCAGCTGTTAGTCCCTCATCACACACGGGGAGCACGTCTTCTGCTCCGGTCTGGTGCTGCTCTGCATGGGGCTGGGGGACCCAGACCTTGCTGGGTCACAGTGACCAACCAAGGTGAAGCTGTCCTGCGGGCTGAGGCAAGTTTACCAGCCATGACTTGACCAATCCCTACAACACCCACGTCCCTGGTAGCTGTCACTAACGTTATTGTAGGTAACACAATCACTTAGGGAGTCTTCTTGAGGTACAGCCTAACTATCGTATTTAAGGTATGGGTTTGACAGTGCTGCTTCCTTTTCCTGAGAACCCCTTTTTGCTCTGTCATACCAGTTTAAAACACCAATACCTGCACTACCTATGCACCATATTATGTTTTATTTACCACACAAAGAATTCTTGTCAGTAATGACAAAAAGAAAATATTCCAGAAAAAAAATCTAATCTTTTTCTTCTGTTTTTTTTTTTGTTGTTGTTTTTTTTTGGGGGGGGTGTGTTGTTGGGGTTTTTTGTTTGTTTGTTTTTTAACGGAATGGACTTGAGGATAAAGGTTACTTATTCCTTGGGTTTCTGTATTTTTCCTATTCTTAAATACTGTGCTCACCAGCATCTTAGAAATTTGTTTACAAATGTTAGTAGCTTTTTTCTGGATTAAATTTGTGGGTTTTTTTTTTTAATTAAATAGATTCTCATTCTTCCATTTCTAACAGAGAGGGCTCTGAATAGCTTACAGTCCAGCTCTTCCTGGGGCTTAGCTTTCCGAGTAATACAAAAACAGTAACTAAACATACATCTCATCTTAGGCTTTCTCCTTCAGCCTGGCTTCCATCCAACACCTCCTCTGACCCGGTCTCCTTTCACTAGTTCCCTTTATTTTGGCTCTTGCCCAATTTCCCTTATATATGGATAGCAGTTAACTACTTGCTGTCCATAAGAAGAAATTCAGTACTTAAAGCCCAAGTGCATTTGGAGTCCCAGATAAGACCTGTGCTCCTTATCCTTCTACAGCAACTTTCAGTCAGCAAGATGCACTCAAAATACTGTCATACCTTTCACTCTGTAGACGTAGAATCACTAAATTTGGAAAGGACGTCCGAGATCATCAAGTCCAACCATCAACCTAACACCACCATGCCTACTAGATCATGTCCTGGAGTGCCACGTCTACACGTTTTTTGAATGTCTACATAGTGTACTTTCCTGTGTCCTACTAGACAGCACAGTTTCTTAGGCAATACAATTCCTGACAGTCAGAGTGTACTCAGGCAGCAGGAGCTACAATTTACTCTCTAGCAGTTCTAGTTCCAATCCTACCATGTACCCTCAAAAGTTCCTTTTGATGGCCTTCCTCTTGGCATTCGTCTGTTTCTCAGATTAAGGATCTGTTTCTACAATGAGCCTGCCCCAGACAGTCAGCTCCTGCAGGGATGGTAGGTTCTGCCACACTGCTCTGTGATTATTGAGGCGCATTTAGCTGTCAGGAACCTGTTCCTGTGTTGGCAAACAGGAACAGCTCTGTGCTTTTAATGTGTTCCTCACGTCCCCCTATCATACAGAACTATAGATGGGCGGAAAGTAACACCATTATTTGGTTTCATATGGATCCTGGTTGGGCAGGAAAGCAAAAGATGGGGAGACTTGGTGGGATCTTCCTCTGCAAGGAAGGGAGAATTTCACACACTGGTTCTGCTGCTTTGGCTCCAAGGAAAGGAATGAGTCTGAAGAGGAAGAGAACTTTCTGCATAAGAAAGATTACTGATAAGAGACTCTCCATCAGGCAACTCTTCCTCATTGTATGGTTGCTACTGCCAGTATTGGTAGGAATGGCTTGAAAATTCACCAACACACTCAGCCTACTACCATTTTATAACCCAAAAAAACTTTACCTAGTAGAATCTCTTCCACTACAAAAGAGAAAGAATTCTTCTCTCCAGGCTTGGCAAAGAGGTGGAAAGGAAGCTTTTTCTCTCCTTGTAGCAGAAGAGAAGAGTTTTTACTCATCATTCCTCCTTTACTTAAAAGAGAAGTAGTATTTAGATGGAGTTGTAATACAGTAATACAATTTACTGACCAATAGATCAGGCAAAAAGTGCAATTACTCTACAGCAAAGGACTACTTTAGAATGGCACAGAATCTAGTAAAACTGTGGATCCTGTAGTCAGCTTGGCAAGATCATGAGAAATAACAACTGTTTGCCCTTCTTAATTAGGGAGAGATGGGATCATTACAAGATCCTAAAGGGAGGTACTGTCAAGACTACAGTTCTTGTCCCAGACTACAGTACGTAGCCAAAAGAAAATGCATCAATCAGTGAATAATTTTTACAGGAAATATGTGGGGAATAGGCAAAGTGTTTGGAATGAAATCCTAGAAGGAAAGTAAACTTCCTGGGACAGGCAGAATTTGTTTTGTTTGTTCTTCAACTCTGCACAAGAGTCTTACACATTCATCAGTGAGGACACCACAGGTTAATCTCCTGTATGTCAGCACAGGCACTGCCAACATCCTCTCTCCTCCATTCTTAGCTCTGCCTAACAAAGTCAGTCAGTGGCTATGTCTACACAACTTCACATTATGTTCTACTGCAGGACTGCAAACATTAGGTTTTTTCCTACAGTACAATTGTTTTCAAACACTTTTAATATATTTTACAGCCTAAAAGACTTGCCAGCAGTTTACTGTGGAGGAGAAAAGGATGGTCAACACAAAATAGCACTCACTTTCTTGACCGCTTTAGGTTTAGACACGTACTGCTTGACCCTACAGCTCAACTGCCATGGCTAAAAGATAGACTCACGTAGATTGACATGGCCAAAAATGATCCAGGAGACAAAGGGCGCTCACTCTAATACACTTTGCTGTAATATCTAGTGCTGCTAAGCTAAGTAAACAAGAGAAGCCCACCTCCAAAGGTCTTCCACAATGTCTTTACACTAAGTAGATGGGTCCACTCAAAAACGTTACATAGTTTAGTTTGCTGAAAAGCAAAAAACTCAGGCCCTCATTCCTTAAGCAGTACTAGAACTATTAAACACCAACAGTTTTCCTTTTTTTTCCCTGTCTTTTAAAAAAACCCATAATTAGAAAGTAACAGGCAAAGAGTTTAATTATTTCACAATGCAGCCTTTTCATAAACATACAATTATGTTCATTTCATGAGAACTTATCTTCACTGTGAAATCAATCGTCACAGTCTACATTTACTATACATTACCAAGTCACATTTGATTCCTGTCAGAGAACTGTTGACTTCTGCAGTAAATCAAAATGACAGATACTGTTGGTTTCCTTCTGCATCTATCCACAAGCCTCAGCTAACTCAAGATGGTTTTTCCTTCTATGCAGTGAAACGAACATTTTCCTGGTAACTGTATTTCAGAACTGGAAAGGTTTTCATAAATGGAAAAAATGCAGTGCATAATCCAGGAAACTATTGAAATGTACAGTATCAGAAACATATGGCTGTAGCAAATACCTATGCAGTGAGGGGCTGGGAATAAAAAAAAGAGAACAAGCTTATTAAAATTTTTTCTCCTAAAGGGATTTTGCTTGAAAATTAAAATACTTTAATTCAACATTAAGAAAGTTTGTATGGTTGATTAAAAAAAAAAAACAACAAACCAAAAACCAACCAAGAAACTGCTGCAGATTATGGGGAAAAAAAGAGATACAGAATAAACTTCATACTATCATGGAAGCTGGAACAGATGATTTTGCCTTTGTTCTTTAATGATCTACATCTTAAATAGCAAAATGGTTCCATAACAAGAACCCTCAGTGGGAAAACTCAGAGAAAGCTGATTTCTTTCTGAATAGCTATCTTTTTTTTTTTTTTAAAGTTAAACAAGCAACCACCACCACAAAAAAAACCTCAGAAACTGTTAATTTTTACATGAATTTTGGAAAGCAAGCCGTATTCGCACACACACACTCAGAAACCAGAAATCAATGGATTAGCACAAAGTAAAACAACAACGAGACTCCTTATTTCAACAGATTTTACTGATTCCCAGTGTCAGTTTCCCTGAGAATCTGGGACAGGGAACACAGTCCCCAGTTGAGGGCCAGATCACTTTACTCAAGCCCCAATATCCCTGCTTCTGCTGACACCGTCTGTGAATGTATGAGACAGTGGAAAGCGATACTAAACTTGTTTTGGCCAATTTGTGCCAGAGGCAGATTTTTAGAAATATCAAAAATCAGCTGGTTTACAGTAACGGAGGAATTACTGTTGTAATTAAAATTCAATAAATTTTTCTTCAAGAACAAGTTCTGCCTCCTTTTAAGCTGGAAGACTGTCTTCACAAACAGCCACTCCCAAGGCAAAGTTATTTTGTCATCTTATCACTGCGCTGTCATGTCTTAACATGCCCATGTAGATATAAGGATGTTTTTAGAGCAGCCTGCAGATGCTGGAGGGTCTACTCACAGCCCAAATGGGCAGGGTTATTACAGACACGGCAAACATTTGAGACATCTGATGCTGAAATCCTTGCTGTCCGGCCCGTATGAAGATTCAGCGAAAACGTGAACACGCAGCGATGTAACACCTAAATAAATCCCAAACTTGCCAACGGAAACGCACGCTTCTCTTGGATTTTCACAGTAGTTCAGTGATTAGTATTTAAGATGGTGAAATATTCAGAGCCATTAGCCAAAACAAAGGAGAAACAACGAGCTAAAATTAACAGATTTCTCATGGAAGGAACTTAGTATGTACAGCTGATATCAAACTGTGAGGACAAAGTTATCTTTTTTGATGGAAGTATGTGCAATGTTGGGACAATTCACACATATCTACAGCAGAATAATCATAATCACATTAATTTCCAGCATCTGAAGTTCATTATGTTTTTAAAAACACAGAAAGTTTTTCAAAGGTTTTTTTTCTGCGCTCCAGAAATGCAAGCGGTCAAGTGTTTGAAATCTTATTCCCAGCAAGTATGTGCGCAACATATTTTCAAAGGGCATCTCCTGGCAGACAATGTCCACATGTAGGCTAGCTGAGATGTCAGCAGACGTAGGCAAAGCCTTCATGGGGTAGTTCAGAGCGAGACTCACATTGAGTCCTCATGTTTCTGGGGCCAGCAGAAACTTGACAGCCCAGAAATCCTGTGCTTTGCTTTTGTTTTGCAGGAGGGAGGGAGGGGCATTCCCTGCTCTGAAAGGACTATTTCTGGCCAGTTCAGGAGCAACAACAGCTGGTGCTGCAGGGAGCTACATCCAGCTAGCATCATCTTGAGCCACATCTGAATGTATTGCAAGGCTTGGGCGATGCAAGGGGAAAGCGGGTGTGAAGGAACTTAGAAGAGGAAAACAAGGGCATCTACCTGTGCCACCATTATGATTAATTTTGCTTATTTTCCTGAAAAACAACTTAAAGAAATTGCACCTTATCTGATGAAACGTAGTTCCACTGAGACAGCTGCAAATGCAACTCTCCTCTTTAGTAAAAAACCCTGAAATTTACAGGTCATTTGTATGCCTGTAAGTGTTGCCACATTCCCTTGACTTATTTGTGCACAGTAGTCTGAATTGGCTGTGCGTCAGGAGTAGGCTCCCACAGAGTACCCACACCACTTAAATCAGAGGATGGAGTCTGAAAGGAAAAGTATGGGGCAAACACTACAAAGCGAAGATTCTAATTAATTAGGGAAGCAGAGGACTCTCGTTTGTTCTCCATTCAGCAGTATTTAAACCCAAATAAACAATAAAATGACTCCCAAGATTACAGACAGGCAAGATTTTCCACTGGAGAAAGTGAAAAGCGATGACGCTTTCATGATTTACACCAGTTGAATCTGGTCACAAGGTACCGAAGTCATGAATGTTTTGGTAAGCCTAGGTGATTGCCAAACAAAACAAAAATAGGATCAGGAGATGATTATTCAGCCATACAGAAGAACTAGATGACTAACCACAGAGCTGTTTCACCCCATGAGTGGCTCGGAGGACACTAACCTTTCATCCCATGGTTATGCAACGGCAAAGCAGCAGATAAATCAAGAGTATCAAGATCTTTGTTCACTCAACGTGGTGGAAATACCAGAACTGTGCTCCCTGTTATTAAAATGCTCAGCTGGATATAATTTTATAGAAGAATCTACAGAACAGGACATTTTCTTACCTCTGCTCCGTGTTAAACAATGCAAAGATATGTTTGCTAGACATAAAGCTCTTTTCAACGTCTCGTACTTTCAAGTTGTCCAAAGGAAGCATGTACTTCTTCTCTTTTTCCTAGGGGGGGGAAAAAAAAAAAAAGTTTAAAACCACACTGTGCTAGAAGTCTCAAAGAAGCCTGATCTCAGCAAGTTCTGTTTAGTTGGTAATGCCTTCGGTACATTTATTATCATAAGGGAATATCCACAATTGAAATGTCTGCTTATTTTTCATAGACATATCTGCAACAGAAATCAAACCTCAATTCCAGTTCTGTTTTTCACTGACCCTTTAAAAACGTTTCCTAATAAAAAAATTCCATCTCAAATACATAAGCATCTACATTTTTCATTCTTCATCCCTCTGAATTCTAGAAAGAAATGGGTCCGACTTAACTAAAATGAAATTATCTAATCAATACAGAACTCTTCTACCATGTCTATGTAGCAACTGGAGTAACCTGTGACAAAAAATTCATCTCTATCTAGAATTACTATTATTAATTATTTAAAGGTGACATTTTGATGATCCCAAGGACAAATTTTCATTCCTCCAATGGAAAATACAAAAAATTATATAAATCAAAATTATACTATCATCAAGTTTTTATATATAACATACACAAAAAACCCAGACTCTAATCTAACCAGCTTGTTCTCCAAACAGCAGGAATGATCTATTCGCTCTTGCTGCAGCCAGCTCTTTTCACCCTTCCATCACTGGAAATTATTTCCAATTTCCATTGCTCTCTTTGACAAGCACAAACACTATAATTTCATCTTTTCCGTGTTTTTTGCTTCCCGTCACTCCAAATTAAGGACTAGTAACACTCCTAAGCTACTTTACGAGGTCAGAACAAAAAAGCCCTAAGCTAATGAGCTGTTCCTATTGTGTTAAACTTCATTGAAGTCCTTGTAGTGATGGATGAGCCAGGGCAAAACTCTCCATTTGGCTTTGCAAATAGACCTGATGCTAGGTAGAAGCGATTCAAAGACAAGAGGGGCAACACTTGTGTCCTCATGTGCCCATTCTGGTTTTGCACGTCATGATGACGTTGCCAATGATGGTACTAACACCGTAGAGTGCACCATTACCATGGCAGTAATGGATCAGGGAGAGGATTTATGCCCCTGGAATTGAATAGCAGGTATCAAATGAGGTTCTTGTGAATTTGGCTACCTGATGACTCCTCAGAAGTTCAATAAATCGCTGAAATTGGAAAGCTCAGGATTCCTCCACAGTCCATCATCTGCCAACATGAAGCAAGGTTGACTAGTCTCCATGTAGTCATCATCAGAACTAGCTGCAAAGCCTAGCACCCATCGCATTTACTGGAGAACTGGGAACCGGGACATCACTTACGGTGGTGGGCTCAGTAAGAAATATGCGTGATAATAGTTTACTGTATGCCATAAAACAGGGCAAGAGGGGAAAACCAAACCAGGACTCATTTTTCTCAGTACGTATTTCCCAAAAGAAATACACGCAAGTAACTTCCACTGTGCAGAACTGGAAATAGTCTGAGCTAGACTGAGATGTGCGTACCATGAGGGCAGATGCAATTCAACTTGGCAGAGCTTCAGCAGATTGCAAAACTACACTGGATAAGAATGTACCTAAGAGTGAAACTATAAAAATACAGCGACGTGTCCAACAGTGGCTCACTTTCCTAGACAGCTTCCTAACGGGCCTCAGTAGAGGAAAAAGCATATTTCAAAGGCCTTTCTGGAAAAGCACGCTTTCTACTGTCTTGTCATGTTGAATACAAACGTTAGCAAATCCAGCGTGGGAGTATTATGTAAAAAGTACCTGATGGATTTTCAAACTGCCTCTAGCTTGGCCATCCGAGAAGTTATTACCCACAAAAGATCATGTATATACACGTATGTATGTTCTTCACTCTCTCATCTAACAATAATTCCGATGAAGGAGTCTGTGCCAGTCTACAGCTATTTATCACAGTTCATATCTATATTCTGCTTCCAGGGAATACACGCTCTCTGAACCTTTGGGGTTCTCTCTGAAGGGAGAGTATACTCTCATTCCACTCAGTAAGTATTACCACTGAGATAAATAAAACTTAGCAAATGCATAATTTACCAATTAAAAAGTAAATAAATAATAGTAAATGAAACTAAATAAATCATTTATAGATCAGATATTTATGTAAAAAAAGTACACTGTCCTCTAATTGTGATTTTTATTGGTCTGTTTTGCTGTTATAAATGTATGTCCTAAATAGTTCTGGCAGCATTTAAAAGGTAACTGTGTTAGCTTTGCTGCCATTACAAAGTGACACGCACTTGAAAAATATCCTAGCACAGACATTCAGGAGAACACGTATTAAACTTTGCATTAAAAGCAAATAATCTTTTTCAGTTGAAAGCTGGACTGCATGGTAATGTAAGATAAATGTTTAAAATAGAAAAAGAAGTGATACAGGTTATATAAAAGATATTTTGGGTAGAAATACCGATCTTATTCATTCCATCATAACAAAGCACAAAAACTAGGTAACCTTGATTTTTATTCTTTAAAAGTTACCTGTCACTATTACTGAATATGCTTATAATGATTTACTACTCAATTACCAGAAATTTAAGAAGTTTCTGATAAAGTGTTTGTTCAGACAGACACTATTTACTGACAAACCAAGCAACGACAGATGAGTAAAAATAGAAACCAATGAAAAAAACTATACCAAGAATCTGATTGTCTAAACAAAAATTCCACAAGCAGAAAAGTTGTATAAACGCTTGATGCCAAACTGTGAGAAAGTGTTTCTTCTGTAGCCACCAGGAAAAAGGAAATGCCTACTGAAGGCTAAGAAGTGGTTGGTATTTATTTACATGGCCTCCTACCCACATGCTGAGACAGAGCAGCTTCCAAGAATGGGAAATCATAGGGTGCCTGTGCTTGAAGCTAACAGAGACAGCATGTCACATGTGAGAGATCAGACCTAAATATTGCTTAATTCGAGGAGAAAGGTATTACTGCAACTCTAAAGTCTGGCAGCAAAACCCACAACAACGTTTTGGGGTTTTTTTTTCAAACAAAGAGGAAAAAATATATGTAAACGGAGCATGAGTCACTTCAACAGCAGATGAGCCCAACATCATTTCAGCTTTAGCTGAATTAATATTATGGCAGGGCAAAAAAAACTCCAGCCAGGACTATCTGTGCGTGTTTCCCATCCTCAGAGGCTGACAGCATAAGAAACAGGGAATGTATGAAGCCTGGGAGGAATGGGGCTAGGCACACTTCTAAAAGGGATGACGTGCACATAACTGTGGGTCCGGTTTGTCCCCCCTCAGCATTTGTTCTTTTTTATTTATAGATTTTTATTTTTACAATGGGGCAGAGAACTTAAGCGTGACACGAGGGGAAAAACCAGCATGCGCTGATCTCATGTAGAGGCTTTGCCTCTCTTTTTCCTATACAGAGTAGAGAAGAAGGAAAAAGCGGGAGGTAGCACGGCCCACTCCTGTCTCCGTGACATGAAAAAACAACCCTATAGTGCACCTTAGAAAAACAAACCAACCTGCTGGCCTGGGGAGGCCTTCCCACCCTTGAGACGATGTTTCACCACTCGTGGGCATAAGTAGCGCTCACATCCTAATGGACTAGTTCTGTTCTCTGACAGGCGAGTAAGCTGCCAGGAGCTGACAGCAGGATGTAAATATGCCATATTACAACTGCCCCTTCCTTCTGCAGTGTTTAAATGTACTAAAAATAAATACTGCTGAAGTCCAAAATGGCACAAGGGATGCAAAAAATACAACAGCAGCTCCCTGCCCCCCCGCGAGGTCTCAGCCAGCGCTTCCAAGCTAATGAGCTTCATTTCCAGCCAGGGGCAAAAATTATTTTCTGCTTTTGGAACTTTGTAGGCTGCATCATTACAGCAGAAGAACAAACCTTGGACACAATGTCAACTAACTGGATTATAAAAGGAACAGAATTCCCTTGCTTCAAAGAAAAAAGACTGTTAGATTGCTTCTTGCGGTTATCTAAGGTGATTCTCATTTTTATTCGCCAAGATGGTTACTGTACAACAGCAGCATGCCAGACAAACTCTACTCCCCATTTCACATCCTGAGGGACAGAAGCAAAATTCACGCAGGACAATTCAAATACATGATGCCCAGATTCTGAAAGGCAGGTCTGAGCCTGAGCGTTGGCCTAATCACACCTTCAGTTATGTCACGGGGAACTGAGCTGCTTTGCTCACCATTTTGCAATGCTTTTTAGAACACCAGCTTCCAAGCTGGGGGTGGTCATGACACCCACCAAAACCTGTCTACGCCGACTGTCAGGACCACAAGTCCAAAGAAATCAAGCTCCCAACTGGAAGCACAGGCCACACTGGAAAAGTTGGAACAAAGGCTGGTTTACAGCAGGATTCTGTACTGAAAGTACAGCTCTCGAGAGCAATTACTGCACACATAGCAAATATCCACGGAACACCTTGCCATTAGTACTAGGCATTAACAAGTATCAGCATTCATGAGGCAAAATGTTGAACTACATTCAAATCAGAAACTGGGAAGGACAGCTTTGAACTAAAGCCTGGGAAGAGCAGATTCCAGTGCCAGGTTGGCATTTCTGCCTCTGGACTGGACTGCCAGACCGGCACCTACTACACTCTGTTTTAGTTTCCAGGCCAGTAACTCAGGTCTAATACCCAACTCATGGGCATCGTGCTGGACCTTGGTTTTGCGAGCTGCAGGGCTTGTGATAGCAGGGCGTGATTAAGGTATCCTGCGATCAGGGTGCTGCACTGTGTAGGTGGAACACCAGAACCGAAAAACTACTTGGCAAAGCAGTTAAGCGGCAGAGGCAGACAATAATACCAAAATGAAGGTGTCCCACTGTACCGCACTCTGTTAGATGGCTGGATCACTAACCCCATCTTGCAGACAGGAGCGGCTCTCACTGCCAGTGCAGAACAGCCTACGCTGTGGCATCCGATGAAAATGCAAACTATTAAGATGTCTCATAGCAACTTTTATAGTATTTAAATCAATATGCAAGAGTTAACCGTGTTCTAACTTTAAATATACCCACGAGAATTTTACTGTGTTTCTGTCTCAGTTGATTTTTCTCTCTCAGTTTAGAAAGCCACACAGCATCTTCACAATGGTCTCTGCTTTACCACACCTGGCTTTAAAGCATACTCTGAAAAATGAATCATGAGATACTCTCATATTGCTGCAAACATTTGAAATAAAACAAGGCAAGTTATTTTATTACAGACAACTTAGCAATGTGGGATTCAGGCCTGAACACGCTCCTGGATACAGCTGCAGAAAACATAGTTCTAAACTGTCTATAAAATGAAGGAGCTGCTTTAAGAGAAAAACAATACGTACATAAACATTCTAACATTTTTATGAAAAGCACAGCAGAAAAATACTTAATAAGTTGCAGATGACAAGACCATGTTTCTTCCACCTATGCACCTCTCCCTCTAGTCTTCTACTGTCAACTCCTACGCAGTTCTCGCTGTTGATAATAAAGCATCGAAGCCAAGCATTTTTCCGACAGCTTCTTTTCTCTGACCACCTTTGAATCTTTGAACCAGATTCAAACCACCATAGATTCTGATTCTTCGACAAAGCCAGCCACATGGGCATCAAGAAATACTCTCCTATGTACAAACGACTCCCTAAGTGGTCAAGTGAAAGTTTTCACACAAAAGCTTTAGGCAAAAAACCAAAAAATTATCATCTCACTCCTTGAGACACCTCCACAGGCAGATGGATCACAGCTCCACGATGCACTGCCATTCCCCTCCTGTTCGGCTGCCACCGTGTGCCGGCAGGACCCTGTAGCTGTGCTACAGGCTGTACATCGCCTGGAGAGCGGTTTTATTACACATATCTATATTGGCAAGAATAATCGAGTAGGACATATTAGGGAACAGCTGCATATAGGGATATATGTAATTAAGTATCAACACTGACACAGAAGAATCATTAAACAATATTAAGAGAAACCATTCTAGGAAAGCGCTAGAGAATAAATGTGAGCTCCAAATTTAAAATCTCAATACAAAACTGTCACAATGTGTCACACTATTAGAAGAAAGGAGCACACAGCACGAACACCAGATTTTATATTCCCTTGTGGTTTCAAGATTTTACCCTCTGCCATGGTGGAGATAACGAGTTCCTTATACAATTAAAACCTGAAAATACCAAACCTGAAACTGCAGCTGAACAAGGAAGATCTGATGATAGATTCAAGCTATTTCATGTTTGAAGGTCTGAGCTAATGACTTTTTCAATTTTGCATTTGTAATATTTTTTCTAGGCAATTAAGAGCACTCCCAATTTTAAGGCAAGCTTTCCTAAACTTTTCTTTATGTATCTGCTTGTTTTCCCCAATCTTGTCGTAACATTTCTCATAATATATTATTAAAAAAACCTCATGAGGTGTGTTTTATCTCCGGTGTTTCTTCTGAATTCAGCTATGGATTACACCTGATGTTAAGTCAGTCCTCAGTCTTGTCATTCCTCTTACAATACGTTGTTCATTTCCCACAGTGTTTTTCTGCTTTTCTCTCACAAGAACTCTTATTATATTTGTTTCTGCTCTTTCCTTCTGCCCAAACTTCTTCAGGAATAGAACCGCAAGACTTCACAACTCCGTATTTGAAATACTTCGTCCTTTCAAGAAATAGTCACGGGTGTCTTTCAAGAAAGGAGTTTACTACTCTGCTACATTTCAAGACTTCACAGAAGGACACCACTGCAGGATCTCCCCACATCACTGTTTTGCAGCACAGCTGTCTGGCTTTACTTGAGGGTTTACAGGGAGCTGAAGCTGCCGCTTGCATTCACACAGCATGTACCAGAGTAGAAGCTCACAGCCCACCTGCTCAGAGTTGGGATAGAGTTAATTTTCAGCTGGGATAGAGTTAATTTTCTCTTTACACTGATGTTTGCAGTTGTTGCCAAGCAGTCAAGGACTTTTCAGCTTCTCATCCTGCCCTGCCAACAAGAAGGCGGGGAGACGCCCAGAACCTGGGAGGGGACACAACCAGGACAGCTGACCCCAACTGGCCACAGGGATATTCCATACCAGGAGATGTTATGCTCCATATATAACTGGGGAGAGTTGGCTGGGAGGAGACACAGCTCAGGAACTAGCTGAGCATCAGCTTCAGGTGGTGAGCAATTGTGCTGTGCATCACCTGTTTTGTATATTCTTTTATCATTATTACTATTATTGTTATTCTCTTCCCTTTCTGTCCTATTAAACCATCTTTATCTCAACCCAAAAGTTTTACCTTTTTTTTCCTCTTCATTTCTCTCCCCCACCTCACTGCGTGGGTTGTGAGTGAATGGCTGTGTGGTTGTTCTAGCTGCCTGGCAGGTTGAAGCATGACAGTTTTCACAGGTGGGAGGGCTGGTCTTTCCCCGTTCTGTGCTGTGGGGATGTGCTGTCAGTAAAAGGATCAATCTGAGGAAGGGCTGATGAAGAGGAAATCTCTGTTTAGCTCCTATTAGTTAGGATCTTGAAAGGTCATTTTGAATTTGGGAAATCTTGTCTGGGAAAGAAGCCAGCAATTCCTCTGAACTGAAGTGGTGCTGGCATTTAAAATTGAGAGAAAGCCCCAGCTGATGAACCAGTTGACAGTCTGGAAAAATTCTGCTGGATGTGTCTAGTGGCTGCTTTGAAGGTAGGGGCGGGAAGGGGAGGGGGAAGTATCCTTTGACCTTTTTGTCCCGTGTAACAAAGCCTGCTTCTGACAGCTTGTTTTTCTCTGCTGGTGCTCAAGTTCTTATTTTTCAGTCTTCACCTACTGCAGATCATCCAACGATCACACTGGTTTGTTGGAGCGACAGTGCCGGACAAAGGGCTTCGGTGCAGCGTGTCTGTGCTGGCAGAAGGCACGGAGCGACAATGACGAGCTGGTTCCTGGGAGAGCCGGCGTTTCAGCTGGGTACAGCTTTCCATTCATACAGCTTACAATTTTGCTTATTACAGACATATATGTGTGTATAAAATACTCTCATAAATATGTGTGTACACACACATTTTGGCCGTGGTGTGTTTCTTTTTTCTTTAAAGGAAAAACATAATTCCTGAAACCTATTCTCTTTGACTAGAAGCGCAGCTCAGATCTCAACCTTGAGAAGGCGATGGTCTGGGTGGACGAGCCTCTCCAGCTCTAATGACCTCTCGCATTAGGAATACAAAGTTAAGACTGAAGAAAACCAGCAAGTTTAACTGTATGTTCAGCTTCCTGGGCCCCCTTAACTGGCACATAAAAAGACAGCCTCTCATTTACAGGCCTCCTGAAATTCCTTGGTAGGTACATGAAGAAGATACCCCTTTGCTGCAGTATCCTTGTTTTCTCCTGGAAAGGCATTTCTTAAAACTCCTCTAGCTTTTGAACACATTTCAGTTTCTATAAAATGAATCCTAGAAAAATGCAAACTTAGGAAGCCATGAGATGCTTTTCTTTGGGTACCAACTGAAGTGTCTGGAGAGACACAAGATCCTTTATGTGTGTGCACACGCATGTGTGGAGGGAAAAAAGAAATCCTTCTTACTAAAATAAAAATGATAAATATGCAATTACATAATTATGTAAAACACATTAAGCAGGATTTTCCTGAGGCGACACATCTGTCTCTGCAAGACTCCTCAAAATGCAACACACACACAAATTAGTTCATGGCATTTATGCTGCCCTACTTGCTTGTTATCATTAAAAGCTTTCAGACAGTAATCAATTTCACTGTGGTGGAGATTACTGCAAAATGCATTAAGAAGTTCACGCCTGTGGCAATGGTCACTGAAAATATTTTGGAAAGCATCCCAGAAGTATAAGACTTTTTCCAGACATCGGAGAGAAACTCTGCTATGACAGAGCTTCTGGTGTCAAGACTTCTCCCCCACCACCCCTCCTTTTTTTTCTTTTTTAATAGCAGCATTTTTGAAAGGTACATTTCAGGGTTTTTTCTTTCTTCTTTTTAGTTTCTTTTTTTTAAGCTAGCCAGGGCACTTGGATCATGGAAAACACGAACTTCCAAGACAACTGTCTGAAGATATCTCCTTCCTTGCCCTACATAATATGCATAAGCGTACTCTGACATTTGAATTTCTTCAAAGAAAAACTGTTGAATCATAACGAGAGAGTGATAAAACCACCTGCTTACTCTGTCGTAATAACTTTTCTATTTTTTGTAACACAAGCAGCTCTGGGGATGTTATCATATTAAATAAACAAAGAAAATTGAACATGCCACAATCATCAAGCACTATTTCTACTTTACATCAAGAACATTACCTGCAAATGCTGTGGCACATCCCATCAAACCTTCAAAGGAATGGGTTTTGAAACATGTCTCAGAATTTGACAAAAGATATCCTAAGATAATTATAGTGATGTGTAGAAAAACCTGCAATCCTCTGCCTTTGGAAATTAATAGCTCTTCGATCGAAGCCTGCCTAGAATCATTAATCAGGAATGCTTCCATGAGGCTGTCCCAGACTGAAACACTCCTGAAGCTCATAGCCAAAGTTGTTCCTCAAACTAATCTTGCCTTGGATGGTAACTCTCTGAAGACATAGATCACTTCTCAATGTACATCGTTTGCCCCAGCAAGTACTTGAATGTGAGTGGGGACTGCAGACTTCATTAACTCAGAAAAAGGAACCTGACAAGGATACACACGGGAACGTGGAGAAAAATGTTAGTAAAACATCCAAGACATTGTGGAACTATCTAACACCTTAGAAATAAGTAAGGACCGCAACAAAAAGATGCAACATCAAAGCATTCTTTAAAGCTACTGTCATTAAAAAAGGCACTGCAAGGTGCTAGGCAGTCTTGGCCTATTACTGGCTCCTACAACTAGGATGTATGTGGGAAGGGAAGTGTGTGTAGGAGAGCTGGCCAACATGGGGGTTTTCAATCTGCAAGTGCTGCACATTAATGCCCGAGTGCCACTCACCGACATCGAGCTCTTCCCCGAGAACAGCATGTTGGTTTTTCACATGAGAATGTGCGTACTATGAAGGACACTTGACATACTGCTAGCTATTTTGATCATGCCACTCAGCTGTTCACTTGCAGCAGGATATGGAAGACAGAGGTCCTGTCCCAGTAACACCCTAAGAGATGAGTACATCAAGCTTTCAACATACCTTAACACACAACTGAAACACAGAGACAAACTCTACTGCCTTGCCCACACGCTCCCTTTAAATGCCATGGCAGGTGATAAACTCGGACAGAGGTTCAGAAGGCGCTACCACCGTGTGGGGAAGCCTAGAGCAGCACCTCCAGGAGGGATGAGATGTCCTCAAACAGAAACAACGACGACTGTTCAAGTGTCATCACTGCCCTTTCATGTGATGGCAGAACTTGATTGCCTTTGTCAGTTCTATATAAGCTCATCTTTGTGTCCCTGCTGACCCGGAGCAACAGGATAATACCCATACACCAAAGTCAAATACCAAAAGTATCAAAGTCAAATACAAAAAGCATCAAAAATATCAAAGACCAAAGACTGCCAAGTACTTGTCACGGAAGGCAGTTCTCCTGCAGGCCCGGAGCAGACACTGCTGACATCCAGTAACAGATTATCCAAACCTATGTTTTACAGCAGGGTAGAACAGAGTGCCCAGCTAAGACACAGGCTAGGGAAACCTTCTGCAACCATAAACTTAAAAGCACATTTTCAGTCATGTGGTATTAGTTTCTCTACACTGGAAGTGACAGCTAGAGGCTTCTGCTAAGACACAGATCATGCACTGCCACAACCAGACCTACGAACAAAGCAGGACTGTCACTGTGCAGTGCGAGAGGCACCGGAGGGAAGCGGGGTGCTGAAGTCAGGAGACATCATCTGTGACGCTTCTGGCTGCCAGGTTCGTTTCCACCAAAGCAGCCACAAAGGCTCAGTCATCAGAGACTCCATCGTCAATGCTCTGAGCAATGAGCACAGAAACTGGGCAATGAGAGTCCCTCTCGAGTATCAGCACCCGGGAGGAGGCGGCATTTCCCTTCTGCATGGGGGATGAGGCCTTCAGGAACCGCCAGATCAAGAATCTCGCGGTTACATTCTTTTGCTATTGCAAAATAACATCCTTAATAACAATGAAAAAAATATTTTTAATTGTTTTTCTACTTCTCTCTTCCAATCCAAACTAACTTCAAACCTTGTCTTCTCTTGCTATGACATTTTAAATTACGTCATTTCTCCTCTGTATAAAATAACATCATCTTTAGAGAATTCCAGTTCCCCCTTGCCTGGACTCCTGCAATCAAGTATTACTCGGATTCATACCTAACACCCTCTTTTGTTCCACACTGTTTGCTTAGAGAGGAAAATACAAATTGAATGTACCATTGTGTAGACTAGAGGTTGTGTTAAGATGACAAACACCTGCATTCACTTATTCATCTCTGTTAAGATACTGCCAGCCAGGCTTCCCATGAACGCAATTTGGGAAGGAGCTCTTTCCTCAGAAAAAACCTCAACTTTAACCAATGATCAAAACAGCTGTAAGAACTATCTTAACCATGCTCTAAAAATCTGCAACATGCAGCTTGGATAGCTATTGTTGGTGAAGTGATATTAGGAAAATAATGTTTAAAGAGTCAATAAACAAGATACCAATTTGTTCTGCAGCAGAACTGCCTACACATGCTTAACCTCAGCTGTTGCAAAGAACCTAGGAAACGTGCAGTGTCTTAGCAAGCCTCCTGGAGTTTCAGAAGTAAAAAAACCCAACAATTACAATGCAAGAGGTAATGGCATTATTGCAAACACAGAAAAGACAACAAAAAAGGCACACTGAAATCTGAAAGTTGAAACATGCCTGCAAAAACATTCAATTGTTATAGTGCACAGTTGTATTACAGACAAGAACGAGAACACCTCTGCTCCTTTGGAAGGAAGTGAACTATTTATTAGGAAACATAGCACTTCCTCAAGAATATAGGTCTTTGTCAATGATGACTCAAAATATTGCGCACTATCAGTACACTGGCCTTAAACTTGCAGGACACTATTATATTTGTAAAGAATCACTCCAAAGTACGCCCACCAATTCTAAATAACACTGACATACGGCACTGAATTCCCAGACAGTCAGTCAAAGTTCTGGGCAGGAAACCAAATTCCATGCTTTTTTTTTTTTTTTTCTTCTTTAAACACTATGTCAAAACACTCCTATTACTCGTTACTTGTGCTTTGAAAGATATACTCCATTACTCCTTAGTGTTGTTAGCTTTTACAGATACTGCAACCAACAAGGAACTGCTGCCGGGAGAAAAAGCATTACAACTGTTTTCTAACACACATTGAGATTGTTCCAAGGTGAGAGAGGCACGGTGACAACAAAACTCCAAGTAAAAAGAAGATTGCTAATTTATAAACATAGGTACAAACTTGAATTTCAGTTTCACTGTAATAGTGAAACAAACTATCAAGTACTAAACCCCCAAGTTTATAATTTTCCATATATAAATTCATTCTAGGACTGACTGCAAAAACTCAGTTCATACAACTAATCCTCACTGGTGTAAAACACCTCATTAGTACTCAGTGAATTAATTTCACATGCAGTTGACTCCTAACAAAACCTTTTAACATGTTCTGAAGTAAGAAAGAACAACATTTTACACAAACATATTTTCCACTCATTTTGTTTTCAAGACACTCAAAGACACAAAGTGGGGAGGACAGTTTGTTGCAAGGCTGTCCATGCAACAAAATTTAAAAAAATACAATATAAACCAAAGAAAACGTTTCAGTAAGTTCTCATCCGCTCCTCCAAAGCCTCAAAAATAGTAAATAAAATGTTGAAATAAAACATTCATTAAAAATATTCCAACTCTGCCTAAGAGCTATTTAAATATCGTATTAAGCAATTTGATTTTCTGTAATCCATTTTTTACATGTACACTGTCCAAACTGAATGTAAATTTTAATTATTTTCACCATTCCTTCATTTTGCTGAGATAACGTTCTAATTCCCTTTGAGAATATTTCCAAGGTTGTAAAAACTAGATTGTCTGGCAGTTGAAATTTATTTTAAATGTCTAATAATGTATTACACTGAAATAGTTTGAAATAACGAGGGGTTTATACTAATACATTACCAAACTATATAATTACTAGTAATTCCCAGAAAAAAGTACATGGCAATAGACAAGGCTAAATGCATGTATATTTGAATAAAATACATTGCAGAACTATTGCCATTAGTAAAAAAAAACCCGTAAAAATAATTTAAAAAAAAATCTTACCAAAACCAAGTATTATAAGCCTGGAAAATTTACAGTTAAAAGAAATTCACATTCCCTAACAGAACCAGAATACCTCAAATACATTTCAATCTGCCCTGAAATTGCACTTTGGAAATGTGGAGGGCGAGAACCTAATTCAGACAGTGGAAAAACACCCTTTAGTCTAAGAACACAAAACTAAGGTTTTAAAAATCAAATTAATTTGGCAGCTGCCTACAGCCTTTACAGGTGACCCCAACTCCCTGCACTTTTCCTGTGTTCACTTCCACTTCTCCACTCCCCTCTCCCATCTCCTGCTGAGGATGTTTGGCACAAGAAGGGTTTTTAACAAGAAGAACTACTGAAATGCAAAGATTTCAACCACAGACTGTATGCGGACAAAGCCCACGACCTCTGGGGACTTTTTGCAGAGAAGGTCACCGTTTGTAAAGCGACTGACACGAAGTGTTGCAGTCTTACCAAACAGACGCTACCTCCTTCTTCAAGGTAAGTGAAGATGGGAACGCGGTGGCCTCCGATATTTTCGGCAGGCATAAACAAAATCCCAGATCCTTTCGCAACACTAGGACACAAGATCACCTCGAAGAGAAGCGCATCGTGGAATTTTTCTTGTGCTCACTGAGGAGGAGGAAAATTTTATGTATAACAACAGGCCTATGTGCCTTAATCTAAAATAATTATACTCTAATTACCATGGGATTCTAAATTCTCTGAGCTTAAACATCACAGCTGAAAAGAGCTTCATTATTTCATTATTAGGATCATTTAGCACAAAAACTGGCTGCTGTCAGGTGCTGAGTTTCGTAAGAACACATTTCTAATTAATCTGAATTAGGCTGGAAGTTCTCAACTTACTCCGCAGTCTAAGAACATCCTCACTGCCCCCACACACACATCCACACAGCAACCACGCTGCTTAAAAAGAAACAAAGCTGTTAATTACAGAATCACACCACTTGTTGCCTATTTATCCATCTCTGAAAGGGGAGGTGGGGCTGTGGGGGAGGAGAGTCTAGAGAGGAGGACTTCAAAGCAGTTCAGAGTATCGCAAAGATGAAAGTGAGGATGCAGAAAGACCTACTGATAAGTGTAACGCACTGTGACCAGGACAGGAGGCTGGAGAGGTAGCAGTAAGTTTAGGAAAGGGTTATAGAAGAAACCGCTGCACAGGTATCCAGACTGTCTGTGGCCTGACTCACTAATGGCACTCCAACAGGAGAGGCGAGACATTTTCAACCCAGACTCAAAATTATTACTTAATTGATCTGACAAAGACCTAGGGGAATAAATCACATAATCTGGAAAACTGATATATCTTTATATTCTTGTTTGGGAAGTCAGACAGAAAATAATCAGGAAAGCGTCATCTTTCATACCAAAAGCACACGTCTTGGTGTGGGGTTGACAGCAAACAGGAGAAAGATGTTTTGAGTGCTCCTGAAGGCAACTAAGGAAGAAAGAACACGTGCATCACCAAGACTTCCAGCCATCACTACAATGCTTGACTCACGGCACAGGACTTGATGATAATAAAGTATTTGAACTAAAAGAGGGACACTATGGAAAAAGCTGACCCTCTGCTTGATTGAGGGGGAAACCTATTAATAGGCAATGTTGAGAAAGCTCCAGTATTCAATCCTTCTTTCACATACTCTTCACTAAAAAAACCTAAGAAGCAGTAAAAATTATTATGGTTAGATACTAAAAAAATAAAGAAAATGAAGCACTAGTATAAAACTCAGCAACCCCCACCCATTCTTCCAGTTCTCCCAAGTGCCTCCATTTTGAATCAACAGCTTAAAGTCATAAGCGTTAAAACTCTGCAACTGATGTGTGTAAACCTCTTATCTAAAGTACATGGAGTGAGCAGAAAAGCAAACCTGCCTTAAAAAGCACCCGAGTTCCTTGGATCTAAGCCCTGCTCTTACTCTACACTACAGCTAGCATCTTTGCTGTACAAAACGACATGCAATCTTCATTGAAAACACAGCCTAATTCAGAGATTCTCAAATGTTTTTCTATTTTAAGCACATTCTATCCTCCTCTCTGCTCTACCCCAGCACAGACAATTTTCATACTCCAGGCCTGCAGCCGCCAACTCCTCCTCTCCAGAACTGCTTTTTGAAAGCCCCAGCTCTCACACCAGCTCCCCAGGAAGGTGCTCGGAGCGGCGCGTTAGATGCAGCTTGGCAGAGGTGCTTGAGGCAGAGGCATGAGCCAGGGGCACCAACCACAGAACTAAAGAACTCAATTTACTAGGAATGGTGCAACTACTGACCAGCGCGGGGCTGAAAGGCAGCAGCACCCCACGCTTACCCAGCAGGAGAACTGCCAGTCTATAGAATAACCCAGAGAAGAGGGGCATCTGCTTTACACCATGCAATGGCAAGTCCAGCTGAGCAGGAGACTCAATCCATAGAGGCACCTTCAACTTCCAGAGAAGAGGTCAACATCTGATTCTGCTCCAAAAACAAGAGTCAAGACTCTGGGAAATAAGGCACCACACCTTTCTTTATCCCTCTCCTGGCTGGGTACCAGCCTAGCCCAGGAGTAGCTACTCATCTTTTCCATTTCGTAGAATAGGGTGTTGGTCCACCATCTCCACGGCAAGTAATTTGCAGAAAAGCATCATTTTGCGTGTCTTACATGAAGGCTACAGGAACGTATGCACTGTACACAGCGAAGAAGGTCATTATGGAAACATTAGAGAACTCAAAATTCTAAGTTTCACGTAACTTGTGCCAATGAAGTGTTGGCTACCCCCAAATCAAGTTTGCCAAATAAACTAACTCTAAACCTTTGAGATAATTTTTTTTCATAAGCAGGCAGAAACACAACTATAAATGTTTCAAGTCCTTGCTCACATTTTGAGCTCAGACGCCTAAAGGCACTTGTTCTGCTCCCACAGTGTGGGACGCCCTCCCACGAAGCACCCGCGCGGAATCTTCAGAGACTATTTTTAAAAGCGTAGTAAAAAAGCAGTTCTTCCTAGAGTTTCTGTTGTTAGCAGTGCAGCTTATTGACCGCCTCTGCGCATGCCTACACTTGCCATCGTTTTTCATACAGCTGGGATTTCTTACGTGGAGTTACCCATTACAAAACCCTAACTGAAAATTTATAGTTTTCAACAATGAGACAAAGGAGGAAGCAGGCGTCTCCTTACGTAAGGACGTACCCATCTTCACAGTGAAAAAAGAAAATATTATTTCCACGAGGTTTACTGCAAATTTATTACAGCAATTAATCTGTTCAGTGAATCCTTGTCTGTATTAACTTATTTCCAGATTGGAAAACAGATGTAAAAAACATCTTTCATTTAATTTGATTATTCTAACCCGGGTTGAATATGTAGAAACAGATATTTTGGCAACTGGTTGCTAATGAGCTTCCCTAATTCTTTAAAGCTGTTCTTGCAATACTTTTCCTACAGTATTTACAAGAAAAAGCTAGTGATTAGAAAATGGCCAAAATCCTTGCTCCTCCTGCAGCAGTAAACACTACATCTCTTTTGTGCAGAAAAGGTTTTCAAACAGGCTTCATTAAACACAGCTTTCCCGGAATCCACTTTCCTGCTGGTCATTACTTCAATCTTTTTGTATTGCAGCTGTACAGCAAAGGGTTAGTAAACCCATCGACACTAAAACGCCCATTGCCGTTCTCCACCCATCAGGGCTTTCTAACATTACCAAAGACGTGCAGTATTTTTAACCCATTTTGAGCACCGTCAGTGAAATGCTTAGGCAATGCTTATTTTTTGCCTTTATGCATTTCGCAAGGGATCTCAGCCCTCTCTATAAACTTTAATTATTACAATGAAATCCTAAAGGCAAGATGCATAATATTTTATGGGCAAGGGAGTTTGCAGTCAGAGACACATTAATTTGATGTTTTCATTTAAAACAAAAGCAATACTGTAGTCAGTAGTGTAAGGTTCTACCTGTTCCTCTAAGCATCCAACTACCATTGCATAGCTTTAAAATCAATTTGCTCTGTTTGTGAATATTGTTTTCTCCAACATAAACAAAAGATGAAATCAAACAAGGGACTGACTTTTGCATTTCCTCTGTGAAAACTGATAAACAGAAGTTTCTTTAAACAAAGCACATACTTAAGCTATGACCTCCACTGATGCCGAGCATCCTTGAGACCAAGAATTGAGTGTGATTCTAGGAAGCCTTCCCTATGGGTGCCCCGAGCTGCATTAGAAAAGAAAAAAGGAACCCACGCAAGGAAAATAAAGCTTCATAAAGCCAGGGAGTGAGGCAAACGCTGCCCAACCGTGTGCTGTGGGGACTGCAACAGTCCATTAGATTTATCTCCTCTTCAGCATCTGGCATTTGCTGCTTTCACAAACGCACTGATCTGATTCAGGACAGGAATTGCTACTTTTCAGAATGTTGTCAAATACACAGTGTCAAAAGCGGAGAATTTTTCCCCTTAGCTTTTCATCGTGGTATAGTTTTGTTTACATCTAACAGATAACAAAACTGCAGACTGAAGGCTGATCTTACGTTGACGGTATCTCCTTACAGTGAGTTTAACAACAAGATAAACAGTAGAAACAGGAACTGAATCACAGCTTTTAACTTTTCATCCCATTTGTTTCAGTTACAAGACTATTCTTTCTTGCAAAACATTTAAACCACTGCCCTGAGTTTACTTCTCGCTTATTAGCCAGGTAATAAAATTAAAAGGGCAGTGCAAAAGTGGGAAACCAAAAGGAGAAGTTTTAGATAAACAGATAGCACATTAGATATGCTTAGAAACATGGATCAGCATATGGGATGTCTCTCGTAAAAGATGATGTATTCCATAAAAGCTACTCACAGCGATGAAAGCTACAGTCTGTTTTCATGACCTTTATCAATAGCCAAGGATTGACTAGAAGTTATAGAAAAACAAGTAACAGAAGAGATACCGTACTCAGTCCTGTGACCTCTCTCATCCTCAGTGATTACTCCCACACTGGTAAATCAAACTAGAACACTCCTGCTTGTACAACCCTTATTTTCAGACTGGAATCATTGTCATCCTTACACGGATGCTTTTTACCACCCTCATGTCATCTCCAGTCTCTCTGGCCTATTAAGGGATTCCACGGATGGGAAAACGACAAATTTCACTTTAAAAGATCACAAGAACACACCTAAATGATTGCTTTCTATTCTTGTTTCAGTATGTCAGTTTTGTTGAGGCACCACATTCTAGCAACCAGTAAAACAGATGCCTTCTAGCTAAGGCACCATATGATGACACTTCCTCAGAAATACTCATTTACCCCCGTGGAAACCTTTCCTAACCAGGAAAGAAGGGCCATGGTCACTTATTCAGGGTTCCCAGAAGCCAGGTAGCCAAGTCAAAGCTCCTGCAGACAGACTGCACGCACATCCATAACAGTCTCCACCCACAGAGCACACGCAACGCTTCACCGCACGCGTGTTCTGCGGTAGGTATTAGACCAGCTCATCACTGTGCACTCACGGCCTGCCTGGCTTTTCCCACTTGGACCTCAGGGAGCTTCAGTGGGGGCAGTCAGAGCATAACTGTAGTTCCTGCCAAAAAGGGCACGAAGTTTCAGAGACAGGAGGCTTCAGGAATATTCTCTTTCTACTCCAACTAGATATGTCAAGACAGCCACCATGACAAAATCCACCAAGCTGTGGATCATAGCTGATACGTATTCACTTCCTCGAGAAGCGAGGATGTTACCTCTGATGGTGATGACAACCATGTACACAGACGGACAGCAAGCAAGACCTGAAATACAAGCAAGCTACTAGACGATTCAACAACTCTACTGGATGGGCAGATGGTGGCCTGCACCCTCAGTACTGCCGAAGAAAGGACTTTATCCAGCAGAAAGCGTTACGGTAATTCTTCCAAAATAGTGCGTTCAAGTATCAGCCTCTCTCATTCGCAATTACAGAGACAAAATGAATTCAAATACCATTTCTTTAAGGATCCAACCTGTACAATCCCCAAATGAATGGAAAAGAGGAACAAAGGCGTGCATCTGCTGTACAATTCCCCAATGACGGGTTATCAGCAAATCAAAATTGCGATGCCTTTTCTTTACAGACCAGGAAAAAACTGCCTTCAAAGCTGTAAGGAAAAAAAGTAAAAACGCTTCTCCTGACAACTAACAGCCTGATGTACTAATCACTTTTCTGATACCTTTCCTAACGGTTTTTGCTCTGGTACATACGTTGTGCTTTGACTGCCAAGAGAATAATTTGGTTGCCTCAGCTAATCAAAAATAATTCCAAAAATAAAGTTATCATTTAAAACTACTAGAAGAATTAATAGGCTAGTTCACTCACCCAGGCAGCTAAAATAAGCCATTAACAAAATGTTTCAGCCAAAAAATGCTATAGTTACTAGGCCTATTACTTGTGGTTAATAAAGAGAGATAAGATAGCTCAGTAGAACTCAGTCATATCCTGATTAGCGGTAAAAATATAGGTTCAGATCTGAAGGTCTACGATGCCCTGGGAGCAGAAGGTGGTAGGCAGGTCTGAGAAATGCAGATATTGTCAACCTGCTGCTAAACTCAAGACTAGTAACAGGACTATTATCATCACCTGCACTGTGGGAGCATCTAGAGAATATTTCAAACTGGCACTGCAAAAACACTTCCAGCATTTCTTGCCCCAAGGGCTAACAATCCTTGTCACCTTGACTAAAAGCTTGGCGGTCATCTGGCAGTCTTCCAGTAAGATGCTCTTTCCTCCGATGTTGCAGCTAGACCCTATTCCAAAGGCAAAACCATATAACTTTTGAAAAATGAAGATTGTTTACAAACTGGTAACTGTTTTTAAAGACTTGCCTCCGTGCAGACTCACTTAAGTACGAAGTGTCAGGCTGTGCAACTACACAACAAAGCTGCACCTGCCAGGAATGAAGCAGACAGTTTAATATGCTTTAAAGCCTACCGTTGAGAGAAGATTTCTCTTTCATCACTATTACTTCAGTTTCTTCTTCCTAGTCTTCAAAACCCACAAACCTCAAATACCCTTTGCTAGACTGACCAATACCAGAGCAGCGAATACAGCATCTCCTGTGTTAAGGACAAGAGAACTAAATGCAGGAAGTGCTGCCAAATTGCTTTTCATCAGTGTGGGACCATTCTGCACAGGGCAGATACCAAGCACAAATCTGGAGGAAGGAAGGACAGACCTGTGTCCAAGGGCTACAGCCAGGTTAGTGAGCCCTGATTTTTCCTAACGTTATCAGCGCAGGTACCTGTGTGATACCAGCGCTTTTGGTTCCAAAACTGCTATGGGTTCACTCGACAAGCAGCATATGACACAATCTGACCCTGCTGCTCTTGCTCCAAGCATGGCAGCGGAACATACTGCACCCAAGGACACAGCTCCAGCCTCTCTTTGCCAACAGGACACTGAAAGTGCAAGCCAGTCCCCAGAAATACAGCTGAGCAGGAGAGATGCCGTTAAAACATCCTCTGATTCTGAAGAGCAGCAGCAGCAAGCGACTCCAACAACACTTAGGTACGCTACAAATAACTTCTACAAAATATTCTGTGCCTAGACAAGCTCAATCACTCAGGTCTGCATGGTAAACTTAAAACCAACTGAACTTACACAGACCATGAGATCACCACAGAGCAGAAACCTTACCATACCTGCCGTCGACACAGCTTCGTTAAATAGTTCCACAGCTCAACGCTAGAGGCACCAAATCCCACGAGTGAGAACATACAATGGACCTTGAAAAAGCATTCAATAATCACTGTGGTATGCACGAACCCACGAGAGGATCCAACAGCACTGTAGAATCTGGGCCGACTCCAAGCTGGATGCAATAATTATTAACTAGTGCTTTGGGCAGCATCTCACAGGTTTGTGTTTTGGATACTGCAACTGAAGTCAGTTCTTGAAGTTACAAGGGACTCGCGACTCTCACCAGGTGGTTGTGATTTTCAGGGTTTTCGCAACGCTTGCTCCTCTTGCTGCTTTCTTCCCCTTGGCTTAAGGTTGAGACCATATTTTTTGTTCTTTTGCTGTTGTTTTGTTTTCAGATTTAAGTTTAAAAGTATGAAATAACCTACCCACTTGTTTTTGCCTGGTTTTTGATGAAAGCCATCTAAATACCACAGCTCAAAAAAGACTCAAGGTGATCTGAATTTTTGTCAAAATTAACCAAAAAGAAGTGAACGCTAGGTGAAAAACGTACATGACCAATCCCTCCACCAAGGCACAGGCTTGTTAATAAGGAAATGCTGGAAAGAACCTTAAAGATCTTTTGGAGGCCACTGGACTGGTAAAATAACAGATTTGAAGCTCTCTAGCTGAACGTATGATATACAGGGTGCGGCAAGCAAACAGATATCCCTCATGAATAACGTGGTTGGAAGTGATTCTATATTCTATTAAACAGCTGTGGGAAGCACAAAGGATGGGAAGGCAAGCAAACTGGAAAGAAAGCACAGTACCTAGGTGTCGTCACAAAAGACAGAAACCTCACCATTTGAATGCTTTAGGGATTTTACCCAAATTTGTAATGTAACCATAAAACCAGGCCAATTTCGTTTTTGGTGGCTTTCCCTGCCAAGTTTTAACAGGTTTTTCTGAGTATCTCCTGCTTTCATTACCCAAAACAGTGAAAAAGAATGTCACTCTTGCTTCTAATAGAAGATAAAAAAAGGAGAGAAAAATACATTCACGTACAGCAGTAACTCTGCATCGTGTGTGAGCATAATTAACAAGAACAGTTATATAGAGCCAGCTTCACTTCAACATTTAAAAAAAAAAACCCAGAACAACACAAATTAGGCATTTTGCCCTCCCCCCCTCCCCCCAAACAGTACTCAGCAGCTGAGCCTTCTGGGCTCCAGGAAGGCTAAGCTGGGTAAATTCACCCAACCACAGGTTGAAAATGTAGCAGACGTACCATAAAAATTTAGTAACGCTTTTAAACTACTTCTCACCTCAGCGGTTTGATGGTGCTGGGGTACTGTTATACAATATGTGCTGTTGCCAGGGCAACTCCATCTCACCTCGACAGCTGCTGCAACTTCAGCAAATCAACCGAATTTATTTAATTATTTTTTTAAAAGAGTCTTTCCAACTATAAAGCATTTTCAGATGAACCTCTGGGGCTCTCTGTCCAAGGACTACCAGCTATTTCTCAAAAATATATTTCGCTGTATTCTAGGGGGAACGTTGTGACACTAAGTTCAAAAACATATTCTGTTAAATCAGATTTGTGTCTGGCAATTTTATACCTGGTGTAAAAACAGTATCGTGCCTCTGTGTTCATTCAGTTTAAGTGCAAGAATTTTACATCTCTGGCAACAATATGAGCCTGCCTGGACAGTTCAGCATGTCCTTTTCCATTGGGGGGCAGGGGGGGAAGCCTAACTCCTTGAGGCACAGAAAGCCCAAGTTCTAACCCATCCCTTCAACAGAAGCCAAACTGTAATATTGCTTCAACTCCATTTTAAGCAGAGCTAAAATAAAGGTTGAAATCCAAAACAAGAGTTTGTGAAAAGCAAGCAGCACAGAGCGCTTCTGTGATAAAGGCTTTTGTGGAGGGAGGTGGCTAGAGTCTCGTGGTCCAAACCCCAAAGAATTTTTTTCTTTGGACATTTTCATGTCCTTGGCTTCAGGGACACTGCTGTGTGAGCAAGGACTAGAAAAAGAATCAGAACATTACGAGCCTTCCCCGCAGTAAGTATCAATCGCAGCTTTTAAGAAGATACAGTGCTATTTCTTTCTTTTTTCCTCAACCTATCTGGGTATAGAACCAAAGTAAACATAAGACAGTAGAGCGAGCCTGTGAGGGTGTTTTGTGAAACTCGGCCAATGTTCCTGCTATTTTAATTTGGGGAGAAAAATAAATGCTACAAAGTGTCTAGGAAAAGTTTTGTGCTGAGAAAGCACACAAGAATTTAAAGGTGGGCAACGCAAATTATTAAAAAAAGAGGAAGAACATTAAAAGTGCATCAAAACAATTAGGGGAATGACAGATTTTCTTTTTATTTTTTTTTAAATCAACAAGGCAGTAAAGGACAAGTTGAGTTTTTTCTTCTAGTCTAGACGTTTCTCCTTCCCTTCCCCCTTTCTTCCCTTCGCATCCCCGTTGTAATCATAAGTCTGTCAAAGTATACAGTGGTGGCTGAGAGGACAGACACTGGCCCTAACCGTACACACGGCGATAGGCATCCTTCCCTGAAAGCCAGTGATTTAACAAACCCGGTGTAAGAGCATGCTTGCTACTTTCGTTGCTATTCCAATCTGCAAATACAATACGAAACCGGGCCATTTCTTTCTTTCATTTTTTTTTCCAGTTTAGTCCCTCTATATAAAACCTTTCACATGTCCCTCTGCCTCTTAACCAGCCTTCACTACAAAAATATCCTGACTGACAACTTACAAGCGCCCGCCGCTACTCATAAAATATTCAACGCCACTACACGCACTCATGTGCTCCCTGTGACTCTCCTCTTCTATCCTGCAGCTCAAATACGTGCAGAAAAAGCTCCAGCTGTAACACTGAAACCGGCGACGAAGCTGCTAAATTCAATGATACCAAATGAGATGGGGGGGGGGGAACAAAAAAAAACCCCAAAGAGCAAAGAATGTACCTAATTACCACTAATCCTGCCTATTAGATTTCATTCAGACACCACAACTTCTTTCAAATAACCCCAGTTTATTTTTGAAAAAATTCCTTTCTTCAGACAGGATACGGGGGAGGAGTCAGTCGGTGATGTTTTACACATGCACATCTGGATACAGTCCAATTATTCCCCTTATACATTCCTCCAGTTGTTTTCATTTTGCTCCATGCTCTGGCATTCATAAATTTGTGAGATTAATTGTGTGTGAGTGTCTGCAGTCTTGGATCTGGGCATGGGTTTAGCTGCAACACAGCTAGAAGTCAACATTAAAGAGAGCTCCAGTTCAGAAAACACAATTTACATTTATACATCTTTGGTACAGTAAGGATTGAAGCAACCATCATCCTTACCACATGCATCAAATTGGTAAGATTAATTCAATATCAACTACTTTTTATTACTACAGTTAGTTTGAGCCTCATGGAAAAGCTACTCAGTGTATATTGCAAAGGAAGGATTATTATTTATTTATTTGAGGGTTTGGCTTTTGGGGTTTTTTTTTAGCTTTTAGTTGTTCTTGGTATGCTTTCATTTGTCTTTGCGAACGATATGCCATCACAAAGAAGAGAAGCATTGAAAACCCTCAGCGGGGTCCAGATAATCTAGCAGATTACGCCCCCATGGCCACTAACAGAGTCCGCAGGGTCGGCAAATCCAGCAACTTGGGAAATCCCCGCGCCGGAGGTATTCCCACGTGAGGCTGCGATTCCTTGCTGCTGTAACTTGCTGTTTACAACCCTCAGCAAACGCGGACAGGGAGGTTGCGACGGGGCTTCTGCAGCGCTCTGGCTACTCGAGGCTGCTGGAACGGCCCCCTCTGGGGCCAAAGGCAAGCGAGCTCAAACCAATCACCGGCCCAGGGAACGCAAGGGCCTAAACGCCGCTTCTCCTCTCCTGGGGCCAAGACTTCCATTTACTGATGTCTTGTATTTTATGTGCAATTTACTAACCAAAACCACCTGTTTCCTCAAGCTCTCTGCAATTTATTGTTTTGCAAAATCAGTTTCACATTACACTTCTGATCAGCGCAGTTCCACATGAGAGCTACAGAACTGAGGTGATGTATTAAAAAGCGCGGGGTTGAAGGCCAAGAATCTACTCACTTGGACTGCAAGCTTTCTGCCCCAGATACCGTGCTGGATACACAAACCCCACTTGCGCTCCCACAGCGCAGGCAGTTCTATGTTGTGATGGAGCTGTCAAGGCAGGGTGACAAGGGAGCCGAGTTGTGCCCAGGTTATGAAGCTTTTCCAACAGCAGTTAGCCGCTGGCAGGAATAGTTGGACAGTTATATGTTGCTTTGAGTTGGTTTGTTCTGTGAAAGATGGCTGTTATTTTTTTTGAACAATTATCCATCAGGTTTGATGGGCTACTGATGAAAGAGGAATTGAACTGAAACCTTCTTACAACCATCTACTCTTCAAAAGTCTTAATGCACTGTAGGATAGTCAATCTGCGCATGCCACTTCAAATTTAGGAGGTGATGGCACTCTAAAATATTTTCAACTCCCTCACATTTCCAATTATTAATCCATCTTGTGGATTTATCTGTGAAGACCTCTCAAATCTGTACAGTTTGTAATAGGCTCTTGATAATACATTTAAAAAACCCAACCAAAAAAAAAAAACAACCCCAACTCCTCAAGCCATGAGCTCCCCCCCCCAACTCATGAAATTCTGCTCTGGGAATTCATTGCCACTGCACGACAAGAATTTTCTTGTCCTGCCAGTCACCACTGCTAATCCCAACAACTCCTTTGGCAATGATTTCTATTGCGATGCTGATGTTCGAAGGTCCAAAAGTCCAGGAGAGCAGTTACAGTCGCAGCGGGCAAGCATAGCTGATGTCCCCAGCACTGCGCTGCTCCTACCTAAAGTAGCTCACGCTGTGTTAGTTCAGAATTGGACCAGCTGTAAAGTTCAACCCTGAGCTTCCATCCTTAGAGTTGCATTCAACCTTAACAGTTGCATAAAGTATTTTGGCCTTTTCCTTTTTAAAGTTAGGAAATCATACCTAAAAACAACAAATGTCGCAACTTAAATTAAATTCTGTCAACATCAAGTACCTGAGAGTCAGGGAACGTCAGATTTATGGTGGCACATACCACCTCAATTCCGCTCCATGTGCGTATGCATTGCGATTAAATATCTGATTACGTGATTGCGCACTATTTTTCTCCAGGGCTACTGGCTCATTCGGTGTGCAGAAAGCACATACAAGACCGGAGAACTACATGTGCACAACCAACCATAAATCCAGTATTTCCCAGCTTCTGAGTACTTGATTTTGCAAACAATGTTCCTTTCATGCAGATTTTTTGGTTGTAAGAATCGTACAGCATACACCTAAAGAACATTGCAGCAACTTCCATTACAGTATTGTCGAAGAGCACATAATCGATTTCTGAAACTCTCTCATTTTATGGATGAAACATTTCAAAAAACTCTCATTTCATGGTTGCACTATCATGCTTATAAAAGTCATATTTTCCACACAATAGAGGCAGTGTAAAAATTAAAACAAGCTGCACGCTGATTGACCAAGTTGTCGGAATTATTCTCTTTCTTCCTAACAATGAATTGCATTCTCTGAGGTCCAAGTAAACAATTAAGAAGGGTGGGGGTTGGAGGGCAACCTATAGCAAATAGCATTTTAATTGCACTCATACAAAAAAATTACAAGAAAAACAGTGATATGTAAAATAATCCCCGGTTTTCCTTTAAAGCTACTGGAGAACGTGGTGCTGTTTTTGCTAAAGCAGAAGTTTGGAGCTGCAGCAGAAGGCACAAATCTTACCCACCACAACTCGAGAGAAAAACAGAAAGTACCTCTTACAAACGTCCAGAAACATGTCTTCAAAGGCAGTAGTTTTTAGCCCTAAGTTAGACTATCAGAGCATCGGCTGGTTCAACGCAACCCTACGATGAGAAAAGACACGGTGCACAATGCAGTTGCTGGCTCAGCAGGTGGCACTGGATTAATACAGAGATGATATTTTTACTCCGTAGCCCCCAAGCAGATTGCTTAGGCAGCTAGAAGCACCGGTTAGTAAACTGCGGCTTGACTTTGAAAAACAACTGTAAAAATAGCACGGAAGGGTCCCATATCACCAGGTCTCATTGATTCTGGTTTGAGAGCTCACGGAGGAAAACCCTGCCAAGTCTGCTGGGGATCTCTGCCGCATCCCCAAAGCCATATACATCCTGCAGTTTCAGGTACTCCTCTAAATTTGGCTCGTCTGACTCCTTTAACCGTTAGAGCATTTGTAGGTGGAAGCAAACAGAACCTCGCAAACTACCGTTGCTGCTTTACTCCCTCTTAGCTATGCGAGCGAGTAGGGCACTGAGCAGACACAAGCAGTAAAATTAACATCCAAACCCCAAATAATTAAGTCAGCACTGAGAAGAATACAAGTAAAGGTGGGATATTTCCCTGAATATCTGTCTCCTAGTTGCTTTCCATGCTCTCCAGCACTTGCAGGAATTCCTAAACTTTCCCTTTGACATTGGGAAGATGCTGGGACAGAGCTCTGAAGGAGCGATGCCAAATTCATGTTTTTCACTAGACAAACCAAACATTTCAGGTTAAATTGGGGTTGTCATTTCTACTGGAAACAGGTAAACAGGTTGCCAGTATCGCAGTTCATTCAGGAATGTTCATAGCATGGCCTCCGGCAGGTCTTGGTGGAGATGGAAACCAGAATGCAGCATTTTCAGGTGAAATGCGACTTTATTACAAAAGCAGCATGGAAGCAAGCAGAGATTTCTGTTAATACACATATCCATGCTTTAGCAACAGCCACAATACGTAACCTCTATGCTGAAAAGTACAGACAGGGTCATCCATTTTCCGAAATCGTAAAAGATGATAAGAGGACAGGAAAGCAAGATATTTTTTTCCCCCCACACAAGAGTAATGTCTTCGATTCCAAATAAATACTGTTCAGAACAGCATTAGTAAACCAGTTTGAATGGCAAGTAAAGAACATGCAGAAGGAGCTTCTTAAGGCCAACTTTGAATTGCCTAGTAAGAACGTTCAGGCAATGTCCTTCACACGCTCAAACCAGTTCAAGGCAAACATCTTCAGGTACAACAGACACAAAGTGCTAATTTTGATGATCTGTGTTTCCACACAACCTAAGACGGAACCAGCATTCATTATTAAACAGCCACCTAGCTAAGGCTGAAGGATTAACTAAATACCAATTTCTTCATTTCTTAATCAGCAAACAAGGTCTTCAAGCATACCTACTCAAACCTTTGGATGCTCTTTCAGGGTCCAACACCTGCATTTGTGCCACAAACCCTCAGAGAACTTAGCGGCTATCAGCAAATTTAGTTTTTACCATTAACCTTACAACCTGTACATGTGTACTGGATTAGGAGAGACAATGCAAAACTTCAGGAGTGCAATATCTTCTAACCAAGCCTTGCAGTGCCACCCATTCCACATGAGAAAGTATCCACTATGAAGCATGCTCCCTCTCCAACTCTTCCTTCCCAAGCTTGCTGTCCCCACCTCTCCAATCTCCTTCCATCTGATAGTATTTGCTCAGCACCTTTTCTGCTGTTTTTCCTTTACTGTACTAATGCAGGCTCCACTTTCCCTGTCTTCACAGATGTATCTCAAGGCTCACCAAACTAAGAACCTGGAGACTATCCACAAGGTGAGGCTAATTCAGGAACATTTACCCTCATAAGACACATTGAACAGTTTTAGTTGCTTTCCTCTTGGGATCTAGTAAAATTCTTGAAAGAATTTTCTATGTGTGTTTACAAACACTTCTAAAAACATTTAGATTTGTAAATAGCTTATCAACACAACTGTTGGTGGGGAGAAAAAAAATAATTCAAATTCCCTTTTAGAGATAGAAAAAACCTTGGCAGGAACCAGTTCACACTTACAGGTTTACCTCCACAGGTAGGAGCAATAAAAGTATGTTCAGGTATCCAGATGCTTGAGGGATTTACCAGGGATATCCCTGGATAAAAATTGGGATGGCCACAGGTTGGCACTACTCCTCACTTCTTTTGACCTCAAATCAGGTCTATCACTACCACTGCAAATCAAGTCACAAATTATCTTGGGGAAGATAGACAAAATGGGGTAAACGAATGCACCACAGTTTTGATTTACCTATATAAAGGAGTTAAGATTAATCTCACCAAAGATCATGCAAAACTTCTTTGTTTTTAATATAGTCAGTCAGATAAGCGTGTTCTGGTACACAACAAAAGAGAACAAAACTCACAGGCAGTAGCAGAGCTACATTAGAAGAACGAATCGCCAAAACCTTCATAAACAGAAGGAATGGAATATGACGTAAAATACCAGATTCTGCACGGACTATAAACTGGGCGTGCGTTTAATAGCTCTTCCTGATGATACCTTCCAATAGCAGAAAGTAGGGCCTCATTTCTGACTTCTTGGCTCTAGAGAATGTTTTTCTTTAATTCTACGTACATACCCTATGCAAAAGGAATTTACCATTAGTTTTTTGGCCTTTAGGAGACATCTTTATTAATTATTTTAAAATACTGAAACTATGATAGGTAGTGAAGATAAATATAACCTCTATGTAGAAAGAAATTCTGTGGGAGATTAGGCTGCAGCTGCAATTAGGTGATTAAACTGGGCAAGATTTCCACAGGTTCCTCTCCTAGAGGATGTTCTTTCCAAACCCAACCGCATGTGGTATATAGCAAGGTCTCAGATTATGACAGACTGGCCACAAATTAACCGTTTCTATTCTGTATGATAGTTGAATGCAGAGCAACAGAAAAATAAAAGGAAAAATAAAACCCAGATCTCCAGCAGAATACTCAGGTTCATCACAAGCAGACACCACACCATGTAGACACCACACCATGTAGACCAAAGCCCCGAGAAATGTTCTTTGTTTAGAACATTCATTCCTTACTGAAACCAATTTTTTGGTAATCCAATCTCATTTGAGAAAAATATCCACACCTTTTTGGCATATTGGCAGTTATTTGCCCTGGAAATACATAGTTATAGGGATACTTTTAAAATTTCTGGTTGTGTATTTTATTTCTATGCACAGTGAATGAACTAATAACCCCACCAAACATATTGATGAGACATCCATGGAGAGCATAGAAAAGTTCAAAAAGAATAACAAGATTGGAGGTCACCGCCCTTGGAAACTGGAGTAACGTCACAGGCAAGGACGTTTTGGTGAAATACTGGTGAATGATAACTAAAGCAACAGGAGCCATATGCCACTAAAGTTTCTGATGCAACTGAAACATACTGGACGTGCAGGAACGAATGCAGAAGTGGTTAAGTGGGACTAGACTGGTTCTGGGGAATAAATGGACTGTATTGCAGTATTACATCTTCTAGATGGCAGTTATTAGGAAACTGTGGCTTGCAGATATGACAGTGGAAGAGAGAAAGTCAGAGGGGATGAATTGAAAGTCCCTGAAGTTAAGGGATTGATAAATGGTATGATGGAGATAGCTGGAAGGGAAAGAACTACTGAGACCTGGAGGAAAGCCCTCCTCAACTCTAGGGCAAGGAACCACCTCCCTGGTTCAGAGTGATGGGACAAAGACTTAGCTTGGGAGATTCAGTACAAGAGACTGTCTGTGAGATGCCACAGGCAATATGTTTTTGAAAGCAGAGATTCAGAAATAGGGTCTTCGGGCCACGTGACAAAGGAAACTCCGATGAAGTTCCAAAGTGAATCCAGTTCACTGAAGTCCAAAGTAGTCTTAGACAAATTTTACAGTTGTAAGGATCCAGAAGCACTTACTGACAGATCATATTCCAAAGACAGGCTGTATCCAAACATGGTCTTTCTGTAAACCTCTTCTCCTAAAACCAAGACAATATATGGTGTAAAGAGGGGTTTTTCCCCTCTAGCTTTTCAAACGCAGGACTTCTGAGAGTTACCCTAAAGGAGACACTGCAGAAGATTTTGTGGGACAGAATTCAATCTTAGAGCTAGTAAAACATAACCGTGCATACACAATCCATCTCCTGTTGCATACTTAGCTAGCCTGTCTTGCATAACTTCAAACATTCCCTGCTACCTGGTTTTGTTACTCTCTTACTGCAGCTCCAGACAAGTACTTTGCATCAGACTGTAACATGGTCTTATTCTGAAGGCTTTACAGAAAAGAGAAAGAACCCAAAGCAGAAAGAACTTGCTCAACATCATACAACAAGTAGGTGACACAGACAAAGGCAAAAATCCCAATTCAATTTCCACTTCAATCATACTGTTTATTCTCAACATATTATTGTCAATAAAGGCATTTAATTCCCCTAAATATTTCCAACACTGGTGAATTATGAAGTTGCCTTCCCTTCTGTCTTTCCTGAGCTACTGCTTTTTCAGCATCTTCTACTGCTGAAGGAATCATTATTGTTGTACCTTTAAATCCCCAAGTCTATACTACAGTGAAAATTAGCAACTTGTGGAAAAAACAAAAACCAAAAACACACCCAAACCCACAAAACAAACCACAATAGATCCTGCTGCTTTCTTCATCACACGAAGCACTGTACATACACATACATGTGTAGTCTCAGACCTCACACAGGGCTGCAGCCTCTCCTTAGAGTACCAGCTGCAATGAGAGCAGATTTCTTCGTTGGTTTTCCCAGCTTGCTGTACAAACCAGTAGACCTGCAGGGATGATGCGGCTGCTGGGAGGACAGTGGCATTGTAGTCACTGTCACATCTGATGGCCTGTTATAGACATCCCTTGCCCAGTAATTAAACGCTGCCTTTATACATGACTATCTCTCTCCTATCACTGATCAACTCAAACATTTGTTTCAACTACTATGTTATGATTCTATTACAATTGCAAGAGATGTGCGGTTTTTTAAAACAGGAAAGCTAATGGTGTAATAAACAGACAAACTGTAGTCATGAAAAGAAACATTCACATTGGGTGGAGATTTATACAAGCTTGCCGCCTCACACAGGACATTTTCTATCAGCCGTTCTATGAATGAACAAAACACTAACAGCCCTGGCACTGAACGCACAGTATCTTTAAACAGAACTGAGACTTCCAAAATAGCAGCATATTGACTTTACATAATTAAACGCCTGGTGAATCTTCAAAGTGAAGAAGGGAAGCACACCACCAAGAATGTTTTTTTTAAATGCCCATGATTGTTTTTCCTAGTGAAGGCAACATTCTGTCAATACCTCAGAGTATGCCAAATATGAAGTTTGAAAACAGGGGCTTGAACTAGGAACGAAAGCTAAAAGAACACCACAAATATTTCTCAACAGGTGGAAAGTATATAAATAAAATTTCAGATAATTCAAATACATTCAAATAGCTAGATTTTCCACAGAAAAACAACATGTTTCTCTCTGGCTAACTGGAAAACTTCAGACCAAAGACAGCATTGTGATTTATTCAACCTGAAAAACAAAGTATTTCCCATCCCTCCAAAATTAAAGAACCCAAAGAAAACATCTAAAAACAAAAGAGATCTTGTGAAACAAAGCACAAGTCGAATGTTAACATTATTGGTAGTAAATATTTTTGTTGCAGCACCATCTGAATGCCGTAACTTAAATCCACATCTTTTACACTGAGATTTGGATGCACACAGGGACAACCAGTATTTTGAAGTGCTTACAGTTTAAAGACACAAGTAAAGAGTATTGAAGGGGGATGAGATACACGAGGCAAAGACATTTTACATGGATTAGCATAATTTTCTTAGAGTTTTTTGTTTAATTTGGGATTTTTGAGGAGGAGTGAAATATCTTTACAAATGATTTTACAGTAATCAAAATAAGATCTTATATGCTTTGTCAATAAGACAGAAGGATACAATAATTACATCTCCTGTCCACTCAGCACTTTTCTACTATGTAAATAAAAGTATCCTTTTTTTCCCCCCTCTCACTGCATGGTTTTCCATGACATTTGGCTACACCAACCCCAAATTACACCGTAGCTACTCTCACAGCGCAGGAATCTCAATGCATTCTAAAAAAGTGAGCCAATACAGGAATGAGGCATATCTCATTAACACCTTTTCAAAAAGGGTGAAGCAGAAACAATTCTTTCCTGCATTTAACGCTAAAAACGCAGGTATTGAAAATTGCATTCGACTGAATCACATTTCAGTTTCTTTTCCTGCTCGGAATTCAAATACTCTGAGAGACCATTTGAGTTGTGCGACACTGACAAAACGGCAGAAACGTTCAACAGCTTCTCTGACTTGCTTTTCGGTTATGCCCTTGTGTGCCTTCAGGTCTTTGCTGTTAATTAAATCAAGCCAGATTTCAACCAACGGCGTGACAGCAGCGTCATCAGCGTGCAGTCTGCTGAGGCTTTCTGCAAGTCCCTCTAATTGCTTCTGTGAGTGCAGTGCCTCTTTGTGCAGTTCCTCACTGGATAAAGTGTGTGCTATCATTTGACCCGTGCACTGCCAGTGCTTAGAAGCTATTTTAACATTCTTAAAACAGTTATATTAAAAGACTAAAAGTCTGTTAAAAGAGATCCAGCAAGTGGAACTGGTCCTTCACCCTTCCTTAATCTGTGCGGCTGACAGGAGGTGCAGAAGCACTTTCCAACGCCTGCAACGTTCCTTCATCACAGTGGTGCTACTTTTCAAGCACATTTAGACAACATTATCCTTGGAAAACCAAATCTAGGGATCCATCTCCCTTGCTGACTTTCCACTACTACCCTGACCAAATGAAAGAGATTCCTTACCACGCTGTTTACATTGCTGGATAGCACGGCTTGAAATCACCGGGCCAAGGCAGGCGTTTACCATGCGCACAGACGGACTGCTGAGCACCCGGTAATTATTCCTGAAGATCTCCATTTTGTACAGCTTCCAAAAAGTCCAAGAGGCAGAAGATCTTCACGACTTCCTTTTCAAGCCAGTTAAGTCCTTCATTCACTGACTGAACTTAAAGTATAACACCTCCAACACATTAGAAAGCTGAGATCTTTTTAAAAGCACTGTATTCTATTTTATTTGTCCTGTGGTGCTTCTTTTCCCAGGCTCTGTGCAAAAAAAGAAGGGACTACCCTCAGCGCTAAAGAGTCTCAGTGAACTTTTAAAAATTGTACTTCTGTTCAAAACTAGGGAAAAAAACCCAAACCCTGAGACTGAGTAAATCTACTGGACTGTTTTCAGAGATGGCGAAATTTTCCACAACTCCACATCAGATTAAGGATTTTTTGAACAGCACTATAAACTGCTAAATATTTTAGCTCTGCATGCAGAGTTCATCAAAACTTTTACATTGTGGGGCCACTACTGGAATGGTACAGCTCTATTAACTCAGCAAACTTGCAGTTCTGTTGATGTCATATCAATTCAGTCCACTAAGACTTAAAACAACAGATGTTCCAGCGTATTATATAGAAATTGTCCTCTTTCTATAGAATCCTACGTGAAATTATACTACTGATCAAATACCATTTTTTCTTCAGTTTAAACAAAAAAATACACTGCCTTTTATTTTAAGCTCCATACTATTCATCCAGCAGTTTGTTTCTCTCTCTTCTACTAGCAGAAAATATAATACAGGAAAAGATTTAAATGAAAACCAGATCTGTGTAGTGAATTGCATATGGTTTCCATTTTCCTTCATGCAATGTTTCATAGACAGTCAGCGAAGAAATCCCTCCCACAAATCCGGATCTGAAGTCCACTTTCAGAATCTTGTCAGCACAGGAGTTAGGAGACAACTCTCTGTGCATGAAAATGGTGCAACGTGTCTGGGCTCTATCTCGTTAGGGTAAATCATTCCTAAAAGGTACTATTGGATCTGGTTAACAAACCAGTATGGATAAAATAGGCACACTCAGAGGATGCTGGCTGTGTCTGTGTGAACCTGCCACAGAGTCTTCTGGTTTCAGACATACTAAGTTTGGTCCACGCCACACAGCTTGTTGCATTTTATGCCTGTTCACAACATACAGAGTTTTCCAGAGCTAACAACTTTATACCTAGTCAGCATGCTCCGTGCTATACTAAACCCAGCCAATAAATGCTACTTCTGCCAAAAAGCTTCCATCTATTATATTCCATCAGCTCTCCTAACTGATTTAAACAATTATTTCCAAGGTCTTTCTGACTTTCTTCACATAAAACGCATCTTTTCCTCCTATTCCTCATTGCATATACTGTTTTTTTTCCCTCCTGCAGCATTCTCAGCAGTTCCTGGTGACATACAAACACCAAAGCAAGCATGCCATGTTTCTATCAGAGACCAAGGCAGGTTTACAAAGCTCCTCCTTTCCCTGGACACTCTCAGGGGGCTGACATGTCAATGGAATGATGAGCTGCATTTGTCAGATGCATTTATTGTTTCCATGAGTTAACAGTTGTTTGGATTTCCTCCCCTTTAGAGACTGGCTTTCAGAGGGGTGTGAGTGGGATGTAAAAATGTAAGAGAAGAAAACTTGGAGCACCTTCCCTTTTTCACCTTCAAGGTAAAAGTCCAAGTAGGAGGGGATGTGCAAGGAGAAAACTATGTTCTCAAGAAGCATTACTTGGTTAGCACATCAGAATGACACAGCACTGATCCCTGTAATGACAAGATACTTAAGTCCTGCAGAATTGCAAGGTGGAAGCAGACACCAGGTTCAGCAAAACTTAAGAAAATCATATATGGCAATATCTTGTCTTTCAGAGAATGCGTGCAAGCATGGGATGAACACATCTTCTTGCCTGACGGACATAGCCTCTGCTTTGAGAGGTGCTCAGCACCTCTGTATTTACATGCCTGTTCAGAAAAATCAAGAGCACAAAAGGTTACCTGTTACACAGGTTTTTTGTTGATGGAAACTTGTGGACTGAGAATTCTTTGACACGTTAAAAGAAAAGGAAGTTTTGCTGATTTTATGTCTCCTTATAATTTATGCATAAGAAAATGACAACTGTTACTGACGGAAAGCAGCAGTCAGAAGAAAACTAAAAGAAATATGATATATATAAATATACATGCAATTACTTCTTTTTTTTTTGGTACCTTTTAAGCTGGCAAGCTATCTGTACAGCATCACGTGCTCTAATATCTAGTAACAGACCTGGCATCCCCACAACAGTCTATAGCACAGTTCAACCTGGTACTTCAGATCTTAGCATCTTGAGTGCTGACCCAAAATCCACGCCAGGTCAGGTTGCTGAAAAAGCCGCAGGTATTCAAGGCTCAGGACAGCACCTGCTAATCCCAGTCTCACACTAAATTCACTTCCAGGCAAAGCCAAACTCACATGAACAAACCTTTCCATCAGTTTTCCCTTCCGCTATTCCATTACTATTTTTCCAATCATAAGAGTTTTTAAATTCCCAAACTGAATTTGCTTTCAGAGAATTCACAGATACTGACAACTCCTTTCAATTTGCTAATTTGCAGGGTTAAGTGTATCGTCAAGTATTTTCTTGGTCCAGTGACCTCCACATATAGGTCCACCTGTGGAGGGAAGCTGTGGGATAACCCAGGACGTCTCTCTACTGTTTCTCAGCCAGTTCTGGCCTATGAGGCCAGTCTGAAAACCTTCTTCCTCTGTCCACAAGTACATGACTTCGGTATTGGATACTCTGGCTTTGCTAAGGTTTTTGGAACAGAATGTGAAAAGCGACAACATACTTTGGTTGCAAGCTAGATGGTGAGTGCTGTAAGACTCGGTGTTTTTATTCTGGTTCCCTCAATATAATCATCTGACGTGGATAAAACACATTATAGGTCACAAAAAGCTAAAATGATTGAACCCATGGGATATACGAGTAACACAGAAGACTAACACATCTAGTAACAATTAGAACTTTTGTTGAAATATTCCAGATCAGAGCATAGAAGGGGAAAAAAAAACCCTTCTGGAAAATAATGTTGTACTATGAAGTCGGGGTTTTATGTTTATTTGGGTTTTTAATACAGACACCAGTTAGGTGAGCTCTTTCAGCAATGAAAATGCTCAGCTCAATCAAGTTTGTGAAACCTGCTTGGTTGTAGTGATTTCCAGAAGCATGCTCAGACATCCAGAATGTCTCAGGCATCTATTATCATCTTCCTGAATCTCTCTTGAATTAACCCATTTAACTGGTTTTTTTCCAGACTCACCCTACATGCATTCCATCTGTGAATAATACTGTAAGCAACATTAATAGCCAAAAAATGTCGCTGCTGCTTCTGCATTTTCTGCATTCCCTGCAAGGCAACGTTCAACCAAAAATGCTATCGTAAGGCTTTGGAAAAAGACACGTTGAATAAACACACCTTGGAGCTGGAGTACAAGATGACAGGAGGTCCATTAGGGCATCAAGAGAAGATCTGTCTACTTCACCCCTAAGCTTTAGGCAATCTTCAGAATATACTAAGATTCACATTTCGGACAGAAGCCTGTGAAGCAACAGAGGAAACCACTGCAGATACGTGAAATGTGAGCAACGATATGGGAAAGTTGATGTTCGGTGTGTGTTATAGAAGCATTCAGGGAAGGGCGTGGGATTTTGTTGTTGTTTTGTTGCTTTTTTTTTTTTAAAATGATTAAGATTGTATCCTAAGATGTTAATTGCCAAACATAAAAGACTTAGAGTATTTGCTGTGTTAGGATGAAGTACTCCGTTGGACAGCAGAGGGGGTAATTCTATACATCCAAGGAAAGGTGGTTCCACCAGCAAAAGGAAGGCCTGGAACGAAGCTGTGGAGACTGCCATGAAAGGAACAGATCAATTCACAGTGAAGGCTACTGTCAGCGAGAGATGACAGTGCATAGATCAGCACAGCAAGAACATGAAAGGAGAGAAAAGAGCCATGAAAGATCCTGCAGAAAAAATATATTGAAGTAGAAAGAGGGTCTTCAAAGAAGGAACACTGTTCTTTTTAGAGTTCTATACTGCAAAGGTTAAGTTATTGCTATGATTGTGACAATAACAGGGAGGGGGAAGAACTTTCTGACCTCTGAAGAGTGTAAGCAAGAGCCATCAGTTGAGGTGTTTGTCATTAGTACACCACACAACAGACACTTTTAAAGCATCCCCTGTGATTAAGAAGATCCACAAGGAAAGGGACCTAAATGGACTAACCATTAAAGAGCTCTTCATAGTCTTTCTCACACGGCTCCATCTCTCAAACTATCTCAGTAACTTGTTTAGTTTATTTAGAACTTACACAAACGTTTAAAAATGCTTAGTAATTTGAGAAAAGGAAACTCTACCACGAACATAACAGACCTGAATAGAGTATGTTTTACTGCACTACCGGCTAGTAGTTGCAGTGAATTTCAGGTGTTGTCAAACACTTAGAAATATCCACCTGGCCCACACAATGGCTCACAGGTTTCTACAACACAACTTGTCTCAACTGCTAAGAGGACATTAGTGAAGCTGCAATAAACTCATGTTTTCTTGTATGTAAAGCAACAGCTAAGGCAAAGCACTAAAACTTTATTTGTGAAGTAATCAGGTGAAGTAAAAAACAGACAGAAAAATCTGTTAGCACCTCAGCTTTATCAGGATTTTAAGCTGATAAATTGTATCTTGGTTAACCGACTAACAACCACCAAAAAATCCTGCCACGAAAGCAGGACATGGCCTCTTTTTTGGCTATGGAAGCTCAAGTGACAAGTAAAAATTTATCGCTCCTTTTAATTGCAACATACAGGGGAGTGATAACAAGCAATTTTGAAACCTGTCTTCCTGGGAGACACTGATAAAAAACAGCAACTATAAATATCAGGGATACTCAAATAAAAAATTATGACATTCTGTTGCTTTATTAACTCTTCTGTTTCACACATTTTCAAGAAACAACCTCCCTAAAAAAATTAAATATGTAAGTTATGTCTGGGAGCATCAGCATTCACCAGGTCACATGACAATTTTGAAGAAATCAGATCTCACAGGACACCTCAAAATCTTGGGGCAATCAAAATGCTTTTAAGTTGACTGTTCCAATTTCAGTGTTTATGCCTAAATACTCAAGTTGGATAGTAGCAGCAGACGATTAAATATTCAAAACCTACAGAAAAGCCAGACAAAATACTACTCAATGCCTACTCCTTGACTATCACTTATTAATCTTTGGAAACATGATTTAGAACTCAGTCATAAAAGAGAATGAATGGTTCTGTTACCCGAGGACCGCCTATACGTTTCATGGAGCTGGAGCAATACAGCTCACTGAAGCTCTTTGACAGTCATCTCAGAGCACACATCTCTTCACGGCACAAATGACCAATTTCTAATATTCAGTCTCAGAAAAGTAACTCTTGATTTCATGTTCAAGAACCTGGCTCGTTATTGTTAAGTCTTTATCAAAAGCAAGTCAACCTAAGAAAAAAATTCTATTATGAACAGAAGTTTTGGCAAGACAAAGACGACACTTCATGCAACAGTTAATATAAAGAGAGGATAATAGTTCTGCCAAAGACAATAAATACTAGAAGAAATGGCTTTCAGTTTTAGAGGCCCTGAGCAATATTGCTGGTGTTCATTTTAAGATCTGCTTCTACAACACAATTCCCTTGAGATTATTCTTAAATGTGAAAAGGATGGACGTTTTGTTTTGGGATCATTCACAATGTTGGCATTGCAAGCCACAGACTTGAACCGAGGTGAGAGTTAACATCACTTTGCCACTAATTTCTTTCAACTGCATCCTTTCCTTTCTCCCACTAAAAAAATCTCCAGGCATTATTATTGAAAATATACTCAAGTAATAAATCATGTATTTGCTCTCACGTGACTGGTATTCATTAGAGTCAAAGATCTCCAGGATCTGCCCCCAGAGCGTATTATGTTACTGAAACACAGAAATAGCTGCAACACAAAATTTTGTCAGAAAAAAAAAACACCCACCAAAAACCAACACACAAAAGTAACAACAAACTGTCTCTCAGTTGGGCAGAAGAAAGAATGTTCACAAAAATATGTTTGAGGGGTAAATCAAACCCCAAATTCTAATTAGGCAAAACCAGCAGTTTAGACCCAACAAGACACAGAATTTTTAGCTAGAAACTTCTGAAAAGTACACACTTTTTTGGTCACTCAGGGAGTTCTATTTTCAAAGAGGTTTGTTGTTGGCTGGGGTTTTTTTTTCTAGAAAGGAATGTAAAAAAGAAATAAAAAGACACTGCAAGTTGATGCATTATATACCTTTGCTTTGGTTAAGCAGTAAACAGCATGCCCCTACACTCACACTCCTTTGTCCCCTTGTCCCCTGTCCAGTTATTTTGCTTTACTGAATACTACAATCACTCTGTCGCAGAAGTGACATCTTCTAGGAGAGAAGCAATGATCTTCCAGTGATGTGGAAACCTGACTGAATCATTGGAGTCTGAGTGGGGAAAAAGAACACTTGATTCAGTTGCACATCTGGGTTTTATAAAGAGTCCAAAAGCTCAACACTAACGTGCTTCAGGGCTAAAACAAAGTCTGAGGAGATCACAGCAGTCAAGACAGAAGACAGTGTTAATCCAGGGCATATCGTGCTCTTCACCACCACTCTGAAAATTAACTTAGCTCAGCTAATTTTGCATCTCCACTAATTGTGTGTTGTGTATGAGTAAGCAATGACTAAGGAAATGTCAAAGCTATTCCATATCCTGTTCTTTTCCTGAAGAAAAACATGACAGGCAGAGAGAATACCTCCCATTAGGCCACAACAATTCCACAGGGCAGCTATTTGTTTTAGCAGGAATGAAGTAACCTATACGCAACCTAAACATCGCCAGTCATTATAATCACTTGTTACCACTGTGCTGAGCTTACGTGGTTCCCCCAAAACAATTTACTATCCAAAAATCAGTTCAAATTTTCAAGTATGTGCATGAGCGCGCACACAACATTTAAGCTGGAAATTACACTGTGAGCACAAAGTTACCTGCTATATGAAAATTCTTGTTCTGTGGTACTCGGGTTATTTTTCAATGTTTCTGATTTCACATCTATAACCTCTGACCACTGGCTAGAAATACTGAACAATACAGAACAAAAGTGATGCACACCTTACAACCAGGATGAAAATAACCAGACTGCTAACGAGGTAAGAAGAAGTGGCATCAGTGCTGAACCTCCTGCTCAGTTCCTCCCACCCGCAAGGGCAGAAATCAGCACTAGCCAGCTACAGGTATACATCTCAGAAGCACCAAGTTGTCTCCTGCTCACTGACGAAGGAGGAAACACAGGCTCCAAAATTTAGCTGTTGTGAATTTCAACGCCATTAGATACTCAAAATAGCTGGCCTGACCTCTTCCAGCTCTGCCTTCTCCTCATTCATGTCTCTCTCACAAACTCTTGCAAAGTGTGAGGCAAAGCACATACGCAGAGCAAGAAAGTGGGATCGGGGAGAAAAAAGAAAAAGTAGAGTGTAACAGAGTAGGTGGATGAGTAAATACGCTAACGCATCTGAATTATATGCCTGATGAGGAAAGGAGGCCAGAGGGGGCAAGTGAAAATGAAGCAGGGGAAGGGAAAAGGACTAGGAAGAGGGAACACAGTGTTTAGAGGCTACAGGTCTTCACCTGACCGTTATGTTTTCCTCACAGGGACTACACAGCAGAGGGGCATTAGGCTGGAGCATTACCCAGCACATACCAAGTTGGACTACAGCAATTTATAAAAGACTAATCACTACATGCAATGCCCAGTCCAGACTGCCTGGAAAACTGAGCAGCACTTCTAGATGTGGTTCTTCACAGTCATGTAGTTTTCATACAGGGGTCCCTACCAAAGGGGTTTCCAGTCAGCGCTGATAAACTGCTGCAGCCTCATAATTTTCTCAGACATCAGGAATAGGCTGAAGGTACAAGCTGAAGGCACAAAACAAGCACCACACTTAATAACATGTTCTCGTAACAAGGAGCACAGCTACTTACAAGCACCTATCATTCCTACATGCTTTGGCCAGAAGTAACAAGATTTCTAAGGTGAAAAACTTCTTTAAAAAAATAATTTTTAAAAACCCAAAAAACTAGTGAGTCAGATTGCAGTAGAGAACCAAGAAATGACAGCATTGCAAGACTGCATTAGAACTTGCCCAACCGTCCGCGATACTTGTTGATTAACAGAAAGGTGACAAACTCTATAGAAGCAAGTATCTCTTCTGAGTACTCTCACCTCACATAGTGATGCTTCACCCACCCTCATCTCTTCTCCCCCCATAGCATCCTTACCTTCTTTCTTGGATCCATACCCCAGGCATTCTGGATAAAAACAAACATAAGTTCCGCGTAATGTGGGGGAATTTCTGCACACTGAGACTACTCCTTCACATTTGTTCACCCTTGTTGCCATTTAATGTTCCTCTCCCTTTGTTCAGTCAGCTACAAAATCAGACCCTGGAGGGAGTTTCGCACGGTTCTGGCTACAACGGCAATGGCAGCCTATCCGTACTGGTCCCTGTGTCCTATGCCTACCTGGTCCTAGTCCTCTCAAGTCACAATTTGGCTTCTTGAGTGTTGAAAAGGGTTAACCTTTACTGCTGGATGCACAAAAAATCTAGAACAAATCATAGCAGACAACTTTCTGTTGCAGAATTTAAAAAATAACTACGTTCAATTGTCTGCTATTATTTCAACTCATTTATCAGCTGCAGACATCCCACCTTCTGTTCTGCAGTTTCCCTGGATTGTATCTAGAGTTTTTGAAAAATGGAGATACAAGATTTACAACTGTCCAGACACTTCCTACAATAACTCTTTTAATGTAAAAATGCACATTAGCAGAAACTCAGCCACTTCACTAGTGTAAATGCAGCCTAGAATGTCTTGCAAACAACAAGAAGCTTATAGCTGCCGTGCCAGCTACACGCTTCATAGCTGTTTCAAAGATGCCCATCACATTCAGTATGAAGAGTCGCCCGGCACTATTTTCTTTCTCATGGTATAAAACCAGCTATTTTCTTTCTCATGGTAGCCCTCCAAGTAAGCATTAAAGAAGTTGCTGGGCTTTTGAAAATCCTTAGTTTCCTCCAACTTAAAAACCAAAGAATATTTTAGGCTTGTGGAAAATAATTATTGGGCTGAGTTCACAGGCATGACAGAAGTGTCAGCATGATGATAAACTCATTAAAAACAAAAATAATCAAAGTTTATCACCACCTTTGGAAGGCACTTAGGATAAGCTCTGGGTAACAATTTATCATTGATACAGACTCTCTGAGTCAAGATCACCGCAATTTAGGAAACTGCAGCTAAATGAGAACCTCGGAAGTTGATCGGAAACAGTTTCAAATCCCACAGTACGGCTGGGGAGCTATTTAGCGGAAGATTTCAAGTATTTCAAGTGTAGTGTGAATTTGGTATCAGAAGGAATGGAAATGTCGATTTCTTTTTGGGCCTATTCCTTTCCAAATAGAGATCAAGTGGAAAAGGAGGGATTGGGTCTGAATCTCTAACACAGATGCGCCTAACTAGCCCAGCAGTCCTCAGGAAGGAAAGAAAATGTGCACAAGAGGTCTGAATCGCTTTCCACTATATTAGAGGTTCTCTCCAACACGGCTTTAGCATCTTTCTGGGCACCCAGAACAACCCAAACCCCCTGTTCTTGTACTCCACTCCTCTGGAGCTCTGCTTCTGCCAGGAAACAAAACTTACAAGGAATGAATTTCCAGGCCGCAATGTGGTGAGCTATTCTGGTTCTATTTAACCATGTCGGGAAACATTCACAGAGTAGTGCTGCTGCACTCGGCAGCAAGATTCAAAACTTCAGTCCCCTCAGCCCCTAAGCCTGCTTGGCTCATTAACGCGTTGCCTCCTGTTTCATTCAGCCTATCTCCCCTTCTGCTCGTATGGAAAGAAGATCCCTGGAACACTGTCTTTTCCTGACAACATCATTCCGTGCTCATGGTGGCACATGCAGCAATTAATCTCTGATGGTTCCTCACCGGGGAAAATCTGACCCACTCTACTGAGGGTCCCACTCTCAAAAATCTCTCGCTACTCAATCTTTCCTAAAATCGTATTCTTCTTCCACAAGGCAAGTGCCAAGTAGGAATATAACAAAGCAGCCAGCTCCCACACATGCAGTGACATGCGGAGGAGGAGCCCTCCTGGTTTATCCATGGGGTGCTCTACTTTCTCCGTTATAACAGCTTTGTCTCTGAAAGCTCTTGCCCGCCAACTCGCTCTCTCTTAGACACTGATGTGGTGCTGCTGTTTCTATGAAAGCCAAGCGCTCTGCACGTTAAACCTCTTTCTATAGCTCCTGCAAACCTCTACCTTAGCTAATTAAAAAAACACAACTCCAGCACTGCTTGGACACACGCTAGCTCACTGTGAATCCAAACGGTAAATCAGATGCACAAACTGAAACAGACACACAGAGCTTGGCCTGCCACCACCACAAAGCAGCCTGAAGGTCCCTTTTCCTTCTCCTTGGCCTGAGATTCCGATTCCAACTTTGCCGACATTTATGGCGTTCATTCCCCCTGAAATTAGAGCTCTGCAACCTGCCCTGTGCGTGCCTCTAGGAGCTATGATGCTCTCAGGATCCGCCACCACCTAGGAAGAACCGAATCATGCAGAAGTTATTTGGGACACCAGAGCTCACAGCGCACAGTTAGATTTACATACGTTCCTGTCCAGGAAGTTGGTGGAGATCTACCTTTCAGAATATACTCCCAATTCTGCCATTTGCCTCAGACTTCTAGGCAGAAAAAGAGCTACTGGCAAAAATTCCATACAGCGCACATACAGACCTGTATACAATCACCTCCAGGTTTGACTTCAGAAGAGCTAACTCGATATGTTAGACGTGTTTTAGACCACAGGCTAAGGTAGATTTAAAAAACAAACAAACAAACAAAACAACAACCCCCAAGTACAACACTTAGATTCAACAGCACGAGGAACAAAAAAAAAAAGTTTACAGGAGAGCAAGGATAGCTGCCCATGGGGAGAATATCTTAAAACCTACGGTAAAGTCATACTTGGCAAAATTCAATAGATCTGGTAAACATCAAAGATAAAATTTAGCAGGATAATTCCACCAAGTACCATTAAAAGAAAAATGGGACCAGCAGGGTTACCAGCAAAAAACAATGCCAGGCCTAATAGCACTGATCTACCAGAAGCAATTTATTATGACACCAGAAATAGCTATTTTCACAGTGGATGCTTGAAATGAAAACTTTAAAGCTTCTTTAAGTCTTGGACTATAGCAAAGTATTCAACCAGCCAGCCAAAATAGCTGAAGGGAAATAGGAAGGCCACATGTGGAACTAATTACTCATGTAGAGGCTATGACAAAGAACATTTCTCCAGACTTTTCATGGGGGCTTCACTTTCAGGAAGTAACTCTAATTACTGTTCAAGTCGCGGCAGCCTGCATGCCGCTGACAGTTCCAAGAAAAAATGAACCTATTTGCCCTTTTCTTGGTCTGAAATGCCAAAATAGAAAAGCACAACTAGAGTCATTAAAAAGAAACAAAATAAGCACTGGCTTATTGCATTAGCTTCCCGAGCAGAATCCTTTTAATAAACTCAGTTTTTCAGCCTTCGCAAAGCAGCAAACTCTGCGTCTACGTTAACTCGCTCTCCGTTGGCTGCAGTGAAACTGTACATCTTGACTTTTTACAGCTTTTCCATACTGGGGCCCACTTCCTGCCCAGTTGAAGAAAAAAATCTGGCCTGAAGATGAAATGACTGCTTAACATTACACTAAAACATCTGGTACCATTTTATACACAGACCCATGTCTGAGAGCAGGCAATTCTAGCGGTCTCACCAGCGGCACAGTGCATACCCAAACCTCCCCAGGGTGACATCATCCCATATATGGACTCTCAGGCCCAGCCCTCCCCCTTTTCCTGGTCCTAAATTCATTGCCAGATCCCCAGTCTGCTGCAAATGTGCCACGTCAAGACTGGAAATCACAGCACTTCAGTGTGTTTCAGTGAGTGCTGCAGAGTGTGAGGGAGAGCCGAGCACAACCCGTGATGCAGGAAGGCAGTTTTTCCCCGAGACTAAAAGAGGATTTAAAATAAATAAATAGACGCGTCCGGAGATCCTGCTCCGTCGCCCCAGTGTTCAGACTACCTGTTCAGGACAATGCTGTTGTACAGTAGTCTGCACATTGGTTAGACTGGGCAAGGGAAAGCAGCGGCACGGACTATTGGGGACGCAAGTCGCTATTGCCAAGGAGAAGACAGTCACTGCTCCTTTCAGATCTCATATACAGTATTTTTCTTCACAGGTTTTGCACACTAGGGAATAAGAAACGCTAAGGGACACTGTGAAAAAGGAGGACTTCAGAATAAAGCGGGGAAGACATTCTGGTAAGGCCTACTTTGGAAGAACACCTGGCCTATGACCTGGCGAACCTAGGTGACTCCCCTCCCCCCTTCCTCCAGTCATCACTGCAAGAAAGATGGAGCTCTGATGCTTTACTAAACCCCGTGCAAGAAATGAGAGAGGTATATTGCCTAGAGGTATCCTACCTAGAGAAGTGTACAAGAGTAGAGTTAAAGTCGGTCATTTCTTTTTTTTTTTTTTTTTAATTTAAAATAAAGCTTTTTCTTTTTCCCCCACAAACTAAAAAGGTAAATTTAATTTACTTTTTTTTTTACTTGTCGTGATCAGTATAAATATTTAAAGAGTATATAATTTTTTTTAATGCAGAAAAGGCTTGCTAGAAGTATGTATTCTGAATAGCTCCTGTTGTGATCTATGATCTGAAGATGAGTTTTAAGAAATTATTTTCTCTTAAAGTAATAAAATAATAGAAAAGAATGCATGAATATTATTTTAAATTACTGTAACCTTTGGAAGAACTGTACTTAGATTTTATATGCAGCTCAAGCGTCTTTGCAAGTAACCTATGCTCTATGTGCTAATGAAAACTGGGAGGGAAACCATAGCAAATCTATGACTGCTCCGTACTAAGCTTCTGCCGTGTAGAATACAAAAATTGTTGATTGTCAGGAAAAATTACCTCTGAAAGTTCAGGATGTGATGGGAGAAAAACCCCAATAAATAAGTAAAACGGAACAAACAGATTTCCACCCCGATACCTGGCTGGCCATTGCCTAAAAGTGATCAGCACCGATCGATTGCTGCCGCTCTCACGTATACTTTGAATCGCTGATATTTCTTCTAACAGTCAAAATTTTAAGTTACTTTGTCCTGAATCCCACTGATAAAAAACGGAATTTGTAAACGAATGCATAAGTTTGCTTTGGTGAATTTCCAGCTGTCCTGATAGGGGAAAAAAACCCTCAGGCTGAATGAAATCCCTACGGACAAAATAATACAAAAAGTCTGGGCTGCAATTTGATACCAGCTGAACTCCGGAGTCAGCTCCCCTAAAGTTAACACTAGTAACAAACTACTGCAACTGGGGAAAAAATCCCATCGATATGGTGCTCGTTATTGCCAGGAAGGCTTTGAATAGCAATATCATAAAAATAATTAGCATAAATATGCATCCATTAATAACTAGACAGTTTTGCAGAATGTGTGTTATATTTTAGGCAGCCTTGATGCTGTACCCTTTATTTTTAAAAATATGTCTTTTATTATTATTATTACCTTTTTCATTGCTCCTTCAATAATCAATAGAAGTCCTATTGGGGAGAGACGGTCGCGGAGCGTTAGTGTGACGGTGCCTACACCGGCTGTCTTAAAGCCCACAAAGCCAGAACTAGCACTGTCATTTCCCTCAGCCTCCCATCAAAGCTTATCTATTTTGACTACAATAATTCTTTTTTAACGTATATAGACACTTATATGTTATCTACCCTCTCTTCCTTTATTTAATGGAAGATTATCTTTAGGATTAAATTAGTGGGGTTCAATCCATTATAGTCTGAGTAGATGGATTTTTTACTCTTGTTGTAAAGTGGAGTTACGACACAGTTAAATGTAGTTATTAATAGAAAATCTGAAGAGACAGGAAGAAATTAAAGGAATGGAACCAGATTCAAACCTGCCTTAATATTTCTCATTCTCTTTAAGTATGATCGCTGTTCTAGGCATAGCAAATCTGAAAAGTTTTATGCCTCAGATTTTAAGCGGCAGAAGAACGTTTTCAAATCTTGTTAAGAAATTTGCTCAGTTATGCTTTCAGGAGGAATATCATTGTTCGCAAATTTTTTTTCTTTTTTTCTATCTAATGCTTGCTTGCTTAGCTACTTCTATTTTTTTATAATTCTGATCTAGAAATTAAGAAAGGAAGCATTGTTATCCAGTGAATAATAAGCTCTCAGTGAAAATAGTGTTGAAGATAGCCTGCGTTAGCTTTTGCTAAATAAGCAAGGACAATGAGAACATATGGAACTAGTGTTTCTCTTATCTCTAGTCCACTATTTGCATTAATCTTTATTTTAAATGACCTTTCTGGATTTAGGAAGTGATTCCCCTCCCATGACTCTTCAAAGTTACATTTTTAGACTGTAAGGCTGAGATCTAGGAGGCCCCTTGGCATGGGGCTTGGAAAGGAGGCGGGGGGGAAATGCAGTGTGCAAAGCAACAGATAGGGAAAGAAAGCCTGTATTGTTAGGAATGAATAAGGAAGTATAGCTGCTTTGGCTGAGTAATCAAAACATTTTCAAAGTGAATTAAGTGATTCTATGGTTCTTAAAACGGTGCTGTTTTAGTTGAAATGAGTTCTAGTTGATCATAATCATACAGAAAAAGATTTCCATAGTTATAAAACATCTTAAACGTTTAAAATATGGATGTCAACAAACACAAGATAGCTGTGTACAAACATTTCAAGAGGGGGAAAAAAACCCCCACCAAAATCCCAAGGATTACTTTTTGCAATGACTAAAAAAAATTAGCAGGATTCAATGCATACTAAAGTCCTGGTGAGAGTTCTGTAAAACCAGGACGACACCACTGGTTAAGCCTGTTGTACGAAAAAAAAATTATACAGTTCATTTTACCATAGAATGCATAAAAACAGGAAAAGCAAATTAAGGCCAGTATGAACATTTAAATAGATGAATGGATTTTCTTTCATCTTTAAGCAGCATAATTTTTTTCAGCACACAAACTTAAATAGGGAAGAGGAAGATAATAGTTCAAACCTTTTCTAAGGAGGAAAGGGCAAAGAAGGGTGGGGGCAAGTCACTTCACTTTACAGAAATAAATAGAGATCAAATAAGCATCCCACAAAACTAGTTACTTTAAACAAAACCATGTCATTTGACATTTTTCTGCCTCGTCATTAAGTTGCATGTTGTCTTCTGTATTACCATTACCAGTGCTATTTAATGCCTCCATGTTTTCAGAAGACTAAAAGCCACTGCTATCCTCTCCACGCTCCTTGCCCCCCTTCCTGTACTATCATCGGGCGTCCACAGACGTTTCTGCAGACCACCCAAGTATCATTGCTATATGGAAAATATAATAGCAAAATACTTGCATAAAAAAAATCCAAAGTGTTCAATTATTGTAATATTTTAATCAGAAACTGTTAAGCAGATTGGAAAATAAAAACTCCAAAATTTTAATGTGTGGGGGTTTAAATGATAAATTTTACTCAAAAGCATAACTTTACTTTTGCTTGCAAAGGTCTTTGCTTCCTGAATTGTACTTTATTACAAAAAAAAAAAAATCCTAATCGAAATAATATTAAGGGTCAGGTTTAAACCTACAAAAAGACAGGAAATGCCACAGTTAAGAATGAAGCTTTCCTGCATAACGCTACTGTACTTCTGTACCACATTTTACACTGCATTGCAAAACAGTATCTAAAAATAACAACCTGTCCTTAAATAAAGTCTTGATCACAGCTGGAGAGAATACAATTCTCAACTCAATTTCCCAGCTACCAATATTTAAAGTCAGATACTTAATCTAGGTTTCTGTAAATAAGATATTGGCAATCATGACGGGGTTTTTTTCATTTGTTTTTTCGTTTTTTTTATTTAACGAGTATTCTAAAATATTTTTGAGCCCTTTACTGACTCAATGAATCAACCAGGTAGAGCACACAAAAATGTTACACCCTTTTAGCAAATCAACTGCAATTTCAAGAAATATCAGTTTTTAAATAAGAGTAAAGTGGAGATAACTGGCCAGTCATTAGTAGTACCCAGTGAATTAATTGATGGCAAAATAAATTTGCCCCGGTTCAAGATGTAAAGCTCTGCTGATTTTCTGATGAATTCTCCTTGTGTATAGTTATTAGAAAAACCGCACAGTCTTTCCACTTACAACTTTTATTCCCAGCCCAACTTCCCTAATAGCTGTTAATAGAAAATCTATTCATTAAAAGGCACGCTTCTGTGCTTCCAATCCTTTTATACTCTAGGTTGCCAGTGAATTTTACTGTACAATTCTTTGCTATTTCAAGAAGGAACCATAACACACAAACAACCGAGACCTAAATTTCTCCCAGACTAATGATCCTCGATTTCTTTAACAACTAAATGCGGACATTAAATTTGATTAAATCTATAAAACCAGCAGTGTTTAATATTTGTTTTTAAAGTACTTGTGATTTGCCACTTCTGGTTTTCTTTAAAATGGTCAAGCGGGTAAAAGACATGGCAACTTAAAGTAGGCACTTAAAATTTTTACGTAGAGCTAAAAAATTTAAGTAAGCATATGATAAAGTCAAAGTAAGCGTATTTAATCTCTTGGAATTATTGTTTCATGTCTGAATTAGCTAGTTGTGTTTTGTGCTTGATTCATTTCTTTACGACATCTTATTCCATCTTGTTAGGTTCAAGGAAAATTGTATTTATGTAATTGATAAAGTTAATTTGTACATTTCAACTTGTATATTAGCTAAAAAACATCTTTTTATTTCTTGCAAGATAACGATTAGAGCTAGAACACCTGAATAATTACATATTAACTTATAATTATGAGTCTAATTTAAAACCTCGACACTATTCCCACCTTTAGCCTTTTATAAGCAGTTCTCAGGCTGGAACTTAAAAGTGTTCTGCTGCTGTTCTGCATGGGACACGTTTGAGAAGGGTTGAAAGCACAAGGTTGCTGCTTACCTATGGTGGCACTAGCGAGCAACAGTGATTTAAGAGCACCATTCTAAAACAGAGTCATTTAATCTGCACAGAGAAGTGCTAGAACCATTTTTCCCCCTTTTAAGCCTCCAACTGTTTCATGCCTTTTGCAACAATACCCCAGTGATGCTGCAAATACCACGGCTAAACTGGAGTACGGTCACTGCGTGTATTTTATATACAGGAAATTTTAGCAGAGTAGCAAGTCTTGGGGTGCGAAACGATGCTATCTGGATTCTTTTGATCGGTAGCATAGGCTATATTTAACTGAGAAAACTTACTCAAGTTCTGCTAAGTCACTTTGTTTCCTGACAGATCTTGAGAGCGAGCTAGATTTAAATAATACGCAAAGCAAAATACTAAAAGAAATATCATGTGTGTACAGCTCTCCCATATTAGCAAAACTGATATAAAATGCAACCAGTTTTCTTTCCAGCACGTTCCCTTTAGCTGGGTTAATGTGCACGTGGTTGCCTCCATTTATACAGAAAGATTTTTATTTTTAACATGCCAGATTATTGTACTTATCTGCTCCTAGAAAGTATGTACTGTATAAACATATCCTTTATCTTGAACTTCAGTATTTCTGTGCTTCCAAGAAGAGTAAAAACATCTGGTTAAATTACTACGTGTGAGTATAATATGCAGGCAAAACCCTGTATGAACCGCGTGTAAAATAAACGATGCCTTCAAGCCTTTCTGTTTTCCCAAATGTTCAGTGTGAGCAGTCTGTTGAAATCGCATCTCTGATATATGTCAGTACAACGATAACTGATGTACCAAAACTCTTCTTTTCCGAATAAAATCAAGTTCTGTTCTTGTTCTACAGCTCCCAATGTTTTAAAGTTTAATTTTGTTATGTGTGTTCCCCCCAACAAGCCCCCCCAAACCGGAGTGGTACAAAGTGTTGCACACCAGCGGTGATGGCTCCAAGGGACTGGCTGGACGGAGTTGTCATGTGTCTGCCTGTCTACACTTGCTGTGCAGAACATCCTCTCACCTGTACAGCAGGCACAGACAGGCAGTCGCATGACAACCCAGCCTGAGGGACAGCCGCCAGTGGGAAACCGCTCTGACACACCAGAGCATCTTCACCAACAGCTCCAGCCAAGAGTCACTCTGGATCTCAGACGGCCGGTCAGTAACCAAGCCGCGTACTGCAACCCACCTAGAGTCAAACCAACACTGCCTATAAACTACAATAAAACCCACTGCTGAAATTTTTACTGTGCTTCCTATAGTACTCTTTTCCTAGTTGTTCTCATTAACTCACTAACAAGTTTTATTTATACGCAGCTTTGCGGCACCAGTGTACGTTTTGTCCTCCCAGTTACTTCTCAGGCAGAACTTCAGCAACTTGCATTATTAGGTTCTTGTTGGTATAAAAATCACTAACGTTCCCGCTAGCCACAGAAGCCAAGAGCAGCTTATTGTGGGGCAAGTTAATTCTGTAAACACACACACCGTCAGGCCTTAGAGTAACTTCTCCCCTTTCCACTCTCTCCCCTCCTCACTTATTTTCATATCTCCCTCCCAAATCACATAAAATTTTACAATTGGGAATAAACTGTGAAATCATAATACAGACTGCATCTGTCACTAGATGACAATACTATCCTCTCCTACTGAAACAGAAAGGAAACAGTTCATTATTTAAGACTAAGGGGGATTTTTCGAATGAATGTAAATTTCACATTTTTAGAAGTTCTTATCCTAGAGCCCTGCTCGGCATCCTTTGCGTACCAATAATGCCAGCCAGATCTCCAGATGCTTTGTAAAGAATAATAAAATCACATTCTCTGACCTTGCCCTGTAAAAATCCTACACCGCTTTACAAATGGCATCCTTCTGTCTACAATAAAGAGCTTTTTGATTCATAAGCTAGGATGGCGTTCCGCCTTCCCAAAGTCCATTTTATCCTAAAGTAGAAGCGGCTAATTCACAAACTTCCTATTTGCAGGTTCGCTCTCAGATGAGCCCTAGCACAAAAGCTTACAGCTTTCGGTGCTACTTAACAAACCAGCAACAACTGAGCGCTAAGATGCTCAAATTTAGCCTTTTGTGTGCGTGTAGGTATGCCTTATAATACTTTAGCCACGGTTACATGGAATACTCTGCGAAAGAAAGCGGTATTTGTGAGGTCAGTGAATGTGCTAACCTTGCACTTATTTACAACAGCCTCAAAGTGGTACACAGCATTTTCCCTCCTTCATTTTAAGCATCGTGGAAAAGCCCAAAAAGTCACGGTACCAGTCACACAGCAAAGTTATGAACACAAGCAACTGCATGCAGGGTCAGAAACTAATCCTGATGAGTATTCCCATAACTGATACTATAACTGCTTTAACCACACTGTTCAAACATCAACTGGATATTTCCATAATTACAAGCCTAAAAAGCATTCTCAGGCACCGATTCCCCTCTCCTCAGGAATAAAATCCCGTTGTATGTTTGAGCAGCAACAAAACCGTGTCAAGGAAACAATCACTTCCTTTGAAATCCTGATACCACGCAACAAATTTTGAAATCTTTTGCCAAATTAATTTGCTTCAAAAAACATCCCACTGTGGATTCTTCACTTATAAAAGCTGCACCTCACAAATAAAGGAAATAATTTACATCCTTCTAACGGCACTAGCAAGCAACCGCTTGCATTCAGCGAGTGATTTTCATCTCTGATAAATTCCAGACTACAGAAAATAGGCTCAGCTTACACTAGAGGGGGTACACAGCCCTAGAGGTCCGAGCGAGCGCCGTAGCTTCGTAAAGCACATTGTCAGAGCTCTCTGGCACACAAGCTGCCACAGCATTCCTTCCTCAGGGGTTGAGGTGCAGGGGGGAACAAACTCATCGCTCTGGCAGGAGAACAAAAGGTGAGACCTTACTTTCTGCATCTTCCCCAGCCGCGGTGGAGAGGCTTTTGCTACTGTGCAAGGACCGCCGAAGCGACGGGCCGAGCGGGAAGCGCGGGGAGATCTTGAACTCCCTACGACCTCACAGCGTGCACAGCACTACTGAGCCCGGGCACGGCCCAGACACATAAACACGGGTATCACTTCACACATCACGGAAGACTACATATCTTAGTGGTGGGAATCCACCAGCGTGCAGCCATTTCGATAATTGTCTGAGAACAGGATGTGACAACTACCAAACCAAGCTGCAAGTGAGGAGAACATTTTAAGGAGAAGAAATGTAATTATAAAAATTGGAATTCAGCCAGGAGATCAAATATTTGGCTGCTTTATTTTCAGAAGACACTAGTTCTGTTTCTGAAACAAGTCACTGGTCTTTTGATTAACCCAATGGTCAAGCTCTGGCTTTGACCATCTTCACCAAGTATCTAAAACAGAGATTACTAATTTTTTAAGTCCTATTGAGAAAGGCCCAGGAAAAAAAAAAAAATTAAAAAATTCAACATAACTTTGTGAAATTTTTCCCAGAACAGAATAATCAAATTCTACAGCAAATCTGTACTTAAGGAGAAACGTCTGCCACCAGCAAAGCATGGAATACAATGCTGTTATCTTCTCTTACCACTCTAAGAAATTCCTGAGTGATCTCCCATATTGGCCTGAAAGAATTACTGGTATTTTCATGACTCTCAAAAAACAACTGTTTGGCAATTTAAAAGACGTTATTTTAAAATATGCATATGGAAATCAGACAGTGGCCAACCTATTCTGAGGTTCCCAGGTGACACTCTCTAAAAATAAATTGTTTTGATAGTGTGCTGAAGTTGCATAACAGAGGACATTCCATAAATATTTTCCAGAATTTTTACACTGCGTGCTAAACAAAGATCAGACTCAAAAAAGCAACACTAAAACTACCTCAGAAATTACCACAGCACATCTTAGATGCCCCTCCAAGTGCCTGAGATAGAACATAACGAGGGGCGTTAATCTCACCACATCACATCTTTTAGTTACTGGTACCTAATCGGAGACAACAAGTTCTAGCAGCTTCAGGGTAGAACACAAAAAAGCAACAGCTTCAAATGTTCAAATTCATAAAGGCACCTTTCCATTTCTGCTTCCTTTTTCCGTCATTGCAAGAAAACACTTCAAATCATATTTTGGTACTCTTGACACCTAGCACTTGGCTCTTCCCCTCTGTCTGTTTTGATTATTACTTAGAATAAGATGGAAAGACTGAGTGATGGTTTAGAGCTGATTTAAGAGCCTCTCGTTACCTGTGTCTCTTTCATCCAATGAGCTGCTTCACCCTAAAAATCACTGATTTTTTGCTGAAAACATTTAATTTAAAAATAAATTTTAAAAGTCAGAAAAATAACAGGATCTTTCGTGGTTTTTTTTAAAGTGTAGCCCAATTTTTCTATGAAAACCAACACAAACCTTTAAAAAAACCCACATGGGCTTTACTGTAGAGCTGACAGCGCACCTCATAATCCCATTTTAACCTTCAAAAATTAACAACAGGACTACCGTCAATTTTTGGATAGATAGTATCATTACCAACATTGTTGAAAAAAGAATTAAATAGGACAAGCAAAAAATTGGTTCCCAAAGCTGCCTAACAACATACTCAATAAAGCGAGCAACCTGGATGCGTCCTGTTTATCATAAAAAATGCTTTTTCCAGTTCTGATATTACTCACCTTAGATTTACTGATCAGCATCGAAATTTCTTACCGAGGTGCTTTTTTGGGGGGGGGGAGTGGGGGGGGGGTCAGTAGCAAATTTGAAAATCCACACCACCCAGCTGCAGAACTTTGCAGACAGGCTTTTCAGCCTCTCAGACTATAAGGCCAGAGAACAACTCTTATCATTACATTAATTGCTGTAGGAGTAATTTTACCCAGACAATTTACGATCAATGTAAAGTAGGTGTGTAAGAGTAGCCCAAACAGACATTGGACAATAACCAGGACATGCCAAAACGTTTTAGACCAATGCATGGAAACCACAGGAAGAGAGGAAAAAAGTAAAGCAAACAGAAACACTCCACAGAATGCCCTGTATTGATATTATCAACATTTCAGCAGAAGTCTTAAAAGGTCGGCATTCTCCACGAATCCAAACCGGAAAATTTAAAGGACACAGGTAAAACCTTAAAACTTTTTTTCAGCTCAAGTCTGTACATCCTGATTTAGCATTTTAAGCTGATATCAGAAGACTGAATAAATACTGTTTTTTCCCCCAGTAGAAAAAAGTTCATCATTCCTTACCTCATCATCTTTATACCAGGACAAGCTTTCTGCAGTTAGAACGAACCAGTATTCCTTGGATCCTCCTTTCATGATGCCAATATTGTTGATGGTCAGCCAGCCTTTCCGGATGACCTGTGCAGAGGTGTAGTCAGGCACAAGTTTAGTTCATTACTCACTTGACATAACTCTGCTCCTACATTCATTCTTTTAAATAAAGACTTGCTAAATAAAACAAGAACAGGTGCATTTTTTTCAGTCTCTGGCAAATTCAGATTTTACACGTTCCTATCATTCAAGAAAAAAAAAAAGTAACATTGAATGAATATAGTGTCTTTAGTCAAAAGTCCGGAGAAAGAGAGAAGCCCAATTATTACCTTGTTGTACTTACAGGAATGAAGGAAGGATCAGGTAAATCTGAATATATTTATTTGCTGTACAATAACACACTAAAAACCCATACAATTTATATGTGACTACTCTGACTGTTCTAGTCTAATCATTCAAGCCATTTGTGAAGTTGGACACTAGGAACAGCACCTAGTTTCTGGTGAAGCACACGGCTTCTGGAATGCATGGGGTATTTTCAGAAGGGGGTGAATCAAGTGACAAAGCGGAGAGGTCTTCTACAATTTGAAACTGAGAGAGGAAGCAGTAAGGAGAGGTATATGAGAGCTATTTTCTTCTCATAAGGTAGAAGAGGAAAAGAGGGGAAAAAAACCCTAGGGCAGGAATAAAAGGAGGAAAAATGGGTAAAGCAGAACTTCATAAATTAGACACAAGCCAAAGATGAAAGGAGAGATGGGAAAGCATACCTGTAAATACTAAGTCCAGGAGCCTAGTGAAAAGAGGAAGAGGGACAAAAGAAAACTTGAGGAATGAGACAATGCCAGAGCTGAAGGAGTGAATGGTCATGAGAACTGGTTTATGGATCACATAGACACCTTCAATTTTATTGGAACATTTCTTGTTTCCCAACACATATATGAGAAAGCAAACATGAATTCTGAACAAGTCAGCAGCACTCTCCCAATCACACAGCTGCACGGAACCTCAGTTATTCTGGTTCCCTCCACAGCAACCCGCTTTACTTGCCTATGGAGTATTGAGATGAAAAGAGGAAAAGCTCAGAGAAGCCCTTCAGAATGCCCTCAATAAGGCCCACAAGGACAGACATGTGTGATCAAGCATGAGTTTCCTTTTGCTTTCAGGGAAATACACGAGACTGTGACAGTCCTCTCACGGGGCTTTACAAGACTAGTAACTCCACTATCAAGAGATAACCAAAGAAATAATAACATTGCTCAGTTTCCATTCCTCGTCATCCATAAAAGTTTTAGAATCAGAATTCCCTCCCATTCAGCACGCATGTTAACATAAGCTCCCTCAAGAAGTAGTAAGAAGATCCAAAAACAATCTTCGGGGTTCCAGACTAAGAAAATCGCTAAGAAAATATTGATTTGGTTCTGAAGACTGAGCAAGCTATGACAGAACTGGACATGACTGCTGTATCAGAGAGGCTTCTGCAGAACTTTGTCTTTATTTCTGAAGTTCACTGAAGGAAAAAAAGAAAGAAAAAAGTGGAGAGGGGGCATTACTGCTTACAAATAGTCACAGAATGCTTGGTCAAGTGCAAGTTCAGGGAAATATACTGATTATCCATTACCCAAGGGAAATATCTTGATTACCCATCAAATCCTCATTTCATTTTATGATGGTTATTGAAGTAAATATTTAACAGAAAACAAGCAACGTGCATATCTAGCCAGCGTACTGGCCTTCAGGCAGCTGCCACACAACAAGTTGTGGAAGCAAGCTAATTTCATTTTTTTCTGTGCTGAACTACACAAATGCAAATAGAAGAAATTTTTAGGAAAAATCTAGGAAAGGAAGGTTCCCCGACCACTTGAACTTAGCTCAGCAACAAGGTGAGCTATATTTGTAGAGCCGACTAAATACTTCACAGCAAAGGTGGTTATTCCCACGTTGCAAAGAAACTGGAAGAAGAGACTATGAGAGAAGCAGCTGTTGAACCACGCTGCCTGCAATTGAAAATGCCATGCTGCTCCCTGCACATCCACATACTGGAAGCACAGGCAGCTGGGCCAGCACACCACTGAAAACTGGTTTGGACATACATTTTGAAGAAGGTAAAAGGTTTGAAGACAGATGTGACAGTGGGGATAGAGAGGTGGTTTCTGGAAGCAAACCAGTGGGAACGTGCCACTCAGGTGTCTCAAGAACCTTATGGATGATGAGTACTTAAAATGGAAGGGAAGTAGCACTCTGCTTATTCCACTCAGTGCTTTCCTTCATCATTACCACAGGCTTTGTAGCATGTAACAGTCAGATTTTCTCCATTTGACAAGAACACCTTTATGTTAGAGGTCTCTGAACAGGCCAAGCCAAGATTTTAAGACCTACACTATAGTAGCCATTTAAGAAGTAATGAAGTTTTTAATACATCTAATGTAGGAACTACATTAATTGCATAGCTCCAAAGGACTGTCTTGCTCCAGTCCAACACATCCCCCCATAGATGCAAAACCATCGCTGGGTGTGGACAGAAACAAGCTGACTTGCTAATACAAACGTTGGTCACTGTCTTGTAAAGGAAGGAATTTGCCAGTTGTTTCCTCAGAAATCCTGTGTGCTGAGGATTAGATCCAGCTGTCATTCCCACACAACACTGCATGAAGAGCAGGGCACGAAGCTATAGCAGTATCTTGGGTACGTGTTTTTCATGTGCAGACTTCTAGACCTGTTTATCTATAGCCCTCTGGGAAAACAGGGCGCTGTGTTCTCTAAAATAGCCTGGACCACAATTATTCAAAATACTTGGAAGCAGTTCCCGGGGACATCAAAAGAGAGAAGATGAGCTTATTGTGCTACACCTCATGTTCTTTTTGTTGAGTCGTCCCCATTTCCCAGGCACATTTTGTTAACTACAGAAAGCCACACTTTCGAAATACTCAGTACCAGCGCAGGAGTCAGGGACAGGGAGATGTCGGATCAAGGTGTAAGTGCAAAACAAAGTGAGATGAAACAATATAGTTTTACTTTCCAGAGAAGTTGAATTATACTTTAGACTCCAGTCAATTTCTCAAAAAAAAAAAACCACCCCAAAAATCTCAAGCTATATTTTAGAAATAAGTGTCCTTCCATGGGCAACAAGCAACAAAGATTTTAAAAAGATTTTAAAAAGAACAACAAAACAAAACCCTCTGATGGGGATGTGTTTGGGTTTGGGTGTTTTTTAACTATTGTGTTAGCTGTGTTGTATTTACTTCAGCTTGAAAAATGGAAAAAGTGTGTTTCATTACTGTGTTCACTAGTTCATTTTCTGGTTGGCTTAGATTTAAGGGATCCATTTCAGTATTTTCTACCATATTTCTAAATGTCACTCTGTGCAAACCGGACATTAGTGACATGAGTTATGAACTTCAGGAAGGTGAAATATATGGGCACTGCCAGAAGCTAGCGAAGACAATATTCTGACCGGTAGTTGGACTCCATGTACAGGATGAACAAGAGATGACACAGTTCCTTCCTTCAGGGTCCTGATATCTAATCTGGGTGTCTGAAAAATGAAACTTAGAGGGTACGAATGCACATGAGCAAGCCAGAAGGAAGTCATTTGCTGACAGTTCAGCTGCACAAAACCCAAATCCTATCTGTTGTGCTTATTCTCCACCACTTCACGGATAAACAGGAAAGCAGGATTTGACACAATAGGTACATTTTAGGTATTGTTGCATGACTTATTCATTCCATTAAATGAAATAAGGTATTTGTAAAAGAAATACATTAGAGAATCAGAAAGTGTTCCAGTTCTTTTAAAGAAGTATTTGAAAGGTGATTTCAAGATAAGTAAGAGAGAAATGAAATTGGCTGGGCAGACAGAAACACAAGGGTCAAAATCGTGAGACTGGCTACTTCCATAACTCTAGTACAAGCGGCAGCACTTGTTGAGTTAACCTAACTCTCTGTTACACAGCTCCACTGAAATCATTTTGAATGCACAACTCCCAGCACTACTCCGTCTTCTCATCATTGTGACAACAGCATGCATTAACAAATATGAAGCACACAGAGAGACTTAAAACTGCAGTAACTACTCGGTGAGGCATCTTTACAAGCTAACAGTTCTTTGCAGTCAAATATGAAGATTTTCACAATACAGAGGCTAAACAGGAACAATGGATTAGAGGGGAAATCTAGTACAGTATTTCACTGCAATTTGCCTAGTGTCAGAGCATAAACTGATCAGATCTGTTCTGACACTGAAAGCAAACAAGATCTTGTGACACTGCCTCCAAAAATAAAAAAAAAATAAAAATCACGGCACAATGTATCTCATAAGCCGCTGTCATCATCTTTAAGTACTAAACACATTTCTGCTTTAAAGAAAAATTTAGTCTTTACTGAAGCAAAGCACTCAGTAGTGAAAAATCGGAATATGCTTCCAAATGTAGTTAAACAAAGATTGAGGTGATTAAGTCAATCATGAAGGAATGTTAACCTAAAAAATAAGTACAGTTAAAGGCCATTTAGAACAGCAATACTTCTCTAGTCTCGATAAGGTGAAAATTCAACAGCAGCATGTCTCATTCAAAGATATTTCAAAACTTAGCATCATGTAGTTGTCCACGGGCACCACCTTTTTTACAGTAACACCAGCATTCATTAACAGAACAGCCTTGTCATGATTATTCATTACCACCTCACTGACCATGGCACAAGTTTCCATTTCCACCTCCTTGCTTAAAACAATTCTGTAAACATTGTTTTCCTGCGTCATGCAAGGCAACGGGATTTAAGTGTATCTGAAGAAAAGAAGCAGCAAAGTATGCTACAAAGCAGGATTAAAAAGAAAATAGAGGTTACTAGGGAAAAAGTTACTTATTATTAGCACAATAGTTCAGGCCAACTGATGGGATCTGAATGCTACTTGTGTCCAGAACAAGTGAATCAGATTGTTGGCATAACGTTGTAAGAGAGGCAGGTCAAAAAGCCTTCAAACCCAAACCTCCAAATCACTTGGACAGTGATGGGAATCTTGTAGTTCGGATTAAGCCCCTTCTCCGATTACAGGGGCTACTTCAAGCACAGCAGCAGATTTTACTGCAGAAGAAATCCTCTACAATTTGAGGATCTTGCATTCTCAGACACTGAGTATCAGTTGGGCACATGGAGCATTGACACCTTCATCTTCAAGGGTTTATCACACAGGGGAGCTTTAAACACTAAATTTTAGTCACCAAAACAAACCTCAACACACAAAATACATAGTTTAAGAGTGGGTCAGCTTTCAGATCTTGCTAGTGAGCTGTGTAAAACCAAGCATTACACTGATTATTTCAAGCAAATTAGAAGGCGGACTAACCTGTGGCTTAAAAAGAAACTTTGTGGAGTCAGGTCAAAACCTCAGGCGGTAGCAAAGAAAAGACAAACAAAAAAGGCCAAAAGATTAAGCGTGAGAGGATAAATTAGTAGTAGAGGAAAAAGGAGCAAAAACATGTTAAGAGGAATTGGCATTACATTTCTTCCAAAAATGCAATACTGCTGTGCTCATCTTATTTCCGAGATACACAGAAATAGTTAATAGTTATCTGCATCATTCCAGTTCAAAGCAAGCTACAAAAAAGAAAAGCAAGAGATTGCAAATGAGCATCCCACTATTTTTAGGAAAACTTAATAATCTTGATCTCCCAAGAGATTCACTTCAACTGCTGTTAGAATCAGTGCTGCCTAGTCCTTTTTCCTTCATTGAACATTAGTTTAAGTTCATTTGAAATGATAACGAATATAATTTGATGATGTGGCAACAAACATCAAAAAATGTTTGTGTTTTCATCATAGATACTACCAAAGAATGCACACAATACAGAGACTTACTTCTTACATCTAACCATCACTGAACTAGGAGTAACTTTTTATAAAATTAACTGCTGTTTAGACAATTAATTCTAATTAGTAATATTAAAGGCATTCACATATTTATTTACTCATGAGGTGGATGGGTTAGAAAGGAGTCTGTCCCTGATGTATCGATTGTCCTGATGCCATGAAAAAAATGCTAAAAAAAACCCCAAACCCCAAACTTTAAATACTTCAAAGTCTATTAATAAAACTCACTTTTTGCAATCAGAATGAATTCCTTTGTATAAACAAAATACCGGTAACAGTACCTGTACCCATAAACAGAAGGTTCATTTAAGCAATAGCTAATGTTTCCTTTCGGTTACCAGAAACTCATTTGCCCACCTTTCAAAAAGAGGTTTCCTATGAACAGAGGCACTTACAACAGACAAATACTGCTTTGCAGTTATATAGTAAAATAAACATCAATTAGTCATTTTAGTTTGAGAAACTCAGTAAGTTATAAAACGTTAGTTTTATTCAAAGTTCTCTATAACACTAAGTTGTACTAGTTCATACTTGTAACAGCAGGTTAGGAGCAGTAAAGTGATGAACTGCAATTATACTTTGTCGAGGAAATGTTACAGACAAGACAGTTTAACAGTAAGTAGTTTAGTAGCAAGTATTCAACAAACCAATGGGAGACAAACTTTGCCCTCTGAGAAGCTAAATGAAAAAGCAACAATAAAGCTTACAGAACTTAGCTCGTACAATTTGCCTTGAAGGCGGTAGATTGGTTCCCTGAAATAGCAAATTGCAAAAGTGAAGTTTTATTTCAGAAACATTTTCTCATTCTTTTCATCTCCAAACAATTCACTTACAAACATCTGTTTATTATCTTTAAAATAAAAGGTTCAGCAAAGTCCTTTATACCAAAAGTAATCCGGTTTCAACATTATAATTTAAAATGCCAAGCTTTTTCTCCACTTCTTTAGAGAGACAATATTCACTTAATTAAAAAAATCACTCATTTTATTTGTGTATTTTTGAAGAGTCAGATAATTGGTCAATTTTCCTTTTATGGGACACTCCAAAGTGATGACGGTTGCTGTGTTTGACACATGTTCCGGCACAGCTAGATAAGAAGGAAATCTCTCCTCAGAGGGGAGACATCAGCCTTTGAAGCCATTTCACTGTTTGGAGCTTGCAACTTTTTTCATTTTAATCCAAACCATATCTTACATCAAAAATGCCAGGCTCTGGAGGACCATCACATCCAAGTTGATGGATTATTTTAACTAATAGCTCAAAAATAACTAGCGATTTCTTGATGGGAGGAAGAGGTTAGATTTCTATCCCGAAAAAGACGATTAAAATTTCAAAAAAAATGCGAGAATTCTCATCTATGCCAGCAGAATAGGAGACTGCCTGAAACCTCAGGTTTATCACCTGAGGGATCTAAACTCAGTGGTCACATCTGAAAACACTGACCTTTCCCTCCAGAGCATTGTTTGACCAAATTGCACGTGAAAACATCAGGAAGATGTTCAATTTGGGTAATTATATATACAAAATTTCATTACCTTATTTTTGCTAGAACTTTTTGTATCCTTTTACAGTACATACTAATTCCAAAACACTTTCTTTCTGTTTAAGACTTTGCAAAAGTTGCAAAAGGAGCAGAAACCCTCAAAGTTGTAGCATTTTCATTACTTTCATCTCCTACAAAAAACAGGACTGATCCTGTAAGTACTGAGCACCTCTGGCCCACACAGAAGCGAAGAAAGAAGCAAAGCTCAGGAGCACTTAGCATCTCGCAGAATCAATCCCGTATTCTTACGTGAAAAAAAGAGACAAGCAACTAATTTCATTAATGAACCTCAGTGAAAACGCTAATTAATCTGAAACCAGTTATTCTTTGTTTACTTTGAGAGAGGACTATGGTACATAACCAATGTCTTTGTGAAGTCAGCTCAGAGTTTTCAGAAGAGGTAAAAGGCAAATCCGCTTTTGCTTGCTGAATTGCCCCTTCACAGCTCTGAAGCTGTGAACAGGTAAGAACTAGTAAAACAACTATGACAAAAGCACATACAAGCGAGTACTCACCAGCGTTTTGGGTGCTGAAATTCACAAGTTTACAGTTAATGGCAAAATACGTTGATGGGTGGCACGTAAGAGTCAATGCACTAAATGGCACGGGAGGGGAGATGCTAACCAGCAGTGCAAGCAATAGCAGAGATATTAATAAATGACAACAATGAAAGTTGGGCGGCTCTAAAAAATTCAGTAAAACAAGGCGATGATGATGCATTTTATATGTATGTTTGAAGCAGAAAAGGTAAAAGATATACTTAAAACAAACACAGCCAAGAAAACCAAATAGCTTGGATTAACTTGCACATGCCATTATCCATTCTCTGTTAGGTGCCTACCTGATTTCCCACTGCACTTTTGTTAACCTGACTGCTTCTTTGTTGGGCACTAAGGAAAGCAGAGGAAAAGAGTTATACTGAAGAAACTCAAACTGAGGCAGTTCCCGAGGAATAACTTTTACCAGTAATAATTACTTCCGATTTCAGCACAGAAAGCTAGAGCAACAAAGAAACACAGCAAAATCATATGTGCATACTTCAACTACTTCTTCTTACAGTATAGGAATGACCGCTGAGGACAGAAGGGACGTGCACAGCAGACAGCTCCTACTAATCATCTCCTCTGTAACAACATACTACTTGGGTTGGTAAAGGTTACTAAAAGCACAGAGAAATTATGGCTCATGTGGGTCACTTTGGAAACATTAGCCTCTATAAATATTCAGGAGAGACAAAAAGCAAGACGTTTCTTTTATTTAGTGCAGTACAACAAAACCCTCAACTGCTGAAGGCTCCTTAATAGCTTTGTCTTGACAGTTTGTTTTGGATGTTATTCTAATACTTATGTGCGCTTTGAGGGTGTAAATATAACCAATAGATGAAGCCGTCACAAAGCTGATTCAAAAAGCTGGAATCTTATAAGAATGGAGCATATTTGAAATTAAAACGTATTTTAAATATTTTGCTCAATGGTAATCCCAGTTCCTGAAACAAAACACACTCCTGTCTCAAACACGTACAAGTTGCCATTAATTCTAAAAGCATTTGCATTATGTGGTGGTTTCTCAGTGTTAGGCCACAAAATTAAAATATTGCTGAAAAGAGGGGAAAAATGTGTTCAACCAGCAAGCTTTGGCTACTTGACCACAGAGCGAGCACTGGTGAGAGGATGTTTTGTTTGGATTAGATTATATCATTTCAGCAGGCATTGACTGACTGAAGAAAGAAGCATACGTATTAGATCAGCTACAAACACTGCTCTGAAAGAGTAAGAAAGACAGATGTGCTTGGATCACAGCCTACAGGCCAATCCTGCAACTGTTTTGGGCACAGCTGCTGTTCAAAGAATTGCCGAAGCACCAAACTCAGCCTGGTTCCATTTCTGATCCTGCCCGTTGGACCATACCCTATCAAACCAGCAGTCCATATGCTGGCCGTGAGAAGATCCGCAAGGATTATTCCATGTGCCTGGGCTTGGCACTCTATCATCCAGATCTTTTTGGCCAAATAACACTGCTTGTCTCTGGTGCATCACCTGAGTTGCATAAGCTTTGGTACAAAAATTGTGATTAAATAACATGAAAACACAGCACTAACCCTCAGCAGTTTCCATCTGTTATCTAAGAAACACACAAGAGATGGCTCTAGGAAACTTAAATTGCCATTCTTTTGGGTCTGTTTTCACCTTGGTGTTTTTTGGTTTTTTTTTTATTGCCTTAGGAAAGCTAATTAAGACCACTAACATCACACCAAGAAATTCACACCTTTTAGAAATAGCCCGGCCATTAGTCCTCTATTTACTGTTCTAAATACAAGTTATTCTTTATGTAGATTGTATGTCTGAGTTACATCAACTGGAAACAAACCCAATCCAACATTTTACCACTCAATCTGCTATATGAGACAAACATTAAGATTCTAATATTTCACAGTTTTATAACTCTGCCAAGTTGTTCTAAAAATCGGCATTCCTAAACCCTTCTCAAATCAATTTACATTGCTCCGTAGCTGCCTTAGGCCCTGCAGTGCTGCAAGGTAGTTTGAAATGTCTTGTGCGCTCATTCTTATGAGCAAGGTACACAAGACTTACACTTAGAAAAGACTGCATTCACATGAGACAGCTGGCTAGAAGACACAGCAAAAGAAAGGAAACACTAGGGAATCTGGGGAATCTATAGTCCAGGATATTCAGATACTGCAGAAGCCCATATGCTACCCAAAAATTATTTGATTTTCCAGTTCTAACATAATTGCTATAACAATAATATGATCATAGTTTAAAATGTGTATTTTCTACTGCTTAGCTCATAAATGAATATATTTTACATTTCAAATTGTTCTTAGTTATCAAAGTTCTCTCTTCCACTTGAGCACAAGTCAACAAAGATACTTCCCATCAGTTTCAACCTATAGAAAGACTTGCTTACACTTATCAGTGAACTTCAGCAAAGAGCCATTTGTTATCTGCTTATACCCCACGCACAGCTGCTGGGGATTTCTAGATCTCAGTTGGCAAGAGAGGAAGCAGCTTTCCCAAGAAACTGAAGTCAGGAATTCCAGCTCCTTGGAAAAGACACAGCCGCAAACCACAGGCTGAACTACAGGCCCCAGCAGCGGCATCCATGAGGGGCAATTTTCCAGGGGAGAGAGATAACAAAACAGCTCCAGACATACCTGGCACTCCAGAATCTAAGACTATAAAATATGGAAGGTTCCAACTTGACACAAGGAAAAGTCTTTCCAGAGGAGGAGAGGCAAGCTTTGGAACAGGCTGCATAGAGAGCCTGCAGAATCTCCAGTTTTGGAAGTTTTCCAGGTCTGACTGGACAAAGCCCTGAGTAACCTGGTCTGAACTCGGCACTGACCCTCCTCTGAGCAGGAGGTTGGCCTATGTGACTTCCCAAGGTCACAACACACACCATGAATATATATGGAGTGTTTTTAGCAGGCTTTTTCCTGTCAGAAAAGGATGAAGAGAAGTAAATAGCAGGCAGGTTGTTGTCTTGACCTCTAGAAGGCCAGCTACCATTCCTACAACATCCTGTCATTTGTCAAGAGAACTGATAAAGATATCTAGGACCTGAAAACAGTTCTAGAGAAAGTTGTTAAAATCAGACACATAAACAGTGCCTGGCTTTGCCTTCTTCCCTCCCAGCTTACTGGACTCCATGTTTTAAACCTTCAAGACATACTGTCAAAGACAGAGATCCTCCTTCATAGCGTAATACGTACTGCGGTGACAAACTTTGTTGCCAGCATCCCACATGGATGAAACCTGTTGTGATTCCAAACACTGTTACGACAAATACAACATGAATATGACTGAAGGAACAGTTGTTTTCTTCAAAGAGTGAAGACATCTTTAATGTTTTTACTAGTGCCAGAACATTGGTATGAAGTCCCTGAGGCACAAATTGCTGGAAGTCAAGGGAGAACATTCTGGAGAATATTCTCACAGCCTTTTCAGTTAAGCGAGGAGAACGTCAAACCAGGCCCTGCGGGGTATTCTGCTACTATTATTCTCTACAGCCAAACAGCAGGCACATTTATAATTCAGTGATATCCATTCCTCTGAGCAAAACTGTTTCACACAGAATCACAGCTCCCAAAATATGCATTCGCAGCAATGTGGAATGACCACCAATATTATAGATTTCTGTGGCGCTAAAACAAGGACCTAAAGTGAGGGCATCAGCTTGCCAAAGTTGCTTCCTGAGATGCATGTGATTCCAGACCGAGAGCAAAACCAGGCTGGTGAACTGGGCTGAAAAATCCCCTACAAGTGGGACAGAGTTCAATACCGTGTATATTGAGAAAGAGCACGCTCCTGCATGTCTGGGACTTCGTAGCTTGCGTCTTCACCGTCACATTCAGGACTTGTGTTTTGAACTTAGTTTAAAAAACAAAAAAAAACAGAAACAACTGTCTGTCTGTATAACAAAGTCTCTATATACATACTTTGCGAAGCCAATGAAGTCTTCGTGGTTGGTGTTGATGTAAGAAACCTGGATATCAATCAGCAGCAGCACCTATTAAGGGAGACAGGAGAGCAAAGAAGGGTGGGTAAGGCAGAGGAGGGAGATTGAGGAACAGGATGGGCAAAACAAACAGAACTTTGAGTTTTCTGCATTATTGAATATTCCTTTCAAATCATTCAAGCCAAAAACAACAATATTTTGTAAATCCTAACACTTCTGTTCATGCGCTTGTTTAATAAGCTAAACTACAGAAGAGCTATGCCCTCTTCCTATTTTTCTTCCTCACAGATCTCATTTTTTCCCCTATCTTGGCCCTTGCCCACTTTATTAAGGTCAATCATACATAGCTAGAGAGTATTTAATAATATATAGCATAGATTCTAGCGCTACATTTTGCGAGTTAAGCTAAATACTGTCTATGTGCAGCACTCCAGCCAAGTCAGCAAGGAACTTAAACCTTAAACCAGGGTACCTAAACTTTCACTAGGTACTACACAAAGAAGCGATAGGTAAGCTAGCCCTGCACCAGCCAGCCATTCTGGTGCACACATAGGGCAGTCAATGAAATCACAGAATGAATGGTTTCTGTACTTATCATCTGCCAAGCTTTCAATAGCCTAGAGACAGGATTTGATTCAAACTTAGTAAATTCTTTGCCAAGTTAGGTTATCAAGATATTAGAGAAAGCTCACTCCCATCCTTGAATGGTTTCTTGAACACAGAATCACAGAATTTTTAAGGTTGGAAAAGACCTCTAGGATCATCAAGTCCAACCATCAATCCAAGACCACCATGTCTACTAAACCGTGTCGCAAAGTGCCACAACTACACGCTTTTTGAACACCTCCAGGGCTGGTGACTCCACCACCTCTCTGGGGAGCCTGTTCCAATGCCTGGCCACTATACCAGTGAAGAAATTTTTCCTAATATCCAACCTAAACCTCCCCTGGAGCAAAATGCATGAGACTGCATTTTCTCCCATCTTTTCAGACTTCCATTTATCAGCAGGGAGCAAGAAACAAACCTATTGCTACCAAATAGTAGCATTTAACCTTCTCAAAGTATACAGTTATTTCTATACAGCTGCTCAAACATAGCATCCCTTCCAAATTCTTCACAATTTCCAGAAGATATTAAGCACCTCAGAGCAAAAGATAGAAGGGATTCACATCTAGCTCTTACCTCTGAAAATATGATAACAACCTATTTGACCAGTCCTTGGCATTTACAGAAAAGTGGTATTTTGTACTTTATTCTGGGGAATTGCCAGGTGTGTGCACACAATGAAGAATGGAATAATAAGAAAGACAGGCTCAATTATTCTAGGTAACTTGTACCTTCTTCCAAACTGAGTGTGCTAACTAGAACTCCCTGCAAGTACAAGCCCAGCATATACAGTCTTTTTAAAAATTATTTTTAACACTACATTCACAGCACAGATTAAAGGAAAAGAAGCAGGACAAGCTGCACAGCTTCCTAGCTCACACAGGGACAGAACTAGGGAGCCAAGTGTCCAAGACAACTTAGGAGCTCTGCCTAGTCCTTCTTTCCCAAATATTTCTTGTGTCACACTCTGCACTCCCCAGACAATAATTCCTATTTCCACATCCAGTGGATTTTCTCACATGTAATCTAATTTGAAGTTTCCTGGATTTGGAGTGCTTAGCTGGATGACGTTCTGAAGAAGTTTCTCTGATTTTCTTTTTTTTTAATTATTTTTTTTTTTTTTAAACTTCAAGGAAAGCAATGGTCAGAAAAGCTGTACATCCATGAACCTGGAATGGTGCTGGTTAACAAACACTTAAAATTCTCAATTCGAAACACCACAACCTAAAATTACCAACTTGATAGCAGTCCCTGCCTTTTAGAATGGCCATAGGAAGACTCTTTTTCTTGCTGATTTTAGAATCCAAAGGAGAAATTACTTTATTAATTTTCAGATTTGAGACGCTGCCTTTCAAAGCACCCTACAGCCCGCAGGGGTCAGGTGGAGTGGTTCAGCACTGTGTACCTCAGCAAGCCTGTCACCATGGCCTGAGACAGACGGGGCTCGGCTCAGCCTGTGTGCTCACGCTATTGTTCAGTGACACACAGCTTGAGCAGCAACGCTTGCCGGGGCTCACGCATCCACTACATGGCTCTTCACTCCCGCAAGAGTCCCAGTACAATTGCTTGTGGGCCTCACTGTAATTAGAACATGGGATCGGTATGTTTAAAAAAAAAAAAAAAAAAAAAAAAAAAAAAAAAAAAAAAAGGGG